>OU343219.1:190047560-190195006 GCA_910596185.1 Chrysanthemum makinoi | reverse complement strand
AAGGATATTGGTTTTCACATACACATCAAACCATAACACAAAGTAGTATGAGTAAGGGAATTCTAGAGAGAGAAAGTTAGAGGTTTAGGGAACTTTAGTGAGAGAAAGAAAATTCTTATTATGAGCTCCAACTCTCTACCTTGGAGGTAGAGAGTATTTATAGTCTTACAATAAAACGCCACACAACGGCCGTGGATCGTGCATACAAAGTTAAAGGCCCCGTCTCCGTTTGTTACTTAACTAAATACTACTTAACATAAAAGTACTATGACTACGAAGCTTTAACGATTACATATACTTGAGGTGACCGACTCTTTAATACCCGGAATTTCTAATTCCTAACAATCTCCCCTAAGGGAGGTCACCTCAAACATATACTAAAATGACATTGAATACAATCAGATATTACATTAACAATTGATCTTGCATACTTGATGTAGTACTTGTTCAAGCTCGTAGTCATTGATTCCACTCATTGCATGTTTGGTTAATCCAAGTGGAGGTCTTTACTGATCCACGTGATAATAATGTTGAGCCGCCTGAGATCATCACTAATAGAAAATCTCTCGATACATCCATTGTGGTGTTGGTATTATGTGATGTTGTGACTTTCGGACCGACATGCTCACATTCTCGATCATGATATCTTCTCATCAGAGTAGCGGAAGCTTTCGTTGATTCATGATATTGGCGTAGCCAGAAAGCGTAGCATGGAGTGAAAATATCAGATTCGTTGATGCACTTATCATGATTTCTTTATAAATGAATGTGTTGTGCAGCATGCTGCTATGGATTGACCGCTTCATTCGGACAAGCGAACGCCGGGGTGTACCGCATAAGACAGCATTAGCAATAAAGCGCACGAAAGTGTCTTTGATCACTTTTGTTGAATTGAGGTGCACAGCCCACGGTTCCTCGCTGATCAAGATAAGTACGCCTCGTGATCGTATAATTCAAGAATTTCCTTGATGTGGTTTCGCAAATGCTCTAGCCGTTTCAAACCGAACGCCTCAAAGAAGACAACACGGAGTGAGTGAACCAAATAATTTACGCCCAATCGATTGATGAAAGAGATTTGAAAACAATGTATTGCTCAATAGAAATTGTTTTGCAATATAACGGGTTTTAATGAAAATCAATTATCAATCATAAAACACCTTTTGATTTGAAAATTAGTACACGGTCGACGTGCTAATGAAAAGAGTTTTAAAGCACAAAGACTGTTTTTTCAAAGGTATCCGCCAATCCATAACTGAACTGTGATTGATTCAAAAGATTGAATCGCCCATTGTTTCGCTCTCAGCTTGTCACATGGTTGATCTAGATAATAGATCTCACATGCCACCTACCAGGAGCTTGTTAGATGTTGGCTCCTGAAGGCTTTCCATCTTCACAGTGAATATGTAAACACATCACTCGATGTTCCGCAATACCACAAGGATAATGCGTAGGACTCAAGATATAATCTCTTTCCACATGTGTGAAATGAGAGTCTTCATTGAAAGTGTCCTAATGAGATTTATTGATGATCTCGTGGCTCTAGACTCAATTTGTGCATATTTGGATCCTATATCGGAGACTAGGGAGAGGGTCTCTCTCTTCAATATCAACAATCTCTAAGAGAAAGTCGATAGATAATGCCTGCCTCCCGGAGAATGAAACAAGTCCTTTTAAGAGGAACTTGAGTGGTTTGGAAAGTTGAAGTGCAGTCGCCACCGTCCATGACGCCTTGTCTTCATACCGATGTTACCATCAAGAGCATATGAATTGAACCTGCTTTCGCCCTAAGGTTGAATAAATGGAGGGCTATTTGTTTTCACCCTTTTCTCATTCAATTCTTATTAATTCTTCAACCCTTCAAGCTACCGAGACTTCATAGCTAGAACCTTGTTGGGTTTATTCCAAAGATTAGCTCGCCTTTAGTCCGCAAGACTCTTCCCATATCTCATTTTTCTCCTTTATCATCATACCTAAGAACTCTACACTAACTAGTGGATAGTCCCTGGGTAGATCCCTCCGGTTTCGCGGATCATGGGAACACATACCTAACCTTATCGCCCTTATATCACCATACATAATGTAAAGTTGGTCGGTCTTTTGGTATTGTTCATCTGCCATAGGAACCAATTGAAAACCATTTGAAAATCAATCCAGTTACTTATGATATATTATCAAAGCATTTTGTACTAATTTTTTGATATTTTTAGAAGAACTCCCCTCAACATGTGAATCAAGTATTTGAAATAGTTTTCCACACGGAGGCAAGAGAAAGAATTAACTTCTTTGATTACCATTTTAAAAATATCAACATCACTTCCCTAATCGAATCAAGTAGATAAAGCATTTTGGGAAGGATGAGGTTTTCATGATTTTGCTCCCTCAATATGTGCCTCGAGATTTGAAAAGAGTTTTGCACATACTAGAGGGAACCCGCACCTTGAGATAAGTTATCACGCTTCAAATCATAGGTTTAAGATAGATGCTCCCCCTCAACATGTGCATGGGAAATTTGAAATCGCTTTGTCACAGGGAAAGAGCTTGTACATCCTTATAAAACCATTTACCAATTATCGTTTAAATCCAATTTAAATCACACATTCTCCCCGATCACAATTATCAAATCATTTGAGATTTGTGATCTCTTATAGATTTAAATTGATTTTGAAAGCTTTTAAGGAGAATTGTGACTTGATTATGAAAGCGTTTTAACCGATAATGATCGGATTTTAAGACTTTAAACTCCATTGATAAAACATGCATGAATATCTTTTGAAAACAATTGAATGCCAAATAACTTTTTAATTTAATTGAAATCATTCTCCCCCTCAATCAATGACATAGGTTGTTGATTGATAGATTGATATTTTGACAAATAAGTCCAGATGATTATCAAAAATAGACCGAAGTTATTTTTCAAAGCATTTAGTTTTCGCCAGATAAATGTTTATAGAATCGAGCATGGAATTTTGAAACATGAAAATTTTGATGGCTCAAACGTTCTCAAATTCTTTGAAAACATGAAAAGCATGGCTCTGTTTCTTTCTTTGAAAATGACAATAAACCATTGTTTCTCTTTCTCCCAAAAATATTTTTTTGAATTTTTGATTTTTGAATTGAACAACATCTAAAGTCCGTGTCATTCTTTGAATGACAATCAGCACAAGACCGTAGATATTATCGAACCGATAAAACGCATGACAAAAATGACAATATTTTTTGAAGATTTTTCAATTTTGATTTTTATGGATTTTGAAGGTTTTATAATTTTGTATTTTGATTTTTGAATAGATATATACAAGAGATAGATGAAGATAGACCTTTACTCCTCGTCTTCCTCCTGAAGACGCTTGAGTGTTTCTCGTTGAAGACTTTTCTGCCAAGACGTGGAAGAATAAACTCAAACGCTCTGCTCTGGAAGAGCTTTGGTGAAGATGTCTGCTAACCGATATTCAGACCTCACAAAATAGAGTTCCACCACACCTTTTTCCACTTGTTCCCGGATGAAATGATGTCGAATGTCGATATGCTTTGCTCTTGAGTGTTGAACGTTGTTGCATGAGAGAGCAATAGCACTTTTATTATCACAATACAGAGGGATTTTGTTGAATTCAAAGCCATAGTCCGATAATTGAGATCTCATCCATAAGATTTGAGCACAACAGGATGACATGGCTATGTATTACCTCTGAGAAATAGAAGTACTCATTTGCTTTTTGAAGACCGACTCACAAGCTTATCACCCAAACCGAGCACCTCCACTTGAGGTCGTTAGTAACATACGGTGTCCGGGTACCAAAGTCCCATATTGATGGTTCCTTGGAATACCGAAAACCCGCTTAACCGCTTCAAGGTGCTTTTTAGTAGGCTTAGCACGGTATCTAGCACATGCAAACAGCGAACAAGATGTCCGGTCACTAGCCTGAGGTACATCGGGGATCCAATCATACTACGATATTTTGTTTGGTCAATCATGATCCTCGAGGTCCTCATCTAGTTTGGTTCGATCAATCATGGGAGTGTCAACAGGGTCACTTGAATCAAATCCAAATTTCTTTAAGATCTCAGTTGCATATTTAGATCGATTAATGAAAATGCCTCCGACTTTGTAAATTTGTAATCCCAAGAAAATGACATTTGTCCCATCATTGACATTTGAAATTTTGAACTCATTTCATTAAAAACGAACTCATTTCATTAGAAAACGATCACATTCCATTGGCGACTTCCCTCGGTGAACAATGTTGGATCAACGCTTCCTATAAACCGCTGATGAAGAAACTTTGACAACGTGATCATACCATGCCCTTGAGCTTGCTTTAAACCATAAAGGGCCTTCTTCAACGATAAACGTGGAGTAGGATGCTCTTGATTTACAAATCCTTCAAAGTTATCGACGAGACTTCTTTAAGATCTCCGGATTCAGAATGCCGCCTTTATCCATTTGATAGACTACCATGTTCTTACTTGCAGCATTAGCCAAAAGATTCTAATTGCCTCGATTCGAGCCACAGGAGCAAAAAGATTCTTCAAAGTCTATACCCTCCTCTTGACGGTATCCTTTAGCAACTAATCGAGCCTTGTTTTTCAACACATCACCATGCTCATCAAGTTTCACTTTGAAGATCCATTTAAGGTCAATAATCATAGCAATAACTGAGTAGTACTAATTCCCATACATCAAGTCGATCAAACTCATGAATTTCATCTTGCATGGCATTGAACCACCTATCTTCATTCATGGCGGTTTTAACATCTTTTGGTTCGATCTAGAGAGCAATACGGAGTTGAAGAAGCACCATAAGGCATCGGTTGCAAGTTGTTTCCGTGTGGATACCGGACGAGAGGGATTTCCAATGATGTTGTCTAATGGATGATCGTGAGTCCATTTTCTCAGGTGTTCATGTGGTAGTTGTTGGGGACCTGAAGTAGCAAGAGTCGATGTCTCCCCGACCAAGATGGTTCAATGAAGATTCGCCAGAGCAAATATGTTTTCAAATGGAGCATTCCGTGAGTAGCAAAGGGATTAACTTCATCATTGATGCCGTAAACAGTTCCATGATGTACATTTGAAGAATGATGATTTGTTGATGAGAAGGATCGCCAGGAGGTGCTTCTTGACTTAAAGATATTGAGCCGAGGATTGACTTCATTCATGGAATATGAGCAACTCATTGTAGGGATCAACACCTCATTAGTACTTGGATCATAAAGTTCATCAAACATAGGATCAAACAATTTCTTTAAATCATCTTCCGATGGAGGTACATATGGAGTTTCTTGAGAAGAGTTTGGAACAAGGGATGAACCAATTGGATTGATTTGAAGTGCGGGTCCGTAACCTAATTGTTCAGAGCCATTTGACCGTCGACTCATCAAACGTAACGTGAATTGTTTCCATGATGTTTCGGGTTCTTTTGTTGTAGATTCGTATCCCTTTTTGTTTGGTGCATACCCTACAAATACTCCAATGTCCGCTTTAGCTCTAAGTTTGCCTAAGTCTTGACCCTCATTAGTTGGATAGCACAATGCTCCAAACACACGAAGGAAAGAGAGATTAGGTTTTCTGTTGTGGACAAGTTCATATGGTGTCTTTCCATGAAAAGTGTGAATCAGGGAACGATTTTGTGTGTAGCATGCAAGGGCAATAGCTTCCGACCCAGAGAAACATTGGAACTTTTGAGTAAATCAAAGATTGTTCTAGGGCTTCTACAAGAGTTCGATTGCCTTTTCAACTACACCGCTCGTTGAGGAGTTCGTGGAACACTCCTTTGATGGCTGATTCCAATGCTTTCATAAAATTCACTAAGTTGTTTGTTAACAAACTCAGCCCATTGTCCGTCCTGGATAATTACCGACTGTTTTGTTAAGTCGAACCTCCGCTGCGGTGTTTGATGAGTTTGATGATGATATCTGAGTTTCATCCTTTGTCCTTAAGAACTTGACCAGTGTGAATCTAGAGTAATCATCAACTATAACTAACACATATTTCTTCCCAAAGATATTCTGCAGTCTCATTGGTCCACATAAATCCATGAATTGTAATGAAGAACTTCTCGTGGACAGAGTTAGTAGGTTTGGGTTTATGGGCATACTTCTTGCTTTTTCCCAATTGACATGCTCAACAAAGATGATCCTTTTCATACTTTAGTCGAGGTAAACCTACAACTAAGTCCTTTCTCGAGAGATCATTGATGGTGCCGAAGTTCAAGTGATTGAGACGCCGATGCCATAACCATGACTTTGGTTTTGAAGCCTTTGACAACAAGCAAATTGGAGAAGACTTCATCATATCTTCTATAGAGATGGTGTAAAGATTTGAACCACGAGTTCCTCTTAAAAGTTCCTTACCATCAAGTTCTCTAACAAAACAAGTATGTTTTTTGAAGGCTACTTCTAGATCGTAATCACAGAATTGACCGACAGAGAGCAGATTATGACCAAGACCTTCCACATAGTATACTCTAGAGATAACACTATCACCAACAACATAATCACCATAACCCATAATTGCACCTAAATGATCATTACCGAATCTAATCAGTCTCATGAATTTGCTCACGAAGTTCATGAGCCGCGACTGTCCCCAAATATATGCTTGGAAATGTACGAGTCCAAAACCACGTAAGCGATTTGAACGATCTCAGCTGAACACTGTACAAGAATGGATAACGGATAATTGGGATCCCATGCAAGAATGGGTTCCACTTGGTTAGTAATGCGAATTGGAACACCCACATCGAAATAGAAACATCCATATCGGTAGAAGCAATGGAATCATTGGGAATAGATGCAATCTTTGGTGTCTCAGATTTGACCTATTCAAAGTATGTTCACTTCTTAAGGGAATAGTTCTACCAATAGGCATCCATTTTCTAGTGGGCATAATCTTAGCAGTTTGAGAAGAAAACCGATTATTCTTATGGCCAAAAGGTATCCAATAATAACCTATCTTTATAAAAGTTTTTCCTGTGGGTTTCCAATCATTTTCTAACAATCTTTCGCTTTTTGCCTTTTTGCCTTATTAGCACATTATTAGCATTAACAATTTTAACTGCATCATTAGACAAAGCATTCACACCACATTCATGATTAGCAAATGTAATTCAAGCAGCATATCATTACAAGGTTTGCAAATAGTATCGAATTGAATTAATTACAAGACGCCTAAGGCTAATACTAGAATCAACACGATTCGCTTTATTCAACTCAAGCTTAAAGTTCCTAGATTGGTCTTCTACTCTCTTCCAATGCACATTCTTAGCTTGCAAGGTCCTATCTTTCCTTGTATTGTCTTGAGACTTTGACCGCTGCTTTAATGTCATTGATTACTCCTGTAGAGGGAATGGGAACATTAGTTGGTTGATCTAATTTTTGCATTCCTTAACTTGATGTGCAAGGATCCAAGTACTAGAAGGCACATTAGTGTATACTTTCTTAAGACCTGTGATTTGAGCTTTTTGAGCACACACTAAAGTTCACTTTCTTAGCACTAACATATCCGAATCTGAACTACTGGAAGGCACATTAGTGTTTCCTTTTTAAGATCAGTATAGAACTGATTTCCGCTTGCACTAGGCATAGAACAAGGCATCACAATTTGCCTTTTCACCTAAGTTAAGGATTTTGGACATGTTGCAATTACACATTCTAGCAACTCTTGAGATCGTTTGGCCCGGAGGCAAGCAAACCTAATTTCACTATCAAGAGGTTTGTTAATGAAATCCTCTTCGACAATCTCACGGAGACATTCTAGACTATCCTTAAGGTGAGCACAATATTCATGAAAAGCATGTTCATTATTCCTAAGATGAGGAGGAATATATTTAACTGTCACAGTTGTATTTGCGTCTAAGGGTGACTTTGAGACAACATTCTTATTGAAAACAAGTGGCGCTTTCCCATTTCCCGACTTCTCGATTCTCAATTTCCTTTTGTAAAGACGTTATTTTTCGTTGTTTTGGTCACGGGTGACTTTTATTGAATCATATAACTCTTTAAAATGTCGTTTAACTTTTCATTTTCTTCTAGAAAACTCTCGTTTTCCTTTTGTAAGGCATCAACTAAGTTTTGAAGATGAAAAGTTTGAGAATTTCGAGAATCTAAAGGAGGAGGCATTTGGGAGCCTGTCATATTGTTCGTTTGACCCTTTAATTGAGATATTTAGGCTTTCAACTTTCTCGATCGTTTTTCGAGCTTGAATCGTTCATCACGCTTTGTTAATTTGAAAATCGCGTGATCAAACTCGGAGCATCCGAGGATGTCTTGATATTTGAAGTTTTGACATTTTCTTTAAGATGTTGATATTTTAGTTGTAAATTAAAATGCTCAACTTCTAGTTTAGAAAAATGTTTAACCAAATTGTCGTGATCATCCAGTTCAATTTTCTCGCTTAGTTCGAATTAGTTTTTCAAGCTCAATGACACGATCATGGGAGACTTTCAGGTAAACCGATAATTCATGAAATTTGGAAGCATTAATGGAACAATTTGTAGCAGTGAAAAACACGTCTTGAGCAATACATTCGAAATCGTTCTCATTTAGTGTATGCAAGTTCTTCCTCTCAATCTCATTATATTTTAGTGCTCGCTCATAGTCACTAACTTCAACTATCATTGCATCAAATTCCTTTTCCATTCCCTTAATATCAGTTTCTATCCCCTTTTAAGACTCTCAAAGTGATCTTTTAGAAGTTTAAAGAAAGGCATGACCTCAGTTAAATAACATTCTTTCATTTGCTCAAAACCCATTTCTCCTTCCGTAATACCTAATGGTGTGATCCTTTCTTGCAAGTTTTCTCAAAATCAACAAATAGTTGAAGTATAACATATTGGCTAATTAAGGTCTTGCTTTTAGTGGCAATTGTTCTAGGAACAAGATGCATTGGTTTATTAGGAGGATACACGAACGCTTCTAGGCATTTTCCAAGAGGAGGGTTTGTTTCAACAATATTTTCGCCGCTTATCTAAATCCATTTTCCGTAAAACTTGTTCTGAGTCAACAATGTCCGAGGTTTAAACATGTTCAAGGAAATCCAGCTTTTCCTTTTGTAATCATGGGGAGTGATCTTTATTTTCTTCTCTCTACATTTAGGATCATCTAATTTCTTGTTCATCTTTTCCCTAGTGACTTCATTTGATTTCTTATCTTCCCTGCACTCAACGCAACTAGGTTTTCGCTCTAGGTTTAAGGATTTCATTGCCATCATAAAGAACCTTATGAGCATTTCTAGCCCTTTTAATGACCTCTGGATTTGGTTCCTCAACCAGGGGAATGCTATGCTTATCGCTTAGGACTCTATGCTTAGTGATCATGTGCAATTAATGGTGTTCCTTGTATGTACAACTTGTTTTCAAGTTTGTTTTTCAAAGTTTTGATTAAAAATCTTTCAAGAGTTTTGATTCCTTTGCATTAAATTCTTGCTTAAGCATTTTCACATTTTCTTGAAGTTCATGTTTTTGCTTAGCAGCTTTTAGAAAGCTTTTCTTGCAAGGAATTTAACTCTTGTTTTAATACTTCTTCTCAAAAATTACTTTTTCTAATGATTGTATGCGACTTGGTCATCCATTTCTCGCTCACGAAAGTGGTCAACTCAAATTTTGCACGTTGTTCATAAATAGCAACACATTCTTTATAGGCATTTAGTTCGATATTACAGAATCATCAGGCACATGCGGTGTATTCATCAAAAATATAGTCATTGTTGATGCTAGAGATGCATCACTTGGTACAACTTCACTTTCACTTTGTTTCACATATTGATCATATGGGACAACATTGATATTACCCATATTTTCAATATTTGATACAAAAGTTTCAGCTGATAGTACTTTGTCATGCATCTTTTGCACATCGAATCATCATGATAGTTTTAGTACCTCTCGAGATGAGTTGTGTCTTGGATGGGCCAGCCAAATTTTGTGTTGAAGAGAGACCTTGGGAGAAACCATTGGAGAAATGCTAGCCATAAAGATTGTGTGTGCAGTAGGTCCATCATCCACATCAGAGTCGTATGCATCACAATCTGCGACTTGAAAGGCATTCTCGATGATTGTGACCTATCTCCCTAATAGGTGCCATCCACATCGATCATAGGTCTTGGCATTGCCCTCAGCTAGAAACAACAATTCCTCTTCATCCAAAGTAGCACCATTTTCTTGAGCTTGCACAAGCAGATCTTATTCTCAAGTAATCGCGATTCCGTGGACGCTGGAGATGCGCCTTGCAATGTGTCCCTCACCACCACAATTATAACATTTGATCGGCAACTTGACCTTGATTACCATTCCTTCCTCATTCGATTACCAATATAACCTCTACTCCTCTTCCCTGATCTTTTCGAATCACTGGTGGTTGCATTAACGATCCTCCCATCTTTAACGGTAGCTTGATTGTGCGGTTAGATCGTTACAGGTTGTTGTTGGTGTCAGGGAGAGAATTCATGTTTTGACCTAATCGGTAAGAGCTAGTTGATTAATGAATTACCCACGTGTGCATCGATCGCTTTGTTTGAACATAGGATCATGAATTAGTTTGTGATTACCATTTCCCATGGGTATAACTTGTGAGGCTTTGGTTGGATTCCAGGCTGGTTGAGTCATTAGACGAGCTTGTCTCTCCCTCGTTGGTTTGAACCGATTAAGAACCACCAAACATAGCATGTCTTCATTTCAAGGAGGAAGGCATAGAGTTGCTCATAGTTTGTATTCTTCAATCCTTTAGTGAGCTTCACAACGGTGACAAACTTGTTTATTCGATTCATGTTGTTCACAAATTTTGAGTTCAAATTAATGTTAGGCATAGTCATTTCGATGTTCCTCATGTCATTCACCAGCTTATGAAATCTCACATAGTACTCATAGACACTCTCATCCGCTTCATCTTGAAGTGTTCAAATATGGCCATGAGTTGTGATTCTCTCCATAGCCAATTCCCCAACCTGGAAGCATCTTGACATTATCCCTCGCGCTGTAAATGTTGGATTATCGTTTGTAGATTAACGAAGATTTCTTTGTTCAGCAAGCAAGCCTCGATATCGCCGAATCTTTTTCCCTATCATCAAGCTCATCATACATTTTGTCCGCCCATTCCATCGACGCAGTTCCATCTTTTCGCCAGTTCAAGTACATCTCTAAAGTCGCTCAACGATATTTTCATCAATGGATTTAGTTGTTTTCCGCGCATAACTGATTCGCTGAGCCCAAGAATCGAAGGGCAAGCAGGGACGAAATCCAACCGGTTGTGAACATCCCCGCCACGAGGAGCAAATTAGACATGACATTATGGTTTTGAACCTATGATTAAACAAATAGATTTTTCACGGATTTTACTAAATCATAGAAAACCGTGAAATACCCAACGCTAGAAGATAATGCACCAAGTCGCTAACACCTAATTGCTATAACCCCAAGTCTAAAAGTCCCAAGTCGCTAGACAAATGCAAGTCATAAGTAGTAACTGCCAAGCCTCAAGTCGCTAGCAAATTTTGTGACAATTACTACTCAAGTTCGCTAAAACTTCAAAGGCTAAAAAGCATTCGCCATTTCGCTACCACCAGCATTACGGTAGTGGAGAGTCCACTACTTGTTTGTTAATGTCGCTAGCCTGTCTAAATTAAGCTAGCTAACAGAACTTGCCATACAAAATTGTCATAAGCCACTTAAGAAAGAGATCCAGATATCGTCGTAGCAAGAAAAACCACATCACTTTCGCCCAAACAACTCCAACCAAGTGATTCGCTTACAACAAACCAACACTCATGATGACATAAAATTTACTACCAAAACAAGTAACACAGAATCAACCAAGTCGATGACAACACTAGTTTCAAACTCAAACTGTACCTAAAAAACTCAGAAATCAAAGATTGCGCCACGCCTCATACCAAATTGTAGATATTGATTGCCACACAATATCAAATCATCTCAGTTCTCAAGTAAGGCTCTTATTACGTAGCTTCAAGTAGGTGCAGAGAGTATTTATAGTCTACATAAAACGTGATCAGGCATACAATGATGTAAGCATTCGCCGAGTCCACGGCGTTATTAAATTCAAATACTACTTAACATAAAGTATTATGACTCTGACCTCGACAGCATATACTTGGTAGACTGATTCTTAATCACCCCGAAATTTCAATTCCTACATGGCTAAAATTGTTATTATTTGTTAGAATTAGAAATTCCGTGTATTAAAGAGTGGTCACCTCAAGTAGATTAACTTCGCGAAAGTTCTCAGAAGTAGTATATTAGTTAAGTAGTATTTAGTTAAGTAACACCGCGGAGGATCTGGACCTGGTCTTTACCCAATCATGCCCGATCCACACAAATGTGCTTTATGTAAGACTATAAATACTCTCTACCTCCCAAAGTAGAGAGTTGGAGCTCATAATAATATCTTTCACTTTCTCTCACTAAGTTCCCTAAACCTCTAACTTTCTCTCTAGAATTCCATCTATATGCTACCTTGTGTTAATGGTTTGATGTGTATGTGAAAAGTTATATCTTACAATTGGTATCAAGAGCCATGGTTAGATCATATCGTACACATCTTTGGATTTCTAGTGATTTTTAGGTGGTTTTTGAGTTTGAAAAAGTTTAGTGGTTTTTGCATCATTTGAATCATTTCTAGTGTTAAAGTTTGATTTTGTTGTACTTTTATGTTTAGAATCATCAAAAGTGTTTAGGTTTTCATTTGGTAAGCTTGAATCATCTTGGTTGGGTTGTTTTTGGATTGAAAAGTGAGGTTTATATGGTTTTTTCAAGCTAGCGACTTAGCTCACGGAATATTTTCTTGGTAGCGACTTGCTTCAAATTTTTGTAGCGACTTACGTTGCTGTTGGAGCTAAGCGAAGTTAGATCTAGAAGTTAAAGTACAAGTAGTGGATTCTCCACTCACGAGGGTTAGTAATGTAGCTTACTTGGTCGGGGAATTTGTTGCTCTTTAGCGACTTGTGTCTCTAGCTTACTTGTGTAGCTTAATTGTCACAAAATTTGGTTAGCGACTTGTGTCATAGCGAAGTTACTACTTAGCTTAATTTGTTTTCATAGCTTACTTGGGACTCTAGCTTACTTAGGGTGTAGCTAATTAAGGGTTAGCGATTTAGTGCATTAATTTCTAGCTTACTTAGTGCATTAATTTCTAGCTTACTTAGTTCATTATCTTCTAGCTTATTTAGTATTTTATCTTCTAGAGTCTTGAGTGATTGTTTACGGTTTTCTTGATTCAAGATAAAAATCGTGAAAGAATCTATTTCCGGTTTAATCATAGAGTTATAAAATCCCGTTTAATTTGTTAACATGTCTACCAACGCTCTACCGCCATCTCCATCAAGTTGGATGTTCAAGCAAATGGCTCAGTATATCGCCCACCCATGCTTGACGTAATCGACTACGACTCTTGGGCTCAACGAATTAGACTCTATTGCCTTGGAAAGGAAAATGGTGTCAACATTCTCAAATCCATTGATGAAGGACCATATCGAGTTGAGACGACAAGAGACATACTTGATATACTAATGCGATGGTACCTGTTTACGGAATGGGCGGGACCTAAGATGTATGATGAGCTTGATGATAAGGATAAAAGAGATTTGATGCGAATATCGTGGCTTCAAACATTGTTCTTCAAGGTCTTCCTAAAGACATCTACAAGCCGATCAATCATAACACGATGCTAAGGCGGCTAGTTGACAATGTTAAGATGCTCTCGTGTTCAATTAACTATGGAAGACAGAGAATCCCAACTCTATGACTCAATTTGAGCATTTCAAGATGAAACCCGATGAGAGTGTCTATGAGTACTATGTGAGATTTCATAAGTTAGTTAATGACATGAGGAACATCCGAATGACTATGCCTAACATTCAGTTGAACTCAAAATTTGTGAACAACATGAATCCCTAATGGCACAAGTTTGTTACCGCTGTGAAGCTCACTAAAGGATTGAAGAATACAAACTATGAGCAACTCTATGCCTTCCTCCTTCAGAATGAGAGATGCTATGTTTGAAAAATTAATTTCAATCAGCTCAAAACCAACAGGAGAGACAAGCTCGCCTAATGACTCTACTGCCTTTCTACTCAAACATCGGAATCACAACCAAAGCATCACAAGTCATACCCTGGGTAATGGTAATCACAAACTCATTCCCTCGATCCTATGTACAAACAAGCCGATGTCGATACTCACGCGTGGTAGCTTCATTAATCAACTAGCTCTCTCATCAGTCAAAACATGAATAATACTCCCACAAACCAACAACAACCTGGGAATCGCATCTAACCCACACAATCAAGCCACTATTAAAGATGGAAGGATCAAAACCGCAGGAAAGACAGATGATCGGGACGAGGTGGAGCCGGCTGAGAGGTTATGTTGGAAACCATAATCGAGGAAGGAATGGTAACCAAGGTCAAACTAAGCTCATCAAATGTTATAATCGTGGCTATGGAGAGGACACGGCATGCAAGGAACTGCACATCTCCAAAGCCCACGAATGCACGCCGATTACTTCAGAGATAAGATGTCTGCCGCTTCAAGCTCGTGACAATGGTGCTACTAATGAAGAGGAATTGCTGTTTTTTCAGCTGAGGGCAATGCCAAGACCTATGATGCGATGTGATGAGCAACCTATTCAGAGATAGGTCACAATCATCGAATGCCTTCAAGTCGCCGATGTGATGCATAAAACTCGATGTGGATGATGGACCCACGACACACAATTTTATGGCTAGCATTTCTCCAATGGTTTCTCCCAAGGTCTCTTCTTCATCACTAAGTGGCACGGGCCATCCCATGACAAGCTCATCTCAGAGGTATTAAAACTATATGATGATGTCGATGTGCACTAAGATGCATGACAAAGTACAATCAACTCAAACTATTGAATCAAATATTGAAAATATGGGTAATATCAATATTGTCCCATATGATCAATATGTGAAACAAAGTGAAAGTGAAGTTGTACCAAGTGATGCATCTTCAGCAAATAACAATGACTATGTTTTGATGAATACACCGCATGTGCCCCCGATGATTCCATTATTTCTAACTAAATGCCTATAAAGAACGTGTTGCTATTTATGAACAACGTGCTAATTTGAGTTGACCACCGCGGAGCAGAAATGGATAACCAAGTAAGTACAAGTAATTAGAAAAGTAAGTTTAGAGAAGAAGTATTAAAACAAGAATTAAATTCCTTGCAAGAAAAACTTTCTAAAACATCTAACAAAAACAAGAACTTCAAGAAAATGTGAAAATGCTTAAGCAAGAATTTAATGCAAAGGAATCAAAACTCTTGAGAGATTTTTCTAATCTGAAAACTTTGAAAACAAACTTGAGAACAAGTTGTACATACAAGGAAACACCATTCGATCACCTTCACATGGTCACTAAACATCGAAGTCTTAAGCGATAAGCATAGCATTCCCCTTGTTGAGGAACCAAATCCAGAGGTAATTAAAAAGGCTAGAAATGCTCATAAGGTGCTTTATGATGGTAATGAAAATCTTAAGCCTAGGCAGTAAAACCTAGTTGCGCTTGAGTGCACCGAGGAAGATAAGAAATCGATGAAGTCACTAGGGAAAGGATGAACAAAAACTAGATGACCTAAATGCAAAGAGAAAAGATTATTATCACCCCCATGACTACAAGAAGGAAAACTGGATTTCCTTGAACATGTTTAAGCCTCAAACATTGCGACCTAACAAGTTTTCTCGAAAAAGGATTTGGAAAGTTAAAGTCAAAATATTGTTGAAAGCCCCCCTTTAGGAAAATGCCTAGAGCAATCGAGTATCCTCCTAATACACCAATGCATCTTGTTCCTAGAAAAATTGCCACTAAAAGCAAGACCTTAATCAGCCAATATGTTATATTTCAACTATTTGTTGATTTTGAGAAAACTTGCAAGTAAAGGATCACACCCACCAATATAATGAAGGAGAAAGGGGTTTTGAGCAAATGAAAGAATGTTATTTAACCGAGGTCATGCCTTTCTTTAAACTTCTAAAAGATCACTTTGAGAGTCTTAAAAAAGGGATAGAAACCTCGATATTAAAGAAATGGAAAAGGAATTTGATGCAATGGTAGTTGAAGGTGACTATGAGCGCACTAAAATATAATGAGATTGAGAGGAAGAACTTGCATACATTAAATGAGACTCTTATTACTGAATTTGTTTCTCAAGATATCTTTTCACATCGCTTCAAATTGCTCTATTAATGCTTCCAAATTTCATGAACTATCTGTGTGCTCGAAAGTCTCCCATGATCGTGTCATTGAGCTTGAAAAACTAATTCTAAACTAAACGAGAAAATTGAACTGGATGATCACAATCGCATTTATTGGTTAAACATTTTTCTAAACTGAAGTTGAGCATTTTAATTTACAACTAAAATATCAACATCTTAAAGAAAATGTTAAAACTTCAAATATCAAGACATCGTCAGATGCTCCAGAGTTTGATGCAGCTTTTCAAATTAACAAACGCGATGAACGTGGTCATTCAAGCTCAAAGCAACACGACTCGTAAAGTTGAAAGCCCAAATCTCTCAATTAAAGGGTCAAACGAACAATAAGACAGGCTCCCAAATGCCTCCTCCTTTAGATTCTCGTAATTCTCAAACTTTTCATCTTCAAAACTTAGTTGATGCCTTACAAAAGGAAAACGAGAGTTTTCTAGAAGAAAATGAAAAGTTAAACGACATTTTAAAGAGTTATATGATTCAATAAAAGTCACCCGTGACCAAAACAACGAAAAAATAACGTCTTTACAAAAGGAAATTAGCGAGAATCAGAAGTCGGAAATGGGAAACCGCCACTTGTTTTCAATAAGAATGTTGTCTCAAAGTCACCCTTAGATCGCAAATACACTGATGTTAAATATATTCCTCCTCATCTTAGGAATAATGAACATGCTTTTCATGAATAATCTTGTGCTCACCTTAAGGATAGTCTAGAATGTCTCCGTGAGATTGTCGAAGAGGATTTCATTAACAAACCTCTTGATAGTGAAATTAGGTTTGCTTGCCTCCGGGCCAAACGATCTCAAGAGTTGCTAGAATGTGTAATTGCCAAATGTCCCAAATCCTTAACCTTAGGTGCAAAAGGCAAAGGTGGATGCCCTGTTCTATGCCTAGTGCCAAGCAGAAATCCGCTTCTATGCCCGTCTTAAAAAAGGAAACACTAATGTGCCTTCAAGTAGTTCGATTCCGTGATATGTTAGTGCTAAGAAAGTGAACTTTAGTGTGCCTCCAAAAGCTCAAATCAGCCTTAAAGTATACACTAATGTGCCTTCTAGTACTTCTGATCCTTGCACATCAAGTTCAGGAATGCAAAAATTAGATCAACCAACTAATATTTCCATTCCCTCTACAGAGTAATCAAGGACTTTAAAGCGAAAGGTGTCAAAGTCTCAAGACAATACAAGGAATGATAGGACCTTGCAAGCTAAGAATGTGCATCGGAAGAGAGTAGAAGACCAATCTAGGAACTTTAGGCTTGAGTTGAATAAAACGAATCGTGTTGATTCTATTATTAGCCTTAGGCGCATCAGTAATTAATTCTCTGATACTATCTGCAAACCTTGTAATGCCGCTGCTGAATTCTCTTGCTAATCATGAATGTGGTGTGAATGCTTTGTCTAATGTCCGCCAAATGCCCGCTAAAATTGCTAATGCTAATAATCGGCAAATAAGGCAAAAGGCAAAACGAAAGATTGTTAGAAAACAAAGTGGAAACCCACAGAAGAACTTTTATAAAGATAGGTTATTATTGGATACCTTTTGGCCATAAGAATAATCAGCTTTGTTCTCAAACTGCTAAGATTATGCCCACTAGAAAATGGATGCCTACCGGTAGAACTATTCCCTTAAGAAGTAAACATACTTTGAATAGGTCAAATACGCACACCAAAGATTGCATCTATTCCCAATGATTCCATTGCTTCTACTTCGATATGGATGTTTTCGATTCTGTGGGTGTTCCACTATCGTTATTAACCAAGTGGAACCCATTCTTGCATGGGGATCCCAATTATCCAGTTATCCATTTTGTCTGTTCAACCGCAGATCGTTCAAATCGCTCGTGGTTACCTGGACTCAGCCGTTCCAAGCATATGACCGGAGACCGGTCGCTCATGAACTTCGTGAGCAAGTTCATCGCGGGGACCGTTAGATTTGGTAATGATCATTTCTGCTATTATGGGTTATGGAGATTATGTTGTTGGTGATAGTGTCATCTCGAGAGTCTACTATGTGGAAGGGTTGGGTCATAACTGCTCTCTCGCTGGTCAATTCTCGCGGACTCGATCTAGAAGTTGCCTTCTTAAAACATACCGCTTTGTTAGAGATCTTAATGGTAAGGAACCGTTAAAAGGAACTCGTGGGTCAAACCTTTACACCATCTCTATCGATGACATGATGAGGGCTTCTCCAATCTGCTTGTTATCAAAGGCTTCAAAAACAAAGTCATGGTTATGGCACCGCCGTCTCAATCACTTGAACTTCGGCACCATCAACGATCTTTCCCGAAAGGACCTAGTTGTAGGTTTACCTAGACTAAAGTATGAAAAGGATCATCTTTGTTCAGCATGTCAATTGGGAAAAGCAAGAAATATGCCCATAAACCCAAACCTACTAACTCTCACGTAAGTTCTTCATATGATTCATATGGATTTATGTGGACCAATGAGGGTACAAAATATCTTTGGGAAGAAATATGTGTTAGTTGTGGTTGATGAGTACTCTAGATTCACCAGGTCAAGTTCTTAGGACAAAGGATGAAACTCCCCGATATCATCATCAAACTCATCAAACAATGCAGTTCGACTTAACAAAACCGCGTCGTAATTGTCGAATGCATAATGGAACCGAAGTTTGTCAACAAACAACTTAATGAATTCTATGAAAGCGTTGAATCACCATCAAAGAAGTGTTTCACTAACTCCTCAACAGTAACGTGTAGTTGAAAGATCTAAATCGGACTCGTTGAAGCCGCTAGAACAATGTTGATTTACTCAAAGGTTCCAATGTTTCTCTCCAAGCAATCGCCATCGCATGCTATACACAAAATCGCTCCCTAATCCACATCGCACATGGAAAAACTCCATATGAACTTGTCCACAACAGAAAACCTAATCTCTCTTTCCTTCGGGTGTTTGGTGCATTGTGCTATCCAACTAATGAGGGTCAAGACTTAGGGAAACTTAGGGCTAAAGCCGACATTGGAGTATTTGTAGGATATGCACCAAACAAAAAGGGATACCGAATCTATAACAAAAGAACCCAACATATCATGGAAACCATTCACGCTACGCTTGATGAGCCGACCGTCAAATGGCTCCGGACAACTCGGCTTTCAGACCCGACTTCAAGACAAACGTCCCATTGGTTCATCTCTTGTTCCAAACTCTACTCAAGAAACTCCATATGTACCTCCATCCGAAGATGATGTAAAGAAATTGTTTGATCCTATGTTTGATGAACCGTATGATTCAAACACTAATGAGGTGATGATTCCCGCAATGAGGATGCTCATATTCTGTGAATGAAGTCAATCCTTCGCCTCAATATCTTTAAGTCAAGAAGCACCGCTATCGATCCTTCGCCTCATCAACAAATCATCATTCTTCAAATGTACATCATGGAAATGTTTCTCGCATCAATGATGAAGTTAATCCCTTTGCTACTCCTGAGGATGCTCCATTTGAAATCATATTTGCTACTCCGAATCATCATCGTAACCATCTTCTTCGTGAGACATCGACTCACCTACCTCGCCTCAACAACGCCACATGAACACCTTAGAAAATGGACTCACGATCATCCATTAGACAACATCATTGGAAATCCTCTCGCCCCAGACAACCCGGAAACAACTTGCAACCGATGCCTTATGGTGTTTCTTCAACTCCGCACTTTCTAAGATCGAACCAAAAGATGTTAAAACCGCCATGAATGAAGACAATGTTCAATGCCATGCAAGATGAAATTCATGAGTTTGATCGACTTGATGTATGGGAGTTAGTACTCGCCCAGACTATGATTATAGCTCTCAAATGGATCTTCAAAGTAAAACTTGATGAGCATGGTGATGTGTTGAAGAACAAGGCTCGCTTAGTTGCTAAAGGATATCGTCAAGAGGAGGGTATAGACTTTGAAGAATCTTTTGCTCTCTGTTCGAATCGAGGCAATCGAATCTTCTCGCTAACGCCGCTAGTAAGAACATGGTAGTGTATCGATGGATGTAAGACGCATTTCAACGGAGATCTTAAAGAAGTCGCTTCTACGCCACCAACCTCAAGGATTTGTGAATCAAGAGCATCCTACTCACGCTATCGCTCGAAGGCTCTCTACGGTTTAAAGCAAGCTCCAAGGGCATGGTATGATACACTGTCAAAGTTTCTACTATCAACCGGATTCAAGAAAGGAGCGTTGATCCTACATTGTTCACCAGAAGTCGTGCAAACATTTAACTCATGTTCAAATTTATGTTGATGATATTATTTTTGCCTCGACTGACCCAATGGAATGTGATCGCTTTTCTAATGAAATGAGTTCTAAGTTTCAAATGTCAATGATGGGACAAATGTCGCTTTTCTTGGGATTACAAATTTCACAAAGTCCCTGAGGCATTTTCATAAATCAATCTAAATATGCAACAGAGATTTTAAAGAAATTTTGATTTGATTCATGTGACCCTGTTGACACTCCCATGATTGATCGAACCAAACTAGATGAGGAACACTCAGGGATCATGATTGACCAAACTAAATATCAGAGTATGATTGGATCCCCGATGTACCTCACACTAGTAGACCGCATATCTTGTTCATTGCTTGCATGTGTGCTAGATACCATGCTAAGCCTACTAAAAAGCACCTTGAAGCGGTTAAACGGGTCTTTCGGTATTCCAAGGAACCATCAATATGGGACTTTGGTACCCGAAGGACACCGGTATGTCACTAACGGCCTATGCGATGCCGATCATGCAGTTGTCAAGATACACGCCGAAGTACATCCGAGGTGCTCGTTTTGGGTGATAAGCTTGTGAGCTGGTCTTCAAAGAAGCAAATGAGTACTTCTATTTCCTCTACAGAGGTTGAATACATAGCCATGTCATCTTGTTGTGCTCAAATCTTATGGATGAGATCTCAATTATCCGACTATGGCTTTGAATTCAACAAAATCCTCTCAGATCGTGATAATAAAGTGCTATTGCTCTCTCATGCAACAACGCTCAACACTCAAGAGCAAAGCATATCGACATTCGACATCATTTCATCGGGGAACAAGTGGAAAAAGGTGTGGTGGAACTATATTTTGTGAGGTCTCAATATCGCTAGCGACATCTTCACCAAAGCTCTTCCAAGAGAACGTTTGAGTTTATTCTTCCACGCCTTGGCTTGAAAAGCCTTCAACCGATGAACACTCAAACGCGTCTTCGTGAGGAAGACGAGGAGTAAAGGTCTATCTTCATCTATCTCTTGTATATATCTATTCAAAAATCAAAATACAAAATTATAAAACCTTCAAAATCCAAAATAAAAAAAAAAAAAATCTTCAAAAAATATTGTCTTTTTGTCATATTTTCTCGGTTCGATAATATCTACTGTCTTTGTGTGTCGCATTCAAAGAATGACACGGACTTTAGATGTTGTTCAATTCAAAAAAAAAAAAAATCAAAAAATCAAAAAATTATGTTTGAGAGAAAGAGAAAAAAGTGGTTTATTGTCATTTTCGCAATAACCCGTTTTAAAAGAAAGAACAGAGCCATGTTTTACCATGTTTTCAAATTCCATGCTCTGATTCTATAACATTTATCTCCTGAAAACTAAATGCTTTGAAAAATAACTCTTTCTCTATTTTTGATAATCATCAGACTTATCATTGTCAAATCTCTATCTTCAATCAACAACCTATGTCATTGATTGAGGGGGAGAATGATTTCAATTAAATTAAAAGTTATTTGGCATTAAATTGTTTTCAAAAGATGTACATGCATGTTTAACCAATGGAGATTAAAATCTCAACATCGATCCTTATCGCTAAAACGCTTTCATAATCAAGTCACAATTTTCCTTAAAAGCTTTCAAAATCAATTTAAATCTATAAGAGATCACAAATCTCAAATGTTTTAATAATTGTGATCGGGGGAGAAGTTGTGATTTAAATAGGATTTAAACCGATAATTGATAAATGGTTTCTAAGTGATTAGCATGTTTGCCTCCCCGTAAGTGACAAACGATTTCAAATTTTCCATGCACACATTGAAGGGGAGCATCTATAATTTGAAACGTGATCATTTATCTCAATGTGCAGGTTCCCTCTAGTATGTGCAAAACTCTTTCAAACCTAGAAGCACATATTGAGGGGGAGCAAAATCATGAAAATCTCATCCTTCCTCAAAATGCTTTATCTACTTGATTCGATTTGGGAAGTGATGTTGATATCTTTTAGAAAATGGTAATCAAAGAAGTTAATTCTTTCTCTTGCCTCCGTGTGCAAAACATTTTCAAATACTTGATGCACATGTTGAGGGGGAGTTCTCGTTCTAAAATATCAAAAACAATTCAGGTACAAAATGCTTTGATAATATATCACAAGTATCCGAATTGATTTTCAAATGGTTTTCAATTGGTTCCAACGGCATGAACAATACCAAATAGACCGACCAACTTTACTTTATGTATGGTGATATAAGGATGATAAGGTTAGGTTTTTGTTCCCATGATCCGCGAAAACCGGAGGGATCTACCTGTGGAACTATCCACTAGTTAGTGTAGAGTTCTTAGGTATGATGATAAAAGGAGAAAAATGAGATATAGGAAGAGTGCGGATCGCCGAGCTAGTAATCTGGAATAAACCCAACAAGGTTCTAGCTATGAAGTCTCGTAAGCAATCAAGGGGTTGAAGAATTAAAAGAATTGAATGAGAAAAGGGTGAAAACAAATAGCCCTCCATTTATTCAACCTTAGGGCAGAAACCGGTTCAATTCATATGCTACTGATGGTAACATCGGTATTGAAGACAAGACGTCATGGACCCGGTGACGCACCGCACTTCAACTTCCCAAACCACTCAAGTTCCTCTTAAAAGGACTTGTTTCATTCTCACAGGAAACCGACATTATCTATCTCTTTCTCTTAGAGATTGTTGATATTGAAGAAGGAGACCCTCTCCCTAGTCTCCCATATAGATCCAAATATGCACAAATTGAGTCTAGAGCCACGAGATCATCAATAAATCTCATTAGGACACTTTCAATGAAGACTCTCTGTTTCACACAATGTGGAAAGAGAGATTATATCTTAAGAGTCCTACTCATTATCCTTGTGGTATTGCCGTAACATCCGAGTGATATGCAAACATACTCACAATGAAGATGGAAAGCCTTCTCGAGCCAACATCTAACAAGCTCCTGGTAGGTGGCATGTGAGATCTATTATACAGATCAACCATGTGACAACCGAATAGAAACAATGGGGCGATTCAATCTTTTGAATCAATCCCGTTCAGTTATGGATTGACGGATACCTTTGAAAACCGGTCTTTGTGCTTTAAAACTCTTTTCATTAGCACGTCGACCGTGTACTAATTTTTCAAATCAAAAGGTGTTTTATGATTGATAATTGATTTTCATTAAAACCTTCGTTGTATTGCAAAAACAATTTCTATTGAGCAGTATACGATTGTTTTTCAAATCTCTTTTCATCAATCGAGTGACTAAAATTCGCCGGTTCACTCATTCGTGTTGTCTTCTTTGAGACGTTCGGTTTGAGAACGACAGAACAGCTAAACCCTCGCCAAGGAAATTCTTCGAATTATACCGATCACGGCAAGATTTGTATCGATCAACGGGAACCGTGGGCCGCGGTACCTCAATTCACGAAAGTGATCAAAGACACTTTCGCTTTAATTGCTAACTGCCTTATGCGTGTACACCCGACGTTCGCTTGTCAAATGATCGTAATGAAGCGGTCAATCCATAGCCGCATGCTCCCTTAACACATTCATCTCAAAAGAAATCATGATTAGTGCATCAATGACTCTGATATTTTTACTCCATGCTTCTGCTACGCCGCTACCAATATCATGAATCAACAAATGCTTCCGCTTACTCATGAGAATATATCATGATCCGTAATGTGAGCATGTCGGTCCCAATGTCACAACATCACATAATACCAACACCACAATGGATGTATCAGAGATTTTCTATTAGTTGATGATCTCAAAAGTGGCTCAAAATTATTATCACGTGGATAAGTAATAGACCTCCACTTGAAGTAACCAAACATGCAATGTGAAGAATCAATGACTACAAGCTTAGGAACAAAGGACTACATCAAGAATGCAAGAACAATTGTTAATGTCATATCTATTTGTATTCAATGTAATTTTAGTGCATGATTGAGGTGACCTCCCTTAGGGGAGATTGTTAGGAATTAGAAATTCGTGTATTAAAGAGTCGGTCACCTCAAGTATATGTAATCGCTAGAAAGCTCGTAGTCATAGTAATATTAAGTTAAGTAGAATTTAGTTAAGTAACACCGTGGAGGACGGACGGGTCTTTACCCACTGTATGCCTGATCCACAGCCCGATGTGTGGCGTTTTATGTAAGACTATAAATACTCTCTACCTCCCAAGGTAGAGAGTTGGAGCTCATAATAATATCTTTCACTTTCTCTCACTAAGTTCCCTAAACCTCTAACTTTCTCTCTCTAGAATTCCATCTATATGCTACCTTGTGTTAATGTTATGATGTGTATGTGAAAAGTTATATCTTACACTATTAGATGTGTTGTTAATCTTGCTATTCAGATGTGTTGGCCTATTTTTCAACTTGATGTTAATAATGCTTTTCTTTATAGTGATCTTAATGAAACTGTGTATATGACTTTACCTGAGGGATATTTTGATGTTAATGATAAAAGAGTATGTAGACTTAAAAAGTCATTGTATGGGTTAAAACAAACACCCAGGCAATGGAATGCTAAGTCGACTAGTGCTTTACTTGAGAATGGTTTCAAACAGAGTAGAAGTGATTATTCTTTGTTCACTAAAAGTGACTCAGGTAACTTTGTTGCTTTACTGGTTTATGTGGATGATATAATAATTACTGGAAACAATTTGAAAGAAATTGAAAGTTTTAAAGTTTTTTTGAAATCTAAGTTCCAAATTAAGGATTTGGGAAAGCTTAAATACTTTCTTGGCATTGAAGTTGTTGATCTTGAAAAAGGTGTTTGTTTAACTCAAAGAAAGTACTGCTTGGATTTGTTAACTGATTTTGGATTATTGGCTTGTAAGCCTTCTGCATTTCCTCTTGAACAAAACTTGTTTTTAACTAGTGAACCAACAGATAGTGATCCAGTAATAGATAACTTAACTGAATATCAAAAGTTGATTGGCAAATTGATTTACCTAACTCATACTAGGCCTGATATTGCTTATTACGTTCACTTTTTGTTTGAGTCGGCTTTATGCATAAGCCTCTTAGTTCACATTTGAAAATTGCACTTAAAGTTCTGAGATATTTAAAAGGTTCTCCGGAGAGAATTATTCATATTACCAGATTCTCATATGTTTCTCTTGAAGCATTTGTTGATGCTTGATGGGCTAAATGTCTTACAACTAGAAAATCATTCTTGGTTCTTGCTTATTTTAAATGGTTCACTAGTATCTTGGAAAAGCAAAAAGCAAAATACCAATTCTAAGTCATCAGCAGAGGCTGAATATAGAGCTATGGCCTGCTACTTCAAGTTGTTTGGGTTCTCAAAATTTTAAATGACTTGAACTGGGAACATTTTTTACCATTAAACTCTTTGTGATAGTCAAGCTGCTATCAAGATAGCAGCTAATCCTGTTTTTCATGAGAGAACTAAACATTTAGAAATTGATTTACATTTTATGAGAGAAAAAATCTTGGCAGGAGTTATTAAGACTGAAAAGATTAATACAAGCAGATCAAACTGCGACATTTTAACTAAAGGTTAAGCAAGCTTCAACATGAAAAGCTTGTTGGTAAACGAGAATGTTTGATTTATTCCGGTTGAGTTAAGGGGGGATGTTGAAGTTATTAACTCAACCTCGAATAAATAAGTATAGGGACTAATGTTGCCATTTCTGGTTTTTACAGCTTATAGCTTAAGGATAGGTTTTAGCTCAAGTTGACAGAGGTTGGAACTCGAGGACTGAAGTTGACAAGTAGCTGGAAGTTCTATCTGGAGGCTATATAAGCTCATAAACGGATTAGGGTTTCATTATTCCTTCTCTTCACATACCATACACAGAGATAGAAGTTGTTGATTATCAGCCAAGTTAGATTGTTCTGATCATTGTGTTTTGATCATTCTTGTTATATTTCATTGTGAGTTGAGAGTTTGTATTGATACTATTGGCAAGTTAGTCAATAGATCTGCACCTGTGTAGCAGTGGCAGATTTGTGGGTATTCTTGGTTTTTCTGAGTTGTTGTGCTGATTAAGATCAATGTCTCTCTGATCTTGTGATTGATTTGGTTGATAATAAAAGTAACTTGAATTGAGATTCAAGTTGTGTTTACAGTTTTATTATAAAATTTTTACAATTCATAAATATACTGAATAATTGTTTTCTCATCACTCTCATTCAATCAAATTAATATATATTATTACAGATTTTCCATTATGTACAGCATTTTAAAATTTAGGCTGAGACTTTAATAAAGGAAATAACACAAAATACACTAGATTGGTTGGTAGAAATTCATTTTTATTGCTAGATTTATGATCTGTTTCCTGTGTGTCATCTACTTGCAACATTTTCTGTATTGATGACTCATGACCTAACTATTTCCTAACAAATGAATTAGAAATTGAAAGGGTACACATGTTAAGGAGAAGCTGGCTTGGTGCAATTGATATAAGATTCCGTATATACAAAGTTGTTGTGGGAACCATGCATATTAGTGTGCACCAATCATTCACATGTATTACGTAATATAATTGTAAGCTAGCTAGCTAGATAATATAACAAACCCTCATACGACAAACAATTCTCATTGATCTTTGAGTAAGCTATATATATTATTATATCGTCCAACAATTCTCATTGATTCGCATTTTTTTTTATTTGCACACATAAACATACCCATAGTAATATAGATTACAATTTACAAATAATGGTTAAATCTATATATTGCAACATATTTTCACAATTTTATAAATTTAAGTAACCAACTTTTTTTATTATCAATATAGTCATTAAAACTTTTAAATTGTTAACAATATCAATAACTTCTAATGAAATGACAAAAATACCTTTGTATTCCTCACATACACTTGCATCGTTAGTCCTTTATACTAAAAGCCGTTAGTAAATAACTTAAAACTTTGTTTTCTTACGCTTTCATTCGTTTATACAGGTTTTCATCCATTTATGTAAGTTTTTGTTCGTTTTTACACGTTTTCGTTCGTTTTTGCACGTTTTTGTTCGTTTTTACACGTTTTCGCCCGTTTGTACACGTTTTGTCCGTTTTTGCAAGTTTTCACCCGTTTTCGTCCGTTTTCCACGTTTTCGTCTATTTTTGCACATTTTCGTCTGATTTTTAATACGATTTCGTCTATTTTTAAACGTGTAAAAAACATGTAAAAATGGACGAAATGTGTAAAAAACGGATCAAAAACGCTAAAATACGAAAGCAGCGTGTACAAATGGACGTCAAAAACGTTGCAAGAAAAACGGACCGAAAACATGCAAAAAAAACGAAAATGCAAGCGGAAAACGACTTTCAAAATGAACGAAAAAGGCGTGTAAAACGACAAAACGACATAATAATAACGGACGAAACGTGCAACAGGGCGGACAACGTGCAAAACAAACAGAAAAACGTGTAAAACGGACGACGTGCGAAAACAGACGAGAACATGCAATACAGACGAAACGTGCAAAAACAAACGAAAACGTGTAAAAACGGATGAAAACGTGTAAAAACATACCAACGTGCAAAAACGATACAAAAACGTGAAAAACATATACAAACGTGCAAAAACGGACGTTTTCGTCCGTTTTTATTCGATTTCATCCATTTTTAAACGTGTAAAAACGGAAAAAATTTAAAAACGGACGAAAACCTGTAAACACGTACGAAAACGAAAACGCAAACAGGAACGAAATCGTGTAAAAACGGACGAAAACGTGTTTAAACGAACGAAAACGTAAGAAAACCAAATTTTAAGTCATTACACGAGGTTATTTTAGTCAATTCATTAAAAAGTTATCTATATTGTTCACAATTTGGAAGTTTTAATGGCTATATTGGTAATAAAAATGTTAGTTACCTAGTTTTGTAAAATGCTGAAAGTATGTTGCTAATAAATAAACATAACGCTACAAATAACGTACAACTATCTAATGCATAAAATGATGCGTGCAATAAAAAATGAATGTGTGCATTTTTTTTTTGGGAAAATTCTCTACTTGCCTTTTTGGCCAACCAATTTAACAAATGCCTTCCCCAATTTTTTTTCACTTTAATGCCCCATAGCAACTCTCCCATAAAAAGGAATCTCTCCTATAAATTTGACAAGTGTCCATATATTTGGGCGTTATGTACCATAGTACTAGTGTAATTAGGTTAGCTCCTTGCAGGCAAACGACATATTTTTGTCTTTTAGTAAAAAAGTAAAGTCTTTTTTTATTATAAAAAAGTACATATATATTGGGCAACTTGGTCCCACACATATGTACTTTTGGGCAACTTATACACTTTATATACAAAATACCTTTAAAGAAAATACACTTTATATTTTTTATACATATTTACAGTTAAGTTTATACATTAAAGTATTAAACACACACACACACACACACACACACACACACACACACACACACAAACTTCTTAAACTCACGGCTACCCAGATCCATGAATCAAACGATCATCATCAAAACCATCACCGATCTTCCTCCAATCACCACCACAACCCACCACCACCTTCAAAACTCACGGCTACCCAGGTTTACAATGTTTTTTAAGTTTGAAAGAAATTAAACTGAAAGAATTTATTGAATATGTGTATTTAAATACTATGTCATACAGATTTTCTTGATGATTCTGGATATAGTTCAGGATTGAGGCTGATGGTCGTGAAAATAAAATTTTGTCACCATAAGTTAGAATGTCATATTTTTAACCTCGATGTTGACCTGAAAATAAGTCCTTTTAGTTGCCGTTATAGTGGGTTCACGTCAAAATTATTGGCTGCTACACTTTGCCAAACATCCCTTTGAGTGGTCATAGTGGGTTAACGGGTCAAAATTGGAGGTTGATTATTAGAGAAGGTTATATGTTTTGAATGCATAAGACTTTTAGTTCAGTCTACGTTTATTGTAATGGTCCGAGTTAGGGTTACTAAAGTGCACATGTGAAGATTTTATGCATTTGTGTTCTAGTGATTGAGTTTTAAAATTAGTTGTTTGGTGAATACACTTCAAAATTAGTGTCGGAAAATGTTTATTTGGTAGGGAATGATTTATACGTGGATTTATACGTAAGCTACAGATTGGGGTGTCCGATACCACTAGCAGTGGTTTTGTGGAAAGATTCCCATTTGACGATAATCATGTGCCATCGCTCCATATGATTAAGGAATTGTGTGAAAGTGTTCATTCGTGGCTTTCTGTGACCCTAACAATCTGTTGTCATTCACCGTGCATGGTAAACTTGCAAACTCTGAGTTTGTATGTGCTTTTGCTCTCTCTCTCTTTTATTTTTATTTTTATTTTTAAATCCTAGCGTTGTTTGTAACAACTTGCCTCTTTGAAAAAAATATATATTTACATATCAGAAGAAATGTGTTTGGAGTATGTTTGTTTTGTATAGGGGATGGCAACTTTTGTTACAAGTGTATCCATTATCGAATATATTGGATCATGTTATAGTGTATGATATTGTAGCACGGTGAACTTTGAAGCTAAAGCAAGTCAGTGGTGAAAGTACTAGTTTTTGATAATATTTATAGGCTATTGAACATTTTGAGATAGGTAAATCTTAATGATCAGCAAAACACGAGCTTGTGTGGCCAGTAGTTATCGATGAGTGTTTTGTTCTTAACTAAGGGGGTCTTTGTTTTAGCCTATTTTTGGGCATAGAACGTGTTTGTTCCAAGCTTGTTTATTCATAACCTTTGTGGAAAACTAGAAGGGGGGGTTGAATAGTTTTACCAATTAAAACTTCCTTTTAATCTATTTAGATCGACTTATGTCTATCTATTTGGATGTGTGTGTTGGATGTTGATAAACAAGCATATAAAGGTAAGTAATGAAAATATAAGAGTAAGAAGCACAAAACCACAACGCAAGTATTTATAGTGGTTCGGCTAGAAGGTCACCTTCCTTGCCCTACTCCACTCCCCGAGTCACCGCTCGAGTTCGTAATCACTACACCAATCTCCTTATGGCGGAGAAGCCTTCACAGCGTCGCCTACTCTTTTTCCGATACTAGGCTAACCACCGGGTTCTTTCACTCTAAGGTGAACCACACCTACACAACGTCGCCTACCCTTTATAAGGTACTAGGCTAAGTACCTAGTTCTTTCACTCCAAGGTGAACTACACCTTCACAACGTCGCCTACCCTTTATTAGGTACTAGGCTAAGCACCTAGTTCCATTGCAATGGAGGAACTACTACCACACTACACCAACGACTAATCCCAAAGGAGATCTACTCCTTTACAACATCATCAAGGATATCAATATCCTTAGATCTAATACTAGTCTATCTTGTACATCGAAACACACCATATCGTATGTACATCTAAGGCACCTTTCACTAATGCCTTTGACTAGATCTACAAGACACCTTTCACTAATGTCTTGTGTCTTCACTTCTAAGCACCTTTCACTAATGCTTCTTTGTCTTGACTTCTAAGCACCTTTCACTAATGCTTCTTTGTCTTGACTTCTAAGCTCCTACCACAAGTGCTTATGCTATAGACGATAGATACCCTTCACTAATATCTTCGTCTTGACACTTGAGACATCTTTCACTAATGTCTTCAACACTACACTTCTTTGAAGAAAGAAAGGAATCATCAACAAGAAGACTTCAGTAGCCTTGATGATGAGGAAGCATGGCAACTCATGGACTTGAGCTTGCTCGACTTCAAAGGTGGTGATCTTGCCTTTAAGAGGAACCTAAAAGATCACACAAAAACAAAACTACAAACATAGATCTCTTGGATCTAAGGTTAGCGAGATTTAACTCAAAGGGGAAAGTGTGTTAGAAAGGGATTGAAAGGGGTGAGAAATAATGAAGAAATGGCTCACTATTTATAGAGGAAAAATACTACTGTTCCCCGGATCCCACGGATCCCTACCACAAGGGATCCGGGTAGCACAAAGCTAGGGATCCGTGGTACGCTCCTCTTTGCCCACGGGTATTTTTGGTTATGGGTCATGGGTCATGGGTTATGGGTTGATCCATGTTTTCTTTCTAGATACAATGTATCTTAACGATACAATGAACTTGGTTAAATGGTATAAATAAAACCATGGGTTATGGGTCAAAACCATTAGCTAGTTTTTACTTATTTAGTATATACTTGTTTTTACCCATTTTAGTGTATACATGTTTTTACCCATTTATGTTACCCAATATACTACATACTAGTTATGTGTATATTTTATCCAAATATGTAAACACTAGTTGTTGTACATATGTATTACTAAATCATAAAATCACTTATACTTGTTTTAGTGTTTTATGTGAAAATGTGAATATGTTAGAAACTATTAGTTCAAACCATTTACGTGTTTTATTTGTTTCGTTAATATGATTTTACGTTTGTTATCGACAAAACATTAGAAGATCTTAAAATATAAGTAAACGCGTTTTACTACTTATTTGTATTAACAATCTCCCCCTTCTTGTTGATGACAAAACATAAAATTATTTTAAGGAAAAGCTAAAATTCGTAAAAGTTTGAATTTATAGTTTTTACTTTTTTCCCCCTTTTGTAAAACAAAAAGTGTTTGAAGGAAAGCAACACATCGTTTTTAAGAAAAACATGTGAAAGAAAAAAAAAAGAGATAGAGAGCAAATAACGGGAAAGGATCTCGTCTTTACTCCCCCTTGACGAGTCCATCCCTGAATAAGGGCGTCAAGAAAGTAATACTAATCTTGTTTGTTTGCAAGTAAGTTTGCAAGAGATTACGTCTATGTGATGGGTGTGCTCCCCCTAGATGATTGCAATTTTGCAACGGGCAGTCATGAAATATAATTCTAAGATTGCAAGTAATTTTGCAACGTATTGTTTTGACACCAAGCTCCCCCTAGCTTTAGGGTGTCAAATTCTTCATGTGTTAATTGAATAACTACAAAACAAAGGTTAGAAAACAAGTATAATTCACATTTTCCTGCAAATGTGGTCCAAGTTAGTAGGAAAATAGTTTCCAGTCTCACGGATCCCGCGGTTCCCTCTAGTAGGGATCCGCAGCTAGGCAATCTGAGGGATCCGCATTAGCTGATCAATTTCAGCAAAGGTGATATAACAAGTAATGTTATCATATAAATGAGATATGAATACAAAGTAATCATATGCTCAAAAAAATAACAAGTAGCATGTAATTCCATTTAATAAAACAAGAGTTATGGTATACATGACTTTAAAAATAAGAAGATAGACAATACATGATTAGGAATTTCTAGACCAACTAACGCTTGATGCTAAGACACCACTATAATCTTCTAGCTCAAGTTTTGTTTAGGTTTAATCTCGTCGAAACGTTCGAGGAGATGATAGAACATGAAACGTTGGTCTTCTCGTACTTCATGTATCAAACTTTCAACATGTTGACAATGATAGCAATCTTTGTCATGGCTAGGTAGTGGTGGTGGATGAAATGAAATGGCTTGATTCAAAGGATCAAGTGAAGCGGCTTGTGGAGCTTCAAACGATGGAGGGATTGGTGGAGGCCCATTTGAGAATGGTTCGACCAAGAAGGATGGTGGTGGTAAGGAAGTGTCAACTTCCATATGGTCTGGTGGTTGACTTTGATGATTTCTTATAATCCAAATAGGATTATATGATGGAAACGGCGAAAAGGAAGCCGGAGCAAGTGTTGACTCAACACCTTGATTTTGAACCATTAATCCTCCTAATGAGGAAAATGTTGTCGGCGGAAGCGGATGAGATGGCCTAGGAGGCAAGTCCTCTAAATTGTAGAGGTGTGGTGATGATAGTGGGGATGTAAATGAAATAGCACTAGGAACCAATGGTGATGGTTTAGTGGAGATGATATTGTTTGGCCTAGGAGGTATGGTGGTGTTTGGCATAGGTAGTTTTGTGGGTACTATCCTTTTAGGAATCGGTTTGATTGGATGATGAAGAATTCTATCATTTGTTGGCTTGACGGGAGATGATTCGGTTGAAGAAATTTCGTGTATAACACGAGCTCTTTTCATGGGTGGTTCTTTGGTGGATAGGTTACTACTTGGGGTTTTCCTCATGATGGGATGATTTCAAGAGGTTGCAAGAGCTGAAAGTTAGGATGAGAGTGATGACTATGGAGATCCTAACAAGGTGGTTTATAAACTAAGAGATTTGGCAAGTGCATTTAAGCCTTAAGCCACTAGGATTCAATGGAATGTGATGATTGACATGCACAAGAGTCAACTTCAGAGGTTGCACTGATCTAGGAACTCATTTAAGATGAGATGGAGTGTTTGAGTTAGGAAGATAAGTTGAAATGATTGTTTTTGCAAGATTTGACCTAAACTGTCATCCGGATCCCACGGTTCCCTCCTCAGAGGGATCCGTCTAGGCTAATCCTAGGGATCCAGCTCTCAGCAGCTATGAAAGAGTGGAAATGATGTTTCTAAGATCTAAGACCTATATCATCTTGAGTGTTTCAGTCCTCCTAAGTGTTTTAAATGAAGGGATGCTTGAGTATTTGAAGGTAATGAATGATGTAGGTAATGATTGTCATTTATGGAAGGATTTGGAACTTTCAAGAGTACCAATGGATGAGCAAGGATGACACTAAAGATTTAGAGTGTCAATTGAAGCTAAATGATCCTAGAGATCATGTTGTGTCTTAGGATAGTGTTTTGGAAAATATCCTAGAAGCTTTGAGGTGAGAAAACTAGATTTTGATCAATTTTGATCAACTTGGAGGTGAGGATGATTTATGATCAATTTTGCCATAATTGAAAGATTTCTAAGGCTAGATGTGAGGGATCAAGTAGAAAATGAGGTGTGAGTTTAAGAGCGGAAGAGTAATGGATAAACCAAACGGTAGATCTACAAGCGTCTTAGAGTGTGATCTATGTGAGTTAGAATGAGTAGGAGAGATCAACCTATCTTGATAAGGACTTAATCTGCCTTAAGACCCTATGTTTAGCTTAGTGAGATATTCTAAGGATATGTTTGAAATATAATGCTTGCAATTGCATTTTCTGGTTGCGGATCCCACGGTTCCCTAAGTGTAGGGATCCGTCTAGCACAATCTTTGGGATCCCATACACTTTCAGCAGACCCTCACTAAAGGTATGCAATGATCTTGACAATGCATTATATCTCAAGGATAGTCTAAAAAGATTTCTAATACTAAGATATCAAATGTAAGATGTTTTATTTCATGAAAGAAATTGGATTACATTGATAAAGCACGAGTACAAGAGAATTGATCCTATTTTAGAATACTACTAGTTTCCTTGAGTGTTTTCGCTAGGAGGATCATTATGTGATTGATGAGTGTTGGTGGAATTAAGAATGAAGAAAGTCTTCATGAGGGATATGTTTAGCGGTTCCATCATCTTGTTCACAAGTACATACAACGGACTTTGAAATTGAGGATGGAAGTGCATAACATTATGATAGATGCGTGTCAAGAACATTCCATAAGGGATGAGTTTATTCTTGGAGCCTTGAAGATTTGCAATTCGCCTTGCGAAGAAGTAGGCGAGATTGTATGGTTGTTGTGTTAGCAAACAATACAACATGTGAGCACAATAAGCGGGAAGGATTTTCGATTTCCTAAGACTCCAAACATTTTCACGTAGGATGAGTGCAAGAGGCTTGTACTCTTCTCGGATATCCCTTGTAAAGATAATGTTTGGATCGGAGTAATATGGTCGAGGTTTGCATATTATGCGATTTAAATCTTCCGGATAGGGTATGTGTGAACAATATGGACTATTTTCTTCACAAAAGTTGAAGAGAGAATCAAGAGACCAATCTTCGGTGAAGGCACATTGTCCATGATTTGGAATCCGGAGGATGTGAGCAAAAAGCCCAAGGGTTAGAGTGAACTTTTGGTTTTTGATATAAAACCAAAGAGATAGAGAGCGATCCTCGTTACGAACGAGTTCGACTTGACGGAAGAATTCCATTATGAACCTTGGACATATCTTCTCGTTGATTTCAAGAAGACATTCTAGTCCTATGGCTCGGAAGGAGGTATTGATACCTTCTTCGAATTGTAGAGAGGTGTCTACAATACGTCCTTCATGGAAGTGACGGTTTTCGAGATTATTGAACCCACGGACATGATTGCCAGGTGTGTTTGGTTCGAGAGAGATGTTCGGAGTGTAGACGCTTGATTCGTTATTTTTTTGTAGCGAAGGGCAGTTTTAAAATTTGTATTCCCGATTAAGAATCAATCACTACTTGAGGACAAGTAATAATCAACCTTCCGGATGTCGTATTCCTAGGCGAGAGATGAATTGAATTTTATGTATTTGTTTGTTCGTTTAAAATGATGCTTGATTATCGTTTTAGTTTTTGTTTGGTTTTGTAGGCTAATTTTTAAAACTTTTTATACTAATAAATAAAGAAACTATTTTAAGTGAGATAAAAATTAAACTAATAGCAAATAATACCGACTAACAATATATGATAAAAAGCTATGCTTGTCAAGTGTGGTGAAAAGTTCATTAAGTGTGAATTTTTCCTTAAAAGCACTTATGTAATTCATTCGAAACAAATTATTTCCTCACAACATTGGCTTATATTGAAAAAATTATTTTTGAGGAAAATTAGTAGACTTTAAATAATTAATTATACCAACGGCTTTTGCCCGTTAAAAATAACCAACTACTCAAATCATCGATTATCCGAAAATTATTAATTAACAACCTTTAATTATCCGTTTAAAAAGTAGATTTTTCTCACAACGTTGGTTTATATTGAAAATCCTACTTTTTATCTAGATAAAATCTACTTGGTTAAATAGTTAAAATCCTTTACGGCTTTTGCCCGTTAAAGTTTCTAAAAATCAAACCAAGTAAACCAAAGGCTACCAATTAATAATCTCTAATATTCCACACTTAATTTCACAATTCACCAATCACTTAACAAGCATAATAAAAATCTACTCACTAATAGTCATAAGTAAACCAACAAAGATAATAATAATAAGCTCAACAAACATCATTTTTCCACAAGCTAAAAGAGAAAGTAAGGAAAATAGAACCCGATCTACATTACGAGACGAATAAAATACCCGATTTTATAAACTTATCAAACCCTAAAGTTTACTTCTTTAAAAGCTTTAATAAGACCAAATATTTAATAAAGTTTGTGACTTTATTAACTAAATAACTTATTAAGACTAAAAAGCTTTAAACTTTAGTTAATAAGAAAGCTTATAAAACCCTTAAGCTCCTCGCCTTAGGATGAAAATGATGAGAAACTAAGCAAGATCACAACTTTATCAAAGGTTAGAGAAAAAGCAATATTATGGATCAAATAAGCTATGGAAAAGCTTATTGATCTAAAAGTACTAAAATTTAAACAAAATAAGCAAAGAAAAAGCTTAAAGATTAGATCCAATATCCAAAACTAAGAGGTTCAAATCCGAAGATTAAGCGTGAGTTGGGTATATTTAGGAATTAGATCTAAATAAATAAGCTAAAGATAAGTTAAAAGATTAAAACTTTTTTGATTTTTTTTTTTTTTTTTTAAAAGAAGTTGAAAAAGAAAATAAATCTAAGTAAATAAAAGAGTTTTTGAAAAGAAACTAAAATAAAAGTGCTTTATTGAATAAGCTATATGAAAAGCTACGAAATTTAGTCTTTTATATCTAAAAATAAGCTATAAGGAAGAGCTTATTCAAGATAAAAAAGATATGTAAAAAGCTTAAAGTGAAAAAGCTATAAGAGAGCTTATCACTAAAAAGCTAATCTAATAAGCTACAATAAGCCAATAAGCTAAAATAGATTATTAGATAAGAAAAGAAGAAAAGAAAAGAAAGAGATGAAGAAGATAAAGACTTAAGTAAACTCCATAAAATTCATTATCATTAATAAGCAAAAGGGTTTGGTACAATAAGATCTTGAAAATAAGCTACTACAATAAACACTAAAAATATTAAGCTAAAGACTAAATAAAAATAAATAGTGTGTGTAAAATTAATGTGTCTTGGTATCCTCCCCGGATCTGAAACATTCTCCCATTTATAGCACATGATTGGCCATTCTAGGACCTTCTTATCAATCTCCTCAAAAAAATATCTTCGTATCCTTCATAATGCATAGCCACGTGGCCTTGAAATATTGGTGGATGAAAATGTTGGAGCGAGTGGAATTGGAGGTGCAGCAGATGAAATAATCTCACGCACCTAAAGAGTATTAATTTGGGCGAGTTAAGTATACTCGCTTGGATAAAATATCTACAGTATCATGCAATTTCTTCTTCAAATGCATTTCAATGTTTAAATTATCATGGGCCACGTGGAGCTTGAGCAGATGAGAATTGCAAATATCAATTTGATGAATCACAAAGTTGGGCTTGCTGGGCTTCCCGGACAGTTGGGTTTGAACTACTTGGATGGCTTGGACAGCAGCTGCACTATTCTTGTGCGATGGCATCATGTAACAAAAACAAATAAATATGCCATGAGTGGGAGTTGAACCCAAGACCTCTTGCTTGATAATCATGCACCCAACCACTAGACCAAGAGATCTTTTGTGTTAAATCTTTGCATTTAATTCTTTTTAGCCCTCTTTTCCTTGATCCAATTTTAGCCATTATCTTTAAAATAATATTCGTTCAAGCTCCGTTTAATCTCTTCCTTGATGCTCTAATAAAATAGCCACTTGACTCGATATTTCGTGCTCTTTCCAATGGCGTGCTCGGATAATTTTTGCGACTTCGTTCGAACGTCGAAAAACATGAAAATATCGTCGAAACTCATCCGAAAATCACCGTTTTTTTGCTTTGTTTTCAAACCCTTATACCTGCAAGACATAATAACACATATACAACATTTTTGCAATATAATTTGACATATTTCATGGTTATTAGTCCGATTTAGCAGATTTTTAGATATAAGATGATGTGTGTTTTAGCACTCATCAACGCTAGTGAGTGAAAAATCAAACTCATATTCATGCGTCATAGTTGAACCTATAGGAATGACAAGTTAATAAAAGGAGATGTTTGTGGTCAACTTATGATAATCTAATGTTTTTACTAGATTTTTATTAACAATAGTTTTTTTTTTAACAACAATGACACTTAACTAAAGTTTTTGACTTTCTAGTGGATAATTATTTTTAGAAAGGCGGTGGTTTTAATCTTGCATGAAAACTGTTTTCCAGTAATACGGATCTCACGGTTCCTTTACAAAAGGGATCCGGCTAGTATATCCTCCGGGATCCGTGGATCTGTAGTAACAGAGACAGTTTTGATAAAGAAATAGGTTTTATAGTTTTATACCATGAAATATGTTTTATCCTACATTTTCTTTTAGCATGCACACATGACTTCTAATGTATCACGAAAGAAAATAAAACATATAAATCAAAAAGAATGACAAACACATTATGTTAATAATAACCTAGATAAACTAGATCATTAGTAATATTGCATTTCAATACTAAGGATGATATAAAGGATTGGGTATATGATCCCAATGTAGATTAACAACACAAAGTAAATGTCTCCATATGTGAACTTCAAAATAGGGAACACAAGTCTCGATGAGTGTTAGGGCGATGAGCACGAGTGCGATGTAAACCATGTTGATGACGGATCTTCTTGGTTTTGGTTGAGATGAAATGAGGAGGAAGATGAAGTTTTTGAGTAACTGAAAATTTTGAAAATGGAGGATTTGAAAAAATGAGGGTTTGGTAGAGTGGAAGTCGGTGGGGTTTTATAGGGAAGGAGGAATTTTTGAAATTCATGTTTTATTATTGGATTTAAAAGAAACAAAACAAAGATTTATATACCACGACTTTAGACGAGAGATAAAAACACGTATGTGAGAACAAGACTTCCTAGTGAAGCTTTATGTAAAAACGATAAGCACAAAAGATAATCATATAAATACCTAAATAGGCATACTTAATTATCAAGCAAAATAAAAAGAAAATCATACCTCTAGCGCACTTAGGAATGTCTTTACAAATGACACAACAAATGTCACTTAGACGATTCTCGCTCCTTTGCGATTAGGATACCTTCTTAAGGAAGGTATTCTTGTTACCAAGCGACTCCTAAAGCTTGGTGGGTATGAGCTTTGACTAATCATCATGACAAAGAAGATTAGTGCAATTAAATGAAAAAGTAAAAAGAAAAATGTTGTTATCAATATCAACATCCAAACATATAGTTTTGAAAAACATGGTGTTTGCTTTTATGAAAAACCTTCTTTGTAGTTTTCAATTAACCATGGATCGTATCAAGTTTTTAAAGTACAATATACTTCAAGAAACTTGGTAACGAAGCTCTGATGCCAATTGTGGAAAACTAGAATGGGGGGTTGAATAGTTTTACCAATTAAAACTTCCTTTTAATCTATTTAGATCGACTTATGTCAATCTATTTGGATGTGTGTGTTGGATGTTGATAAACAAGCATATAAAGGTAAGTAATGAAAAGATAAGAGTAAGAAGCACAAAACCACAACGCAAGTATTTATAGTGGTTCGGCTACAAGTACACCTTCCTTGCCCTACTCCACTCCCGAGTCACCGCTTTCAAGAGTTCGTAATCACTACACCAATCTCCTTATGGCGGAGAAGCCTTCACAACGTCGCCTACTCTTTTTTGGTACTAGGCTAACCACCGGGTTCTTTCACTCCAAGGTGAACCACACCTACACAACGTCGCCTACCCTTTATAAGGTACTAGGCTAAGTACCTAGTTCTTTCACTCCAAGGTGAACTACACCTTCACAACGAGTCGCCTACCCTTTATTAGGTACTAGGCTAAGCACCTAGTTCCATTGCAATGGAGGAACTACTACCACACTACACCAACGACTAATCCCAAAGGAGATCTACTCCTTTACAACATCATCAAGGATATCAATATCCTTGGATCTAATACTAGTTTATCTTGTACATCGAAACACACATATCGTATGTACATCTAAGGCACCTTTCACTAATGCCTTTGACTAGATCTACAAGACACCTTTCACTAATATCTTGTGTCTTCACTTCTAAGCACCTTTCACTAATGCTTCTTTGTCTTGACTTCTAAGCACCTTTCACTAATGCTTCTTTGTCTTGACTTCTAAGCTCCTACCACATGTGCTTATGCTATAGACGATAGATACCCTTCACTAATATCTTCGTCTTGACACTTGAGACATCTTTCACTAATGTCTTCAACACTACACTTCTTTGAAGAAAGAAAGGAATCATCAACAAGAAGACTTCAGGAGCCTTGATGATGAGGAAGCATGGCAACTCATGGACTTGAGCTTGCTCGACTTCAAAGGTGGTGATCTTGCCTTTAAGAGGAACCTAAAAGATCACACAAAAACAAAACTACAAACATAGATCTCTTGGATCTAAGGTTAGTGAGATTTAACTCAAAGGGGAAAGTGTGTTAGAAAGGGATTGAAAGGGGTGAGAAATAATGAAGAAATGGCTCACTATTTATAGAGGAAAATATCTGTTCCCCGGATCCCACGGATCCCTACCACAAGGGATCCGGGTAGCACAAAGCTAGGGATCTGTGGTACGCTCCTCTTTGCCCACGGGTATTTTTGGTTATGGGTCATGGGTTATGGGTTGATCCATGGTTTTCTTTCTAGATACAATGTATCTTAAAGATACAATGAACTTGGTTAAATGGTATAAATAAAACCATGGGTTATGGGTCAAAACCATTAGCTAGTTTTTACTTATTTAGTATATACTTGTTTTTACCCATTTTAGTGTATACATGTTTTTACCCATTTATGTTACCCAATATACTACATACTAGTTATGTGTATATTTTATCCAAATATGTAAACACTAGTTGTTGTACATATGTATTACTAAATCATAAAATCACTTATACTTGTTTTAGTGTTTTATGTGAAAATGTGAATATGTTAGAAACTATTAGTTCAAACCATTTACGTATTTTATTTGTTTCGTTAATATGATTTTACGTTTGTTATCGACAAAACATTAGAAGATCGTAAAATATAAATAAACGTTTTTACGCCTTATTTGTATTAACAACCTTTTTTATTTGGCTTATTGTACAGCTTATGAGCTTATTTTTCTGTTTTAAACTGTAGTATGCTCATTAGTTGAACAAAGTAAGCTCATAAGCCTAAAGATAAGCTAAAGAAGACACCCCCTAATTAGTGAAGTTCAAATATTGCATCGAGTTCTTACCTATATTTGTATCGAAATTCTAGAGTAGTGACGATTAAGGGATTAACTTCTGTTGACTATGTACATGTTACCCCAAAATATTGGATATTGCACATTCGATTTGAATTTTGAGCTGTCGCAAAGTTACTAATAGTACTTGATCATGTTGTTTGTTTCTATTTATGATATTGTAGCGCACGAATTTGAAGTTACATCAAGTCAGTGGTGAAAGTACTCAATTTGGAAGTGCGAAATGAAGTTTAAGGTCTATCTAACTGATCATGGTGTTAACCTTTTGGAAAAACGATTCCTTCAAGCACTAGATAAAATGGGAAAAGTATGCCATCTTTACCTAACCAAAGACCACGCCATTTTCCTTCAAAACTTACTTAACGAGGATGGCATCCAATCCATTGCTCAGTTCCGCAAAGAAGCTCTCTTTGAAGACTATCGTATCTCTAGCCAAAATGATGACAGAATCGCCTTCACTATTGACCTTTCACTTCTCCACCGAGCACTTCGCAGCATTGTTACCATTTATACAGAATTCGGTGGCTCCCTCAGCGATGCTGGTGGTCCGCCCACTGTCAACCGCCTATAAATTAAGTTGGTTAAGAAACTCCCACCTCATTCAAATCAAGCAATGCCGTTTTTGACTTTTGAAACTAAAGGCTATAAATCTGCTGTCGTTCAAGAAGTGCCTATTTCTAAACCATTGTCACGGGCTGATGTTCTTGAACTTCAAGCTGCGTTGGATATGGCTCAGGATTTACCACAGACTTTAGTACAAGTTCTGAACATGAATCAGTTACAAAACTTTGTGGACCGCATGAAACATGTTGGTGATGTGCTGAATGTTTCTATAAGTAAATATGGTGACCTGCATCTGCAAATTTCGACTAGTTTGATCACACTTGGAGCAAGTTTGGGAAACTGAAGGTTATAGGAGAGCAAGCACAGTGTCCATCTAGTGATGATAATTTGAGTACTCAGACTAGAACACGAAGGGCTATTGATCGAGGGGATGCAATGATTGTGCAAGTTAGCATGAAGCATTTTTTTAAGTCGCTGCAGTGTCACTTTGCTAAACCGGATTGTGCTTTTTATGGGATTGCTCAACAGGGTTCTTGCTTGACTGTGGTGTTTCAATTTTATGTACCTGGTACGTGCCAAACTGATAAGTCTATTAGTCTGCATTGCCGTCTGAGACTAAAAGTTTTTTTTACTGTTTTATAGGTTCTGACTATTTATCAAACTTGTTTTAGTATTTTGGTTGCTTGTAAAAGGTTATGTTTTAGTATTTTGGTTGCTTGTAAAAGGTTAATGTCTAGTCGTTCTAAACCGTGACCTTTATCGTAATGTTTGATTGTGTACCCTTAAATCACTTATGAAAGACAAGTTTGATGCAACATTTGGACATGTATACTTTTCTAGTTACTTCCGAAATATAACAAACACACGTTACAGAGATGCGTGTTTCCCATTTTTACAATGCGTTTATTCCCTTTCACGGACATACGCATTTCAATATGTGCCAAACTATCATACATTGAATTCCCTTCCAAGCCTTAGCGCAGACTTGGTTACAAGGTTTTAAGTTAACTACAGATTATGTCTACGATTATATGTTAACCATACTGAATTTTATTTTACAACATTTTTTGTCCAGAAGAGTCACTTCTCAATGTTTTGGTTTTTATGACACGAAAGTCGTTTAAATGCACAAGTGAACAGCATACGACAAGTGTAAAATGAAGGATCTATTTTTACGTGTCACTTCTATTCTTCTTAAAACTACTTAGCTTCTGCATCTTTCAGGTTTTTATCTTCAAAAACAGAACATGGTAATCTTAAACACAGATATCTTCTTCATCTCCAATAAAAAAGAACAAAATATTAAGTAAACAAAAATTATCTGAATAGATTATATAATACTTTGTGGGTTTATTAAGCTTTGTTTTTGTTTCTTGAACTGTAAAAATCTCAAACATCATACATATGAGCCAATGTGGTATACAACTTGCAAGTCTGGCCCCGAAGCCGAATATGGACTTGAAAATAGAGGATAAACTAATCACTTGCTTATACCATGACACATCTAAACATCACACATATTCGTTAAACTCAAATCAGAAGTTGATGGTCCTCTACTAGTAACTTAGAGGGTGTTTGGGGCTTTGGGTGAGCTTATTCAAAAGCTTGAGGCTAAGCTTATTGTATTTTTGATAATAGAATAAGCTAATAAGTACCTCAATTAAGCTTAGCCAAACAAATTCAGCATGGACATCAATAAGAAGATTTAGATGATTCAGATGCAAGCACATATTTTGTGAATGTACGTATTTGTAATTTCAAAAAATTTCCACACGGTATACTAACAAGGTGCAAACTATAAAAGTAGCTACATATGACATCTTTATACCAAACTAGGATTCCAAGTTAGCTTATCAACAGTCATCTGCCTGACTGAAGCAACCAAACGTAATTCCAACCCACGTTCGTACACCAGCCTCTCCTGCATGCTCAGAAACGAAGGATGATCAAGCGCACCCGACACCCTATTACACAATAGCGGGTCCTCGTGAAAATAAACAAGTGCCTGAGCAGCAAAATATCTAATGTCATCTGACTCGTCTTCTAACATACTAATCAAAAGATAAATTCCATCCAAACTGGCAATCACAACCCTTTCAGCCTCGTTGTCACTCAACTGTGCAATCGCCCTACAACTCAGCTTTCATAACTGACTTTGGTGCAGGAAGCATTTGTACTTGATAATTTAGAAACATGTCACGCGCACCATCACTCACGGCTTTAATCCAGTCATGCGGTCCCTCGCCATAAATTCTTGTGAAACTGAACTCCATAAGCTGCATTTTAAACCGCGGGTCCATAACCACAAAGAATGGAAAAGACTAAGAAACAATCATTCCAGTATTTATTAAATCTTTCATGCATTGACCTGGTCAAGGTTCTGATGAACTCGTCATTACTCCCTGCTGCGTGCACAAGCTCGAGCTGTAATTTCCGAGCATCATGAAAAAACACATTGGCGGTTCGATATGTGGGGCCCGTCAAAGGAAAATGCAAATTGTCATGATTGCACATGATCGGCATAGTGATAGGAATTTCCATACATTGATGTTACCTGAGTTGGACAAAGTTAAATCAACACAATAAATGAACAAATCAAATACCAAAAGTCAACAAAACAATCCAAACAGGTATACGCATGTCACAACTATAAAACACAACCCAAACTTCACAAAGACAACAGTATTGTTATGGTCACTTGAAAGCCACGAATGAACACTTTCACACAATTCCTTAATCATATGGAGCGATGGCACATGATTATCGTCAAATGGGAATCTTTCCACAAAACCACTGCTAGGCTTCTCGAAACCACTGCTAGTTGTATCGGGTACCACTGCTAGGCTTCTCGAAACCACTCCTAGGCTTCTCGAAACCACTGCTAGTGGTATCGGACACCCCAATCTGTAGCTTACGTATAAATCCACGTATAAATCATTCCCTACCAAATAAACATTTTTCGACACTAATTTTGAAGTGTATTCAGTTCAAACAACTAATTTTAAAACTCAATCACTAGAACACAAATGCATAAAATCTTCACATGTGCACTTTAGTAACCCTAACTTCGAGACCATTACAATAAACGTAGACTGAACTAAAAGTCTTATGCATTCAAAACATATAACCTTCTCTAATAATCAACCTCCAATTTTGACCCGTTAACCCACTATGACCACTCAAAGGGGTGTTTGGCAAAGTGTAGCAGCAATAATTTTGACCCGTTAACCCACTATAACGGCAACTAAAAAGGACTAATTTTCAGTCAACATCGGGTTAAAAATATGACATTCTAACTTACGGTGGCCTTTTATTTTCACGACCATCAGGCCTCAATCACAACTATATCCAGGAATCATCAAGAAAATCTGCAGCATAGTATTTAAATACACATATTCAATAAATTCTTTCAGTTTAATTTCTTTCAAACTTAAAATAAATAAATAAATAAATAAATAAATAAAAAATGGTGGTGGGCTGTGGTGGTGATCGGAGGAAGATCGGTGATGGTTTTGATAGGTGATGATCGTTTGATTCATGGATCTGGGTAGCCGTGAGTTTAAGAAGTTTGTGTGTGTGTGTGTGTGTGTGTGTAATACTTTAATGTATAAACTTAACTGTAAATATGTATAAAAAATATAAAGTGTATTTTCTTTAAAGGTATTTTGTATATAGAGTGTATAAGTTGCCCAAAAGTACATATGTGTGGGACCAAGTTGCCCAATATATATGTATTTTTTTATAATAAAAAGACTTTACTTTTTTACTAAAAGACAAAAATATGGGTTACGAGAATGTAGGTCCCAGTTGCCAAAGAACTAACCTAGTACACTAGTACTATGTATGTACAATGTGGGCCCAAATATATGGACACTTGTCAAATTTATAGGAGAGTTGCCTATGGTAGAGTTGCCCATTGGGCATTAAGGGAAGTGAAAAAAAAGTGAGTCATTTGGGGTAAATTGGTTGGGCAACCGGGGCAAGTAGAGAATTTTCCCTTTTTTTTTCTTCTGCCTTACAAAATCAAATAAGAGAGCTATATCATGTGCGTTGATAAGCCGTTGTTACTTGTATAGTCAAAACTCAAAAGAGAACTTAGCAATGGATAAAAAACCTTTAGTTTCTAAAATTATTATGGTTTTGGAGTGCTTATCAGGAAAAAGTGACGTTAAAATGTCAATTGACTACTTTCAAACTTGATTGAGTAACAAAAGTCCGCTTGGGAACCTTTAGAAAATCAAATTTGGGTATCGTGTCTCAATTGAACAATTCGATATTTCAAATGTGCAACACGATGACTAGAATAAGACACCAAAGGACAATAAACAGACACGTTCTTTGGCATTATCAGCTAAGCTTTCAACTATGTGTGAAAACACAATGTACCATTAACCTTTTTACATTAATCAACGAGCTCCTTGAATTCACATAAACTAAAGAAGTGCCATTAACCTTTTTACATATGTCAAAAATGAGAGCGACTCAGTGGTGATGGCTTAGTCTCTTAAGGATGAAAGTGCCTAAAGGTTTTCGGTTCGAACCCTGTAGAGAAAATTAATCCCCCATTGGCCACAAAGACTCACCTGCGCTAACTCCGGTCTATCTAAAAGGGTAGTCGCTCTGGAATTAGTCGGCTCGCAATGTCGAGTCGGAAACCCAAATATACGAAGAAAAAAAAAGTAATGTAATATTTGATAAAGACAATATAAAGTAGAGTTTAGTCTAACAAATCAATAGTATGACTCTCATGAAGTGGGCGTTGGACAACGCGTCCTTCCCCACAATGCGTCATGCCCTTAAAACATCACCTCCTCACCATCGAGTTATCATCCTCCTTTTGTGAGGAGTAGGTGGTACAGACCATCATATTGTAGAGGTAAAAAAAAAATCTCTGTTGTGTGTGAATATATTGTGTGTTATATTTCGTATTTAAGTGAGATAAGTTTGAATGGTGAAGTTGATGGTCTTATCACACATGTTTGGTGGTGGAAAGAAATCCTGATGTGATGTTGAGTTGATGGTGGTCAACGCAGTGACTACTAAACATTGTCTTACAATTACAAAAATATATAAGCAAAAGTCGAAACTTTAAACCATCTTTCACGGGTGGAGTGGTTTATTCATCAACTGTAACCTAACCTTACTAGGCGGTGCAGGAAATAAGCAGTTACCTTCGATTCAGGTTCCGGTTAACCATAATAGTGTTGGACCAATTTGAATTTGATAAGATCCGAATTACAAGGTACAATCATACTAAAGTTTACATTGAAAAGGTTTGTAACTTCCAATCTTACATCACAATATTACATCAATATATGTCCAACACAAATAGCTGAATAAGTTAACTAAATTCATTTTATTGTTACAATCATGTTAACTAAATATATCCATTTCACGTTTATGGTTTAGGAGGATCACACTAAATATATTTGACACACATGTATTATTTTAATAAAAAAAAAGCCTCTATAAATCCAATATTCATGGTATGCTCATATAATTATCCGGATATTTGGTTAGAACACACATTTATATTGTACACGGTTTAGTTCGAGTAATCATATGTAAAAATGAATCCGAAACGGAACCATTACAAACAAGTTTTTTCTGGTTTCGGTTTCTTCATTTATTGGTTTTTCTATCGAGCGGATTTGTCGTATATTTGAAATTTTGAACACCCTATGAATAAACACGTAAAAGTATCTTGAAATTAAAAATCCTCGCCATGATCCGGCGGTCTGCAAGTTTTTGTCGGCGATCATGCTTATTTAAATATATGCTAAAGCAAATATCTTAGTAGTATTACTAGTATTTCTCTTCAATGGGATTATGTATCATTGAGTTTGCAGTTCCCTTAGCTATAGTAGTTTCAGCTAAGCCAAGCCTAGCCTAACCTTAACAACCAACATTAATTCAGTTTGGTTTGGTTTTAGAAGTTCAGAAGTTGGAACTGAATGACACAGATCCTGTTTGCAGTAACAGCTAGCATCGAACAAAACGAGACTGTGTACAGTCAAATATGAAGATTAAATATGGACACATAAACACCTTAATACCATAATAACAGTTTCTATCGGACTTGAAAGAAATTTTGTAACCAAGTCATGGACTGGAAACTCTTATTTTGTAGTCATAAACACCATTAAAGAATGCAAATAATGCCAGAAATGTTACCGAGGAGAAAACTTTAGAGCAACACAATGAGTCTTGCGCCCATAAATTGGCAAACTAAATGGGGACCGAGCACGAAAATGAAATCGATCTTCATTTCTCAGAATAGCTACATACCGATATATGTTATGGTTCTGTATCTTCTTAATCTGCTCTGGACTGACCGGCACGGGAAGACAAGATGATACCCACAATGAGACCGTATAGGGCCAGGGCTTCAGCAAAGATGAGGATAAGGATCATTCCCACGAAAAGTTTTGGCTGCTGTGCATTCGCTCTGCGTAAAAACAAAACATCAATATAAATTAGTACACCATAGGTGAGTTATTAAATCCGCAGAAGTATAAACATTGATAGCTTACTGAATCAAGCAGACAAATTTTTACCCACAAAGAACCATTTTATATGGACAACTGCAAAGATAATTCTAAAGACAGTGCACAAAGAGATAGAACCAAGGGTTCTGCTCTCCCGTTTATTGCTCTCCATATAATCAAATAGCCACCTTTAGACTGCTTGTTAAAAGTTTTTTAGCCAAAATCCTCATTCAATGTCACCAGTTTAATCATTAGCTAATGTTTACTTGCACGGTAGTGCTGATAAGTGATAAATAGTTTCGTATTTTAGAGCATTTACTACATCAGACACTTGTTTTCTAGATCCATACAAGACAGATACCTGAAAGGAATTCTTGATGGTTCTTCCAAGAAAAACGACTATCCATTGTCCAAAACTTTAAGCTTATAGAAATGCTGATAAACTGAGCAGTTTAAAACCAATGAAGACCACACTACTTTATGTCAGCAAAATTAAATTTAAATTAGGCTTATTCCAATGGTTGTCATGATCCCATGACAATACATATCATAGCCAACCACCATGACGCCAAGGCAAAACAGCTCCTGCCATGACAGCCATATGGTGACAAGTCCTTCACATATGTTACTTATCTGTGTAGATCAATATAACACCAGTACGCACATACACACCAACATTTAACCAGTAAACCAACATAAATGAAACGTTATACGTAAAATACCACTAAATGCCCAAATTCAAGAATTTAACAACCTATAGCACAGCAATACTTTATGGCAGCATAGACACATAACACATCCACTGTAGTACTTACAGACTAGAACCTCAAAGTTATAACACACAAAAAGCTTAAGTTATAGCACAAATAAGGGCTAACATTTCCAAATTCCCTGAATGTTGCTTAAGAGATGTGGACATTATGCAAAAAGAATGTAAATTGCTCTAACTAACTTTGGCTTTGGAAAATAGAAAACAGAAGTAATACATAAACACATGCTTTTACTACTAGACTAATAAAATAGAAGGAAGAGAGAATAAAACACAAGAACCACAAACTAAAGAAAAGATGGGAATGAAGAACAATGCAATAGCGCTTTATCAATTCAATATTCTGTGTTCTCTTGCGGCGTATGCTTCTGTATGTTTATGTCCTTTTTTCTCTTAAGTTCTTTTGATTGTATTCTGCCTATTAGCTTTGTATGCTTGCTTTGAGTCTTATGTCTTTTAGACCCCTTATCCTTGTTATTGCTCACTTTCACACATGCACATGTATCTGAGCACTCTCACCCGCACACTTACACTTGTCGGAGGTCTTCCTAGAAGTAGTCTCCCTACTTTCGGGTTTATCCTGGGGTAAAGGTAGGATCTGCCTACATTCTACCTCCCCCATACCCCGCCCCGGCGGGATTAGGTATGTTGTTGTTGTTATATAAAAAGAAGAATGGACATGCTTTATGGATGATGAGAGGAGACAAATTTGAATGTTGAGATGCCGATTTGAGTTTCCTAATTCTTTTTCAGCATGCACCCATCTAGTGCACCACATCATCTCTGTCTCTTTGGTACATAACTGACTAGGAGTTGATAGGTTACAGAATTAATCTAGAACACATGTCTACATATTATAGATATAACTTTTCTGTTGAAATAAATTAGGCCCCACCCGCATATCATAAAGCTACCATTCCAATTTTATATCAAGCGTTGCATCATAAAGAGTTACAATGGCGACTATCATTGAATAAGCCCAGTTCAAGCCAAGGGGAAGCTATATCAATGGCCAACTAACTAGACGATGCTATCACAACACTGCTTGAGCGCACAATTATACGTTGGATCAAAACCAAAACGTTACTGCTTTCAGTTAGAAACCAAACTACCCAAGTAACACCTAAGCTCCAATCCTTTCAATCTTTGCTACCTACACAATGGTACATAACTATTTCACTTTGTATTTACTCTTCCTTTGTTTCCTAATTCTAAATCCTCATACTGCCATGTGACCCACATTCACCAAAATACAGCAAGTCTACATGCACACGTCGACAAACCAACAGTGTAAAAGCATCACAGAACAAAAAACATGGACTTACCAACAATACAAACTCCATATTTTTCTCATTAAACACATCATACATGCATTTTTATATACCATAATATCACAAATACCAATAAACTACGAGATAGAAACAATACCTAACACCAGCATCACCAACGATACCAATCGCCATACCAGCAGAAAGACCAGCAAGACCACAAGCCAAACCAGATGACAGATGTGCGTAACCATCAAACAAGTAATACGATTTGGCCTTAGGGTTGATACCAGTACTAATAATAACAGCAATAATCAAACCATAGATACCAAGCACACCAGCCATAACAACAGGAACAATCGACTTCATCACCAATTCAGGCCTCATGACTCCCATTGATGCCACACCTACACCACTCTTTGCTGTTCCATATGCCGCTCCCATACCTACACACACAAACGCAACGATTAAATCATCATTTCATCCGTAAAGGTAGCTTATTCTTTCCGCTTATCCGCTAAGTTTTGGAGCAGAGACGTTTATTTGTGTCATCCAAACTGCTTATTTCAAGGTGCTTAATTGAAATGAAATTTATTTACCATCTTATTTAACCAAAAAACCGCCGTTTATGAAACATATAGAGAGCTGGCTATGTAAAAGAGCTTATTTGAGATGAAAGTCAAAATATTGTACAATGTAAGGTTTTTAACTTTAAGGCATTCAACATTCTATTCTTCTCGATTTACTGCATCAAAGTCAAAATATTGTACAATGTAAGTTTTTTTTTTTTTTTTTTTTACTTTTAGACCGGTCATAAAGTTAGCCGATATGCGACATCATGTTAAATAAAATTTAACATTCAACTAAAATAATAATCTTTCGAAAAAAACATTAAATTCTAACTTGAATAGCTTAAACTGAGAGAAGAAATATAAGTTAAACACCTTATAGCTAAATTAACCTAAAGTGTTCAATTGCCCAAATGGTATCACTCTCCCACTGCAAACAACGTCTAGTTGGCCCGGGTTCAATCGGAACCCCTGACAGAAGATGCATTGAACTCAAAAGTAGGTCATTGGGAATGGTCGGTTCAAACTCAAAAACGGGTGCACGGGTCACGTTTTCCCTGCCGATCTGAACCTTTTGTAAAAATAAAGTATAAGGCCTTTCTTTGATTTTTTTTTTTTATAAAAAATGGACTTAAATTAGAATCATCTAATAGAAGTATTTATTTATTTAATAGGTGAAACATGAAGGCAATTAAATCAATAGTTATATAAGCAATAAGTAATTTCAGATATGTTGAAAATGTAACGGTTATAAATAAATGGAAAAAAGAAGGGGGGGTTTAATACATGAGAAAACGAGAGCAGCAGCGGCACCGAGGAAACCGAAGAAAGGAGCGGTTTCATCACCACTGAATGTTGAACCACCTGCCATCCTCCTTTTTCTTCTTCTTTTTGATGGAGTAATTGAATTATGGATCCAAGATGTGGAATTGGGGATGGTGTTTTGTTTTGTTTGTTTATTTATGTGTTGCTCCTCTCACGTTGTAACACTTGTCTTGTTTCTATCTTGTATGTGTATCATGCTCGTCACGTTGATTGGATCTCTAGAAGATCCTGTGTTTTTAATACTATAATTTACATAATAATTAAATAAATTAAAGGGTTAAGTCCATTGAGGGACTCTCTAATTTTTCTTGTTATTAGCAACGAACTTTGTAATTTATTAATATAGGAAATGAAATATTGTATAAGCCCCTCAATATCACTAAACCTATTTCCACTTAATGTTTTTATTTTTTATTTTTTCGCCTACTCCAACATGGCAAGTTGGATGGGTTTATAAAATCCGATCCATTAACTTAATCGGTTTATCCAATTTTATCACTTATACCCAAATCCAAAACCTTAATTGGAAAACAATAACACTTTTTCAAACAACACAAATTCACACAAGAATCTAAACCCTAAATCTGCTACTAACATGTCTTCGTATCTTTCGAATGAAACATGCAAATGTCACATACCATCAATCGTTGTAACGTCTTGGACACCCTCCAACCCTGCTCGACGATTTATTTGTTGCCAAAATTGTTGGGTAATTCATCATTCACATTTTGTTATTTTTATTTAATAGAGTATAATCTTTGATTGCAGAAACCTGGTAAGAAGAAATGTGATAAATGGGATTGGTACGATCTAGAGGAGGAATGTGATTGGTGCAAAATGCATTTATTCGAGATGTACAATCAACTTACTCATCAAAGACGTGAAGTTCAAACAGAAGTAACACGTCAAAGAAGGATTGAAGAATTGGAGGCTGATTTTCAACAAGCTTTAAAAAAAATCAGTTTATGGAAGTTAACCCTTTGCGTTTTTGCAATTGTTGTTTCTTTGTGTTCTTGCAATGAAGTAGTCTTACAACAATATGCTGGATTGGGTAGTTTTTATTGATATTTAGGGCATTAGTGTTACTAGTGTAGGTCATTAGTTTAAGCATATATGATTTTCTATCCTTGTAAACTCAATCTTATGTAATGATCGATTATTATATGCAATGAAAGCATGTTTTGATGTGTCCATACCCTTGTTTGTTAGTTAAAGCATAAGCAAGATGCATTGCATTGCTAATATAAGTTACAAAAGATTTGTTCTAGGGCATTTATACCCATACTTAAACTACCAACATCTAGGCTAAACAGTCAAACGTACATACTTAAACTACCATCAAAAGCATTAGTACCTGCAAGTGGTTATAAACCATCATTTTTTCCCCTTCCCTTTTGGACTGGCAATTGCATATGTGGTTTTTTGACCCCAAAATAACTTGTTACCAATTGCAACCTAAGTTTCCTTATTTTCCAGGCCTAGAACCTTAATCATATCAGTAAAAGCAATCTGTTTGGAGCTTGGATTCTTGCTACCTTGACCATGCTTTGAGGTTGGACTCTTGATAGCTTCAACCTTCTTTGAGCTTGAACCCATTTTTGGTTAATAAAACTGAAGCTCGTCATAACCTGAATATGAGCTTGAATCAAAGCTTGAATGTTCAACCTGTGGAAAATACTTAGACCATGGCATTGGATATGATTCATCAAAACTTGTGGTATCAATTGTTTCAGTGCTGGAAATGGATATGATGTCTGCAAAAAAAATGAATTGTGTGTTACAGATCTGAGATATGAGAAGAAAAAGACATTGTTGAATACCTGGTTTCTTGTTGTAACTCATTTTGGTAGTTGTAGGTTTTGTTACAGATGTGAGATGAAAATGACATTGTGCTTATGCCTTTATATAGTGGGTATGTGATGGTTTGGTTGGTGCTTCAATTAATTGTTATATCTATTTTACACTGATAGCATTCAATTGATGAGGAGAAAAAAACTATGTATATGTACTTGGTTTAGTGCTTCAATTGATAAGGAGAAAAAACAGTGTAATGTATCAAACAAAAGTAAAAATTTAGATTCTCATCTATACACAAAACAAAGTTCATTCATTTCATTTGCTAATACCAACATGGGACCAGTCAAAATGCATGTGGGGGAAAACCCCTTACAGATTCACAAAATATCAGCAAAGTTTTCATTGTTAATTACACGCCTAGACCACCTCTTCTAGATACAAAATAAAGGTGTCCAATTGACCCATTTATAAAAGCATAAAACAAACACTAAAAGACACATTGTTCATGGTGAGATATTCAAAGTCTTATCAATTGTAGAACCACTGATTTGTCCATCAAATTTGAGTTTTCTTACATTCATATTGGATTGGAGTTCTGCTCTTGCCCTGTTTATCTAATATATCGTATGTCTTGATCTTGATTCCTTTCTTTTTCCACTTGATCCACTAGATGGAAAGTGGATTGTGAAGTTCTTTGGAGTGTTTTTGGAGTGAAAATTTCACTGGGATCATCTGTCTTCCAATTATAACCTAGGTATTCAACTTCAGCCTCCCATTGTTCCTCTAGTGTCAGTCTTGTTACGCCCTAAAAACGATACAAAAGAAACTTTTGAAAAAGACTCGGTTTAGACTCGTTTTTATATATTGACATTTTTATTACCGAATAAAAATTTAACTCCCAAGACTGTAAATCACACCAATTATCTGGTTTACATGTGACTCAAGTCAACAAACGAAAGACACTAAGAAGTTTTCTGCTTTGAGTCAAAAATGACGCTTAAAACATCCATACCGACGAGCGGACGCCGTCGCTCACATTACGCGACGCCGTCGCCCTTTAGAAGGGTTTCAGCCCATGAATGAAATTTGACACCAGATGGTTCAGAAGTTTTATAACCCGACGGGGTCAGAACTTCCCCAGACGCCGTCACCTTTAATTTGTAACGCCGTCGGAACTTAGATTTCACCTGACGCCTTAGAGATATTTATAACCAGACGGGGTCACAATATTTGTGACGCCATCGGAGACCAGACCTGCACTATTCTGTGCAAAATTTCTGCACAACATCAAAAATTTACATTCAAAACTTACATAACTTATCACACACATGGCTAAAAAGTTTCAAATGATTCACCATAACATTCAAGGTCTTGACATTCAACTTCCGACCCACATCTACTCAAAATGGATCAAAAGGACCTCGCGCCAAACACTACTTTAACAACTAATTGACTCTTTACCGACAATGAGCTTAAGGTTAATATTGAGACCCATAAAAACTACATAATAAAAGACATAACCATGAGACCGAAAGTAATAAAAGACATATGACCTAAAAATATACCAAAAAGGAAATGACTCTCCGGGGCTTCCAACTATTAGCACTTTTGGTCCAAAAGACTACGGTCTTCAATCTAAGCTTCCAAAACTATACAACTAGGTGTAATCCATCTTACACCTTATTCTTACCCTTGTCTTCCTTGCTGGAACCTACAAAACATCATCAACTATAACATAAGCGGAATGCTTAGTAAGTAAGTAAGTGGGCCATATGCTTAATGTAACTTTAACTAAAAACAACAAATACGAGCATCTATAACATAAAACATACCTCAATTACATAATTAGGCTACTTTAAAAATTAAAAGCTATGGATCCAAAAGCTACTATAACAAGCTCCATCAAAACTATAACATATAATCAATCAATTCATTATTAAGCATAAATACCACAAAACCCACTATACTTACCTCAATCCCACAATGGGTTTTCTATTGAGATTAAGATACAAGCTCCCTTAAGCTTCCTATACAAGATTAGTCTTATTAGTGACTAATAACTTAGAAATTTCATGAATTAATAACTTTCTACTACAATCTTTAATCTCGATAATCAAAACCCTCATCATACAATTAAGGGACATGCTTACTTGATTAAGAGGAATTGAAATTAAGAGCTTTTAGGCCTTCTTGATCACCACCTCAAGATCAAATTAAGCTTAATTGAAAGATTGTTGCTTTCCTCCTCCCCACCCTTCTTTTCAGGTCACACACACTCACATTTCCAAATTTCTCTGGATTTCTCTTCCAGCTTGAACTTATCATTTTTTTTAGTTTTTAACTTCGCCCTATTGGCAATTCTAGCCCCTCAAGTTTCTAGCTTTTTATTTAGGCTACATATGTTTTTATTACAAGACATACACATATTACTATAACTTTATAGTTAATCTTTGTAACTTCATTATAAGGATAAAGTACTAGCATTCATATATATATATATACAGGGATACGGGTGTAATAAGTCTTTCCTCTTGATCTTTATTGAGTTCATACCACCTCCTTTTCTCAAGCAAGTGTTGTTGTAAAGCTTATTCATCATTCCTTTCTTGTTCCTCCAGATCTGCATTTCTTTTTAGTTCTTCTTCTTCATCCAAAATTTTTTGCATATACTCATGCTCCATAGTTTGCCTAATTTCAATTTCATCCATCTCCTGCAATAACAAAGCCAATACATTAAACGGGGTGAATTTTAAATTTTACAAAATTGAAAAACTTTTTAATATCATACTTGTTGTGCATCTGATTGACCCCTTCTTAGTCCAGATCTTCCTCTACATCTACTTCTTCCACCCCTACCACCTCCTGATCCTCCCACCAACTCTAGCAGATTCATCAACCCTATCTGAACTAGAATCAACTAGACCACTACCAGACTCACCTCTTCCACCCTTACTACCCCTTGATACTCTACCACTACCTCTAGAATATGCATAAGAAGAACCTATGTCATCATGTTTTTTCCTACTAGGCCTTTTATTTTCCTTTAAAGGCTTAGAAACAGGCTCTTTACCACAACTGGCTTTGTTGTGACCAACATCATGACAATTAGAATATGTAATCTTTCTTCCAGTTCTACTTACTTGTGTTTGTGAGTTATTTTCACCTTGTGATCTAATTCTCTTTTTCATAGGTCTACCAAGCATCTTCTTTACAATAGGTGGTAATGGTGGGGTATTATTACTATGTTTCCACTGACTAGTCCCATATAAAGGTTTTATTGAGTACTGATAAGCTTTATACCATGATTCTTGTGAGTAAAAGTGACTTACCCCTCATCTGGTCCCTTATTTAAATGCATGTAAGCTGCAACAGCATGTACACAAGGCACTCCAGTCATGTTCCACATCCTACACACACACTTTTTCAACTCTAAGTGAACCTCATAAGCTTCAGAACCTCTCCTGACCTCTAACTCCATATATCCAATAGGATACACAATCCAGGATCTGCAATGAAACATTAAACAACTTATTCGTATTGGTTTATAATGCCCTTAAACTAATGTACAATAACCACTATACATACCTTTGTTCCTTTTTAAGATGCTCCAGCTTTTTTTTTATTGAAGGAGTAACAATGTCTTCCAAATCCATGGCTAACTTTATCATGGCAACTAACCTCTGCATTATGTAGAGTTTAATTTCCTCAAGCATAGTTATTAAAGGCTTTGATCTTTGCACAATGATTGCCCTATGATAACTTTCAGATATCCCATTTTCAAATGCTGCACACTTAACATTTAGTCCAAAAAAAGCCTTGCACCAAGAGTTTGGGTTTCTTTGCCCTAAGTAGTTATAAGCCTCAACATTGACTTGCTTCCTTTCCTCCATCTTGGCATAAAAGACATGCTCCATAGAAGATGATGCAGCCTGCCAGAAAAGTCTTTGGAGATGTAAAGCACCGAACCTTTTCTTGAAATTGGCATAAACATGCCTTATGCATTTTCTATGCTTAGCTTCAAGTAGCCAATCACCCACTGGATCTAATAAACCATGTACATGTAATAAAAAATATGAGTACGTAGTTCACATTCAAACATTATTCAGTATAATTACTAGTGTTTTAACTTTACCTTATGAGCATTTGAAATGACTGCCAACCCAGCTCCACTTTGCAGATTAAGATCATCATGAAGGAGACCCAAGAACCAGCTCCAATTCTCATAATTTTCTACTTTAACCACTGCCCAAGCAATAGGGCACATCTGGTTATTAGCATCCCTACCCATTGTAGTTAACAACTCACCCTTTGCAAGTATGCTTTAAAAAGCAACCATCTAATCCTATAATTCTCCTACAACCCTCTAACCAACCATCCTTAACACATTTAAAGCAAATATAAAACCTTTTAAAGTAAGTTTTTCCATCTTTTGTTTCCTCAACATCTAGCATACATGTTGATCTATGGTTTGTATCCAATAAAGCTTGCCTGTAATCCCACAGCCTCCCATAATGTTCAAGCAAACCTCTCTCAAATTCATACAATACCCTATGTTTAGCCCTTTTGCATTAACCATGACTTACATTAATCATGAACTTTTGCCTAATCTGGTCTTTCATCACACTAAAAGCTATGAAAGGATCATTGATGATTTCCTGGGCTTATTGATGTGCAATCCATTTGTAAGTTACCAAAGATCCTAATCTATAATTTCTGGAACACTTATGATCTGGCCTCAATGACTTGATCTGGAATGAGTTCTCAATACTCATCCATGATGCCCAAAGTCTAAAACCACAAACTGGTTTCCTAATCCTTGCTTCCTTAATTTTTGACCTAGTCCAATTAGGTAAAGATGATGAACCTACACCACCTCCCTCAGCCTCTTTGGTGGTTCATTCACTAGCTTTCATACTTCTTCTAACAACGCCACTCCTAAATTGATCTTTATTTTGAGCTTTTTTGGTAGTCTTAGCTATGGGCTTACTACTAGGCTTAGCTTTTGGCTTTGGTTCAGACTTACCTTCAGGAGCCTTTCCTTTAGTAGTGTCACCTAATTCATCATTCTCTTCTTGAACAGTTTCTTTTGTGCCTTTTTTTAAACTATACATACTTGCACATCTACCTCCTTCCACATCCCTACCACATTACACTAAAAGGCACTTCAAATCATTCCTCATGTATGAAAATTGAAACCCATTTGCAACACCACAGTTAGCTAACATCAACTTCAATTGTACCTAAAACAGGTTGCATTTGATTCCAATGTATTGTTGGATCATGCTTAACACATTTCTTGATCTTAAACTTAGGTTCAATGTCAGCATCATCTGGGTCCTCTATAGCCTTTGAGTTATTAATAAAAGCTGGAACAGGCTCATGAATATAAATCCTATAGAATCCAGGGCTACTACAAAGTTTGTTTAAGAAGGGGTCTGTATTGATTACTTTTGCAATAACTACATTATCTTCACCTTCTATTAGAAAATCAACATTGTCAATATCCTCATCATCACTAGAAGCATACTCATCAGACTCATATGACTCTTCATTACCTAAATTATGATTGTTTACTTCAATTATAAACTCTAAGACATCATAGTCAAAATGTGTCACACCCCCAAATTACCTGTTTTGCAGTGGAATGGAATACTTGGGGGATGACTGTTATAGCATCAAAGTTACAGTTATATCGAAATACCTAATGTGTCGTTTTGAAAATATCGTTTGATTAACTAAAATAATCAGAGTTTACAAAACATAGGTCCCAAAAGATTTCCAAAGTACCAAAATGAGTTTAACGACAGTTAAGTGCATAAAAATATATGTGAGACGCGTCGTCACCGCGACTCTATGATAAGTCCACATGCATGCCATGAAGTGAATGCCTTAGATACCTAATATAAAACATGCTAAAAGTGTCAACACAAAGGTTGAGTGAGTTCGTAGAGTTTGGTTGAATTGTAAAGCCTTTAAAGAACGTTCATGCACGTTTCATATAATATGAAAACTCTTAAAAGAGAGTATAAGTTTTTGGTCATTGAGAATAGTCCACAAAGCAAAGGCATTGTAAATCCACTCAGTTCCAAGTTCCGCCCATACAAAACTTGCAACCTGTGTGTTCACAACCCACTGCCAAAAGTAGAATGTCTAGTAGTCAAGTATACGTTGTCATAATAGTTCACCATATAGCACCACGTATATAATAATGTATACCAGGAAAATCCCCTAGAATAAATAATATGCGTCCCGTAACATAGTGAACGAGAGGTTGGCCGACCTCTAATAGCGCTATCCATACTACCTACTGGTAGGAGACTAACAATGCGAATGTACGAACAGTACATCATACAACTATTATACACAATTAAGAACGCTCCGAACATGGGAGACTTTGCACGCTCCACCAATAAGGCGAGACTTTGTGTTGCTCCGTTCACGTATGGAGACTTTTAGGTCAAGAACGCTCCACCGAAACGGCGAGACTTTTAGGTCATAGTACGTACGGTTCAATAAGTTCAAAACAGGTCATAAGTTCATAATTAAGTTCAAGTGTTCCATTCAAAAGTTCATAATTAAGTTCAAGAGTTTATGTCGAGTTCAAAAGTTCAAAACAGTCAAAGAGCTCAAAACATATCAAAAAGTTCAAAATAGTCAAAGGGTTCAAAATCAAGTCAAACGAGTTCAAAATATATCAAAAGGGTCCTTTACAAGTTAAAAGAGTTCAACTATATGTCAAAAGGTTCAAATCAAGTTCAAAGTGTTCAAATATATTTTAAAAGGTCCAAATCAATTTAAAAGAGCTCAAATATATATATATGTCGAAGGGTTCAAAATCAAGGAAAGTGGTTCAAATAATAGTGTTCATAACATAGTAATCAATTTAGTTCGGGCATAATCTACTTACGAGCATAAAAAGTGAAACAAAATACTAACAAGTTCGTGATGGTTCAAACAATATAGTTTAAGTTTAGATTCAACATATAGTTTGCAAATAATCGAAATTGAAATTAAAATAGTTGAGCATGTATCTCCCCCAAAGAGTTTGTAAAATGATTAAACGAGTAAAAGTGGGGCTACGAACTCACCTGATGCAATGATTATGATGACAAAAGTGGATACACTGAAATGAGGTGCAATCTCTATCTGCAACCTAATATGAATGATATGTTCTAATGTAAGTCGTGAAACAATGTCGTGCATGCAAACTCATATGATATCTATACCACTTGTACATTTGAAAATAAAGTTTATCGTCGAAAAATAATACTTTAACTCATGAAAATGACTAAGTAGCCTCACAAAGCTAGTCGTAAAATAGTAAATATCAAGTGTTAAGAAACAAACTCAATGGTTTTAGAAAGCTTGTAACATTATCTAAAAGTCATAACACTGAACTTTTATCCATACGAGTTCCGATCATAAAGAAAAATAATGGTGAAGTGAGGTAGTCGAGTTAAAAATGTAGTTTATGGGTAGTTTTCGGGAAAGTTTGAGTGATCGTAAATTATTCGTTATAACTTCGTTTGACGAATGGTTGAACATTTTGGAAAATATGCTAGGTGAACTCACTTTTACTTAAAGACATTATTTTCTTAAAAGTACTCTATCGACAGGAAAAACGGCTCCAATCATGGTCACTTGCGATAACCATTTTGGTCTAATAAAAGTATGTAAGTGTTAATACTTGTGTAAAATAGTTACGATATCCACATTTAAAATGCGTATAACTTAGTCGTTATAAGTCCGTTTTCTACGTTTTATATATCATCGGAATCGTGATAGTATGTACTAATATATTTTTGATAAATCGACTCATTTAGATAACGCTTAAAACTCATTTTTGCCCCTTAAATAACCCTTGACAGCTTGTATTTTTCAGAAAATTAGTTTTCGTCGTTAAACTTGAAAATAGCGTAACTTCTTCGTTATAAATCCGTTTTAACCCGTTCAAGCAACCACGGTTTCGTTTTAAAGTATATTTTCTGAAAATATAAACCAAAATATTTCATGACCTGTCGAAATTTCCAGATTTTATAAAAACGATCAGACCTCAATCTTGTGTTGTCGAAAATTATTTTTCTAGTGTAATACTTGTTTCAATCACTTCAAATCAACACCAAATCTATTCTAAACCTACCATACACCTTCTTAGGGTGTCATGGGTTCCTAAACTTCATCAACAATGATATGTTTCATTGGAATAATTATAGGATGATTTATACTAATAATAAGTAATAAAAACAATTAAAAGTGGTATAGATACATATGATACTTGCATGTTTTCTTACTAGAATGATAAAATAACTCAAGTATGAATATGAAAGAGTAATAAAATTTATAAGAAGCTTACTAGTTATTATGATGAGGTTTAAGGTAACTAGGTTCCTAAATACTCCTTGGTTTTTATTTCAAAACCCTAAAAGAGAAGTATACTAGTGTTTATATAAGCACTTGATCTTGAAAAATTATGATTTCTTCTTGTTTCTATGCCTTGGCCGAACCTCAACAATGGGGATGAGAGGGTTTGAGTTTTCTTCACCTTTATATAAGTGTTTGTATGTGTTTAGGATGGATAATATCTAGTATTTACAAATATCTAGTGTACAATTGGAGTATGTGTACATCTATAAGTTAAAGATATTTTTTTTTATTTATAAATTGGTGACTAAGGGGGGTCGGCTAGGCTAGGGTAATATTGGGGAGGGTTTGATGAGTTTTGTAGTTAAATGTATTTTAAGTTTAAGTATAATGTGTAAATGGTAAATATAATTAGGTATTAAGTGTAGCGTTAACTAGAAATCGATTTTAACGGAACAAAATAAAATATATCGAAGTCATAAAAATTATAAAAATACATTTCTCGCAAGTATTGAGTGAATAAATAATTATCGAGTTGAATTTACGAAAACCGTCGTAAATATATATATATATAATAATTTATATACAAAATAATTTCAAAATATCGGGTAAACTAATAATATAATTTTTATAGTATTAAAATGAATATAAAAATATACCAGGATAATTTTTGGAAGTGTCGGATCAATTATTCAAAATAAATGATCGTGCGATAGCGTTTATTTAATAGAAAAATATACGTTAATGAAATATGCAAACCCATGCATGAACTAATATGATAATGATGTTACTGATAATATGTAGACTAACTCTAGTCTATATGAAGTGTTCTCAATGATGTTTCATGAATACGCAGCTAAACCCTTACGGTTACGCGAATTTGATACTCGTAAACCTAGTTTACGAAAAATGATGAATAAAAATCATGAATATAAATTTTTCTCCGGGAATGAATAGTGTTTTGTGAATAGTAAAATTTTGAAATAACCTCTCAAAATATCAACTCGACTTCAAAAACGATGAATACTAAAATGATGAATAGTAACCGATGAATAGTAAATTCCCGAGATGAATAGTAAAATTTTTAAAATTTGCAAAATGACCGGAAATTGGGAATTGTGACAAAATGCTCAAAGATACAGGTCTACCATCCAGTTATTCTCATAAGCTAATGTTAAAAACTTCTCTACATCTTCATCAAACTTAAGTTCTTTAATGCCAAGATTTAATGGATTGTTTACCTTACAATGATATAGTCTCATAACTATATTATGAACCAACCTTCGCACAATCTTACGTAAATCATCATAAGACATTCCTTCAAAGTTAACATCTGTGATTTGTTTCAAACCTCCTTGGACATATCTCAAAGGATCAACAATGAATACATCATCATGACGTAGATTTACAGTAAAAAGACGATCTGTAAAAAAGCCATAAACGAAAATTAGGGTTAAGTAAATTGAACACGATTACATGAATTAAGTGGACCAATTGTGAGTACCTGGATGCTTCTTCATCTTCATTGAATTGATTTAATAATTAACCATAATTAGGGTTTCAAATTTATAAGTTTGTGTTGTAAGTGTTGTAAGTATTGTTGTAACACCACCAAAATACGGTTCAGCGGAAGACTTACTAGCATTGGGGTGCTACGGGAAATGGTACACGAGACAAGTATAGCGAAATAAAATAGCTCATCCATAATATAAAAACATTGTCAAAGATAGTAATTAAGTTTTACATTTATTCAAAAGTACGAGAGTAAGCCCATTAAAAGAAATTCATAAAAAGCGGTCCCAAATAAACTTCAGAGTCGAACTAATCCATGACCATGCCAAAGCCTCCAAGTGCCTCTCAAAACAACTGCCCAAGCCTAAACATATCAAATACCTGAGAAAGACATGCTAAAGAGGTCAGCAAAAAGCTGGTGAGTTCATAGGTTTATGTAAATAACATAGTATATGGACCAAATAGTGAAAATATCTTATTACGCAAGTAAGTCATAGCATAAGCAATCATCATATCCAAAACCCAAAACCAAAAAAAGATGTTATACGTCATGGCAAATTTTGCAACCACAAATCCAGGTGCCACCCTGGCAAGTCGGGCAAACAAGTCCAAGACGAGGCGGTCAACCACGATAGATCTACCTACAACATGAATAAAAGACCTAACAATTGGCAAGATATAGTGAGGCTAAAACATAGCCTAGACTTCGTAATAAGCGCAAACAAAGCATAGTTTTATAAAAGGTACAAATAAACAAGAGCATGATTCTCACCCCAAAAATTAATAAACAAAGTGCGAATAAAAGTGGGCCTATGAAACTCACCTTAGTCCAAAGAAAATGCACAAGAATCAACAGGAACAAGAAGAGTATCGACTATCATAAATCAAGAACTACTAACTCGGCACGACCTAAAACCATAGACTTGCTTAGATTATGACTCCATTCAATAGTTCCCAATCCCGAATATAATCCAGTTTTTATTTTCAAAAACTCTTTCTCAAAACAGTTTTCTAGTGTTTGGTATCCGCGTGTGCGTGGTGTCGACTCATCAAGATACATGTATACTCACGCTACTCAAGTAATCAACAAAGAAAGATCACAACAAATCTATGTGTCAAGTCGTAGTCTAATAAGTCTCTTGAACATATTGTCAAGACTTATCGAATTCGTCAATTCGATAAACCTTACGATATATTCGCCTTGCTAATTATTCCGAAACTATACCACGTCCTAGGGCGTCGTAGGATAAGTGGTCATTACTAAACTCTTCCGACATAACTAACGAGGTCTCACTTGATTCGTCAACCTAATAAGTTCGTTAGTTAAGTAAGTTAAGTTTATTAACTCTAAATATCCGTGACAAACAATTAAATGATATTCAATTAATGTCCATGGCATTTCTAGTTTTGCGTGCCCTCGAAACATTAATTAACTCCATCGTTATTTATTATATTCATCTTTTCCGTTTTATAATAAAAGAGTTTATAACAAGTATTATATACTTGTTTCTATTAGGAAAACCGTTTATTATTTATAGTTTCGTTATCATCATAGTTATAGTTACTTGAGTTACTATTTGTTTCGAGTCACAAGTCCGAGTCATAACTTCTCGACTTATTAAATTGTATCAAGTCCAATAGTCAGATAAAGTCCATGTCACGGCCTTGTCGGGGTCAAAGATGACTAAAAGTCAACATGACACCAACTTGGCGCAAAGTTCACAAGTATATCATATGTCAATAACGTCAAGTCCCAATATCACAACTTCAACTTCACGTGGTCGTCTACGACTAACGTCTAACCTATCCTACGTCATTACTAAAACAAATCTCATTTCAAGTCCACAAACATCAAACCAAGTGTAGTGGCAACCACACGGTCTCGACTCTCATTCCCTTGTCCAACTCAACAACAACGACAGTACAACCTCCAACAATATTGTCGAGACCTCGAGGGTCTCGACCCACTACTTCTCGATAGCCAACAAACCAAACTCCCCTTCGAGGGCTTTTCCCCATTCGACACCCATCAAAACCAACCCATTTTCAACCTCCAATATACCAAGTTACTTCCACCAAACGGGTTTTCATCCGAAACCCGAAACAACAATCATAACAACAAGAAAAGTAACATCAAAACTAATAAACAAATCAACCAAATAAGCCCTCACTGAGAGCCAATGCTCTCGGCTTGGCTGCCACGGCACACACGACACGACACACAACTCGAGCACGGATACGAACAAGTTTTAACACATTTTATTTAACAAGAAATCATTTCCCATGTTTTTATATGTCAAACCCAACAAGCAAACGAGTCAACTCGTGACTCACCACGAGTTATCAAGAAAAACGAGTCAAACTCGTGTGTTTTCGAACCTACCTTTGTTTTGACACAATAAAATGACCGGTGGTGGCTTCGTGGTGGTGTTAGGGTGGCGCGTGAGTGACGTACGAGGGGTAGGGGAGAGATTTTAGGCGCGTGACCTAGGGGATCGGGTAGAGGGGAGTGTGGGGAGTGTTTTGAGGTGGGTGGTGTAGTTAGGGGAGCGGTGGTGTGGTGGTGGTGGTGGCTTGAATGGTGGCCGGCGGCTAGGATGAAAGAGAGAGAGAGAGAGAAAGATGAAAATGATGATGATGGTATGTGTTTGTGTGTGGTGATGAGGGTGATATACCACATGGACGAATTTATGCATTTTACCCCTTTAAAATTGATATCATTTTCAAATTGGTGTGAGTGTGAGGCGCGGCCAATTAAAACCACAAGGACCAATCCGTAGTTTTTCTAAAGTTCCCCGATTCCGCTATTCCCGAGCTCAAATGTTTCAATTAAAAGTCTAACAAGTTCCTCTCGAGTGAGCCAATAGTTTTGATTACGTTTTTCCAATAAAACCGGTCACAAATATGCTTATGGAATTAAACGAGTGCTTTTCTCAAGATTTCTCAATTTATTAGTTTTTCCTAGTGCCGAGGTCTAGTAGTGCCTAGTCTAAAGTCACAAACAAGGTCTAACACAGAATGTTTCGCAGAATATCAAGAGTTTATAGTCGATGGTTTAACTTGCTAAAATTTGAAGTATTGTGGTATTAAAAAATAGTTTTTGAAATTTACCAGTTGTCATAATTGTGTTTTGTTTGACTATGTATGTACTTAATGATTAAGCATAACACACTCCACTTGCCATGGTGGAAATTACATTAGGAAAAAAATTATATTAAGTGGAAATAAAATTAGTGATAATGATAGGTTTATACAATTTTTCATTGCCTATATTGATAAATTTCAAAGTTCGCATCTAATAACGTGATAGTTTGTTTCTATTTTATGGACTTAACACTAAATTAAATTTCTTTTATCTCTTTTAAAAGAGTAACATACACAGTTAGTCCCCAATATTTTGCCAGATTTTATGTTTTGTCCAATATCAGACAAATTACACCATTGCTCCCACTGTTGCCAAAATTGCTCACCATTGGTCCAATTCTAACGACGTTAGTTTTCTCTCATTATCTCATGTCATGTGCAAGTCAGATGAGGGTAAGGTTGTCTTTTTCACATTTTTTTTGTCATTTCATAAATTTCTTCAATTTATTATTATTTTTGTATTTTAATGTATTTTTTAATTTTTTTATTCTTTTGTCATTTTTTTAATTTGTTTATTGGTTTAGGAATTAATTTAGTTTTGTTGTTCGGTTAAAACCAAAAAACACACACTTAGAACCATCACCTCACCACCATTATATCTGGTTATCTCTACCATTTTTTGACCACTTAGAACCAGTTTATAACACACACTTAAAACCTATAAAAAATCATTTTACTTATTTTAACACGACAAATAATTTTAAAAGCAGTAAGATTCACCACTATAAATCGTCACAACAAATTGTTGTTTTTTCCAACAACCATTTTCTTAATCTTTTCTTCTTGAACAACTTTTTTTCCAACCACCCTATTAAATTCTTGCAACGCTCAGACACATATCCCAGTCAACTCGAAAACAACCACAAATGAAACTCATTTATTAACACCATCCTTACACAAGAATCAGACCCGATTGTGATGCAAAAGTTCATTTCTTCCAATTTTTTATGAACAAAAGGAGAACTAAGATCTGGTAACAAAAAATTGACTTCATACAGTAACCATACACACTACCCAAATGACTTTATACAAAATGCCTAATAATGTAATCAGTATCATATTTCTACAAAATGCCTAATAATGTAATCAGTATCATATTTCTATACAAAATGCCTAATAAGAAATCCAAATATTTATCAACATTTCCACTTTTGGTCGTCAACATAAAAAGTCAAAACCCTAACATCGTCGTTCCTCTCCTCCCATCTATTTTTTGAACTTCTAGTAAGAAACCTCACCAAAAAACGAAACATAAACTAACAAGATATCGGGCTATATATTTTAAAGCAAAGATCTTTAAAGATCCGCTTTTCTAAAGAAAAAGACCTTTAAAGATCCACAAAACACATCATCGATCCTGGAACGAAAACCAAACAAAAATCCAAACCCCTCATATTAAAATTTTGAATCATAGGGTATTCAGATGTGCAGTCAACATAAGAAGATGTGTTTGTAAATTGTAATAACATGATATTTGATTACCACGTCATCTTTGTGGTTAATGGATCGACTAGAGGTTGAGCTTGACAGGTGCGTTGACCACGGTGGTGATGGTTGTGAGTGGGAGGTTGAATATTAACTCATAGTAAGGGTGAGCAGAGACGAAGCCAGGAATTGATGTTAGGGGGGCTCAATTTTTTTTCGGATAGTAACATAAAATTCCTTCTTTAAGAAGTTGGATTGACGTTTATATCGTTGATTTAGACGTGTGTCAAACCTGAAAGAGTGTCTTCACACCCTCCACCCTAAACAAACAACATACTTTTTACGACCAATTATTTTATAAAACTTTTGAAAATAATCCAACTGATTTACTAACTTCCTATTTGCAAAACTTGAATTTACAACTTAGCCAAAAAGAAATAACTAGAGACTTGCAAGATTTTCAAAATGGAAATGAAACAAAAAAAGAAACCAAATGATATATATCTTCATTTTCATAGGCATGTGACCTTATTTCACATTTTCCACTTTTTTTACTATGACTACAAAAAGATACAATCTTCATCATCTTCATTTTAATCTCCTGCAAGTTACTTTCTTCTATCGCTGCCATTTTTTTTTGGGAAAATCATCTATCAACCTCTTTTTTCTTCTTCTTCTTCTTCTAAAACCTATCAGGACGGCTTTGGGTTTGGGGCGAAGCACCCTCCAGCCTCCCTACTGGCTCCGTCGTGAAAGGTTTTATGGATATTTAAATATACGTATGTCCGGATTCGAACTCAAGACTTCGGGATTGCACACATTACGTATGAGAGCTGATGTTAATAATTAATATATAAAATGTTATTATTAATTATTAGTCACGATATAAAACATAACGATAGTTAAATAATTAACGAGGTTTGGTTAACGGTCGTTAAATATAAACTAAAGGGACTAGAGATGAAATTACAAGTCAGGAAAGTTCTAGAACCCTCGAGGGTGCTTTTGGCCGATCGGTTATGGGTTCCCAAACCCTAACCCATTCAAACTTGGTCACCAAGTTAAGTTACCTATAAATACAAACCCTTGTATTCATTCACAACTTAATCTTGGATCACCAATAACCTAATTTCTCTTCTCCTCTCATCTCTCTTTTGCTTGGCCGACGTGTAACCCTCCTCAAGGGATCGATTTTCCAAGCTAAAGAAACAAGTGTTTGGTTTTATTTGTGATTCAAGAACCTAGCTTTTCACATCAAATCGCTAATAGTACGTGTGTACAAGAACGAAGAACAAGTACGCTTGTGCTTGTGAATCTTGGTGGTCGACTTCTTGGTGGCTCGAATTGTATAAACCCTAAAGTTAGGGTTTTGGGTTTTGGTTCTTGTTCTAATTACCGTTTGATTCTTGAATTGCTAAAAGGTACGCGTTTTCTTATTCGGTTAATTAATCTACATGTATTATTCCTAATTACTTCCGCTGCATGCTTTGATGATGTTATTTGATTTTATATAATTGTTATGAGTATTAAATCCTAACAGTGGCATCACGAAGTTAATATGATGTAATTAATTACCGAAACACATAAAAATTGAATCTTTATGATTGTATGCATGCTTTTTATGGTTTCTAGGGTTTTTGAATTCGAAACCCTAATTTTATATATTATGGGTCGATTACCCTAATTTATATTAATTAGGTTTTAATTTTATAAAACTTGTAGAAACCCTAGGATTGCATGCTAATTTTATGTGGTTAATTAATGAATAATTGTTATGTGCCATGTAATATGCGTATCTTGGGTGATAATTGTTATGCGGAATCTATGGTGGAACATGCATGTTTTGCCATGGAGTATTGTTTGTAATAAATTGTTTAGTGATACACACATGTTTTATTTATTTGATAATTATTGAATTGGGGAAGACCTCAATTATAACTAATAAAAATTCGTTATGTGCTATTTGGTATACTATTAACTTTGGCTTACGCAATCGACTTGTCGATGTATGTGGCTCATCTACCTTGTAGTTGAAAGCCCTAGTTAATGTATGCATTTATTTACGCCTAGAATTGTTTATTAGCGTTTATCGAAATAATTATGCATGTGGCTAATTGTTTTTACATATGTTAAATTATTTAGTTATATGTTTATATTATTTGAGTGTGTTTAATTTTTATTAAAATGTTTTTTTGTTTATATATTGTTTGACATGTTAGTAAGCAAAAAGGGTTTTTTATGAATAGAAAATTAAATGGACTAAATAATGGCGAAACTGATTTGTTATCTAAGAATTATTCTTGAACTTTTAATCGATTGATTCGATTGTACTAAATGGTTAGAATGGCTCACCCACTAGAACAAACTATAAATGGGTTAATTAAGAAGTGCGCACATAATCAAAGGATGTCTAAGGTTATGCTTTACCCGTCCTCTCCTCGTGAGTTCGATTGGAGCTACCTAGTATAACCATTCAATGTACGAAGCATCTTAGTGCAAAGTTGTAAGTTTCTCGACGCATCGATTAAAACTTTGTAGAATTCAATCTTAGCAATTAAAATCTTATGTAAGTTTTTCGAAAATATTAAGCTATAAAGTTGTATGCATGCTTCTTTATACATAAGTTTTGATCACACGTCAAAAATTGTACCCTTTAAATTTAAGTTTATGCCATCTAATGATATGAAACACTTGAAGTTGTAATTTAGTTATGTGAGACCTTGATCTAGATTACAATAACAAGGTGAATTATTTTGTTGTGTGAGACCTCAGCTTAATCATTTGCAGTTTCTAAATTAGACAACTTAATTAAGTTAGTTAGTGAGACCTATGACTTAAGGCATAAGATGGGATAAAACATGCTTACGTTTTGCATTAATTGTTTTGGCAAAGTTGTAAATCCCATAACTTTTGGAATTGAAAACTTGTTTGTCAATTATTGTTTTTCAACAATTACCTATTCTATACTTTCACCACTAGCAGATCAACTGATGTGGTGAAACTATGATAATGAGGATCCAAAATTCAAGGAAAATACTATGGTTAATATGAATATTGACCAAAGGGTATTTTATTTTCTTGAATGTTTACTTATCGAAAGTACTAACTTTTGAACTTTTATTTTCTGTAGAAATGGCTCAAGTTGAATTCATCGCACTAGCCTCGTCGTTCAAATCTATGTTTGATCGAGAGAAATTGACCTGTAGCCAATTTCATTGATTGGTATAGGCAACTCAGAATTGTCTTGAGGGTTGCCAAAAGACTAGATTATTTGACTACGCCTTGTCCTCCCGAACCTGATGCTATGGCCGAAGCACGAGCTACATGGCAATCTGAGTATGACAAGTATAATGAGGTCGCCTGCATTATGCTCGGGAGTATGAACTCAAACTTGCAAAAGCAGTTTGAGAACTACTTCTCTAATCTCATGCTTGAAGAATTGCAAAGGTTGTTTGAAAAGCCTATGATCTGTAGAGTCAGTATGATCCGATAGATGCTCTTCATAGTTGCAAGCAAAGAGAAGGGAAACCCGTAGTTTCCACGCCTGGAAATGATGAGTTACATGGACCACCGGGCGACTTAACTATGTCTACCCCAATGACATACAAATTGGCCTTATCAACAGATCCCTTAACATGGAGTTTGATGGTTTAGGCGCGCAATTACAATATGCATTGCAGGGGAAGACAATGCTGAGGTACATGCAATGCTCATTGATTACGAGAAAGGATTGCCCAAGAAGGCCCCTACACCTGCGGTTCTGACCATCCAGAAGGGTAGGATTTCTAAGCCTAGTAAGCCGCTAGCGAACAAGAAAGGGAAAGGTAAGGGTAAAGTTGAAAAGGGAAAACAAGTTATGACTTATCAACAAGAACCCAAGAAGTACCCTCCCAAAAAGCGTGAGAATCCGAAGAAGGATATGACTTGTCATCACTGCACCAGGTAGGACACCGGAAGAGGAATCGTCCACTCTACCTTGATGAGTTAGCGAATAAGAGGTATAAAAATACTGGCACTGTGGCTAGTACTTCATGTACTCTTTTGATGATAGAATTATTTGCTTTTCCTCATAAAATAAATTCCTGGGTATATGATAATGGATGTGGTATTCACATTTGTAATACATTGCAGGGACTTAGAGGAGCAAGGAAGCTTGCCTATGGACAACAATACCTGCACGTGGTAATGGAGCACATGCAGTCGTTGAAGCTATATGCACGTTTGATTTAGTTTTATCTTCGGGTTTAGTACTATCATTGAATGATTGTCATTACGCACCTTCCATTTTAGGGGTGTCGCTTTATGTTTCCTTGTTAAAAGATATTGGTTTCGTTCATACATTTACTGATTATGGAATTTCGGTTTCTTTAAATGGTGTTTTTAACTTTAATGTTATTCCAAAGAATGGTGTGTTTGAAATTGATTTGCATGATAATTTGATTGATAAAAATAATTCTGTCTTTAGCATCAATAAAAGAATCAAAGGTGATTTGGATTCTTCATTTCTTTGGCATTGTAGACTTGCTCATATCGGCAAGAAACACATGCAACAGCTGCAACACGATGGGCTTTTGCAAGACATCAATGATGAATCATTTGATAAATGTGAATCTTGCATATCTGGGAAGATGACCAAGAAACCTTTTACAAATAGTTTAGAAAGGGATTCTGATCTTCTTGGTGTGATACATACTGACATATGTGGACCACTAAGACATGTGTCAAGAAAGGTTGCTAGCTACTTCTTAACCTTTACTGATGATTTCAGTCGTTATGGTTATGTTTATAAACATGAAGTCTTTGAAACATTTAAGGTTTTTAAGAGTGAAGTAGAACTGCAACTAGGAAAGAAGATTAAAGCTCTTCGATCCGATAGAGGCTGTGAATATTTAAGCCAAGAGTTTAAAGATTATTTAGCTGAGTGTGGTATCGACAAAGAACTCACATCTCCATATACTCCACAACAAAATGGTGTATCTCGAGAGAAGGAATCGCATACATTGTTAGACATGGTGCGATCAATGTTTAATCTTACAACTCTTCCCTTATCCTTTTGGGCTTATGCTTTAGAAACTGGCTGTCGCATATTGAATATGGTTCCAACTAAGAAGGTTGATAAGAATCCTTATGAAGTGTGGTATGGGAAAGCTCCCAACTTGTCTTACTTAAAGGTCTGGGGTTGTGAGGCGTTTGTTAAACGTGACTCTACTGATAAGCTACAACAAAGATCTGTTAAGTGTATCTTCGTAGGATACCCAAAGGAAACTATGCTTTCCACCTGAAAACAAAGTAATTGTTGCTAGGTATGAAGATTTCCTTGAAAGGGATCTCATATCTCATGAATTCAAGGAGAGTTTATGATCCGAATATGATCAAGAAGATACAACACCTCGAAACACTAGCCAACCTCAAGTAGAACTCGAAAGTCCGGGTGTTCCACCCGAAGTTGAAGTGGTTCCCATTCGTAGATCCGCAAGGGCTACGCGTGCACCTGAGCGCCTATGTCTCAACGAGAAGCCGAGGAAAATATGTTAGGGGATCTTGGTGAACCTGCTAACTATAAGGCTGCCATTATGAGTCCTGAAAAGGAAAATGGCGAAGTTGCGATGAATGGGAAATGCAATCCATGAAAGATAACGAAGTTTGGATAGAGGTTGACTTACCTCCAAATGCTAAGGTAGTTGGAAGTAAGTGGCTCTATAAGATAAAAACTGACATGGATGGCAATGCACACACCTATAAAGCTCGTCTTGTAGCTCAAGGGTATACTCAAACCTTTGGGATAGACTACGATGAGACATTTTCTCCTCGTAGCGACATTAGAGCTATTAGGATTCTTATAGCCATAGCTGCGTACTATGACTATGAGATATGGCAAATGGATGTCAAAGCTACCTTCTTAAATGGTCGCCTAGATGAGGACATCTATATGGCGCAGCCTGAAGGGTTTTTGAATCCAAAGTTTCCGAAAGCGTGTATGCAAACTTCAAAGATCCATTTATGGATTGAAGCAAGCATCAAGGCAATGGAACAAGAAGTTTGATGAAGAAATCAAGAAATTTGGTTTCACTCAAAATCTTGATGAGCCATGTGTGTATCACAAAGCTAGTGGAGTAATGTTATTTTCCTTATCTTATATGTCGATGACATATTGATCATGGGAAAAGACATTCCAAGTTTGCAAGATGTAAAGTCTTATCTTGGAAAGTGTTTTTCTATGAAGGACTTAGGGGCAAAGATTTATTCGGGAATCAAGATCTACCGAGATAGATCAAGGTTAATTGACTAAGCCAAAGTGCTTACATTGATAAAATATTGAAGAGATTCAGTATGCAAAATTCCAATAAGGGATTTTTGCCGATGCAAGTTGAACATGGCTTAAGTAATAAACTATGGCCAACACCGAAGAGGTGGCACACATGAAGAAAGTTCCTTATGCTTCGGCTGTAGGATCTATCATGTATGTTGTGAGATGTACAAAGCCTGATGTGGCGTTTACGAATATCACCACCGGTATCAACGAACCTGTGTGAAACACCGCAAGTGTTAAGAACATTCTTAAGTATCTAAGGGCTACTAAAGAATTGTTTCTAGTGTATGGAGGAAATCCAGATGAACTTGATGTTACGTGTTTTATCGTCATTCCAAACCGATAAAGATGATAAAGTCTCGACGGGTTATGTCTTTGTCATTAATGGAGGAGCAGCTTGACTGAAGAGCAAGAAGCAAACAACTGGTTGCGATGTCTATTACAGTAAGTGAGTACATAGCCGCTTCAAGCTGCAATGGAAGTCGTTGGATTAGGAAATTCATTTCGTGACTCGGAGTAATGCCCTCAATCGAATTACCTTTAAATGTGTATTGTGACAACTCTGCTGCAATAACATTTGCCAATGAGCCCGGAGTCATGAAGCGGACATTTTCCTCGCCGATATCACTATGTTCGAGAACAAGTCAAAATAGGTGAAATCAATCTACTCAAAGTTCATACAGATGATAATCTAGTCGGTCCCTTTACGAAGCCTTTGCCAAAAGAAAAACTTATGACCATGTGATGGGATAGGACTTCGTTTAGCTAGTAGTTTCATGCACATCTGTGATTAGTATTTGGATAAAGGATGTTATGAACAAATATTACTTTAATGAAATAAAATAGTTGTTTATGTTTATTTTTCATTTTATTAATATTATATCCTATATTTGCATGTTTAATCCGTGAATAACTTATGTTATTCTAAATAGTCCGTTGTCGATCAATGATGTGGGAATGTCATTGAATTAAGACAAATCTGAATTTTGGTAGAATATACTTTTAAAGTATATTGATGCGCGGGACATACCAGATTCACATGATATTCAATGAATTGAATATAGGACTCATCCCAACTTTACATGATGATACTTTATGGATCTTTGTCATTAAGTATATCTTGAAGTGTTTATCCTCGACTTGAGATACCGATAACCGATATGAATGTAGTGCATTTGTGTAAGATAGTCTAACGCTATCCAGAATCGATAGTTATAAGGGCTATTTTCATAAGTGTTACAAAGTTCATGAGTTATGTTTGTAGTCAAGAGAATTTGTTCCTTTGAATTTGTTTCAAAGCATAATACTATATTTGGGCCCTCGTAGGGTTGACAAGATGTTTGTATGGCCATACCCAAGATCTATCCGAATACGTTCAAATAATTTGGTAATCTTGTTCAATCAAATACAACGAGAATGTAATATTAACTTATGAAATGACTTGATCCATATTCATAGTTAATGTAGTATTAGTAACAAAAGGATAAGTAAAAATGATGAATCATTAAATGGTTTTTTCCAGGAGACCATACTCGATTCAATCTGGGGGCATTGGCGTGTTAAAGCTAGACTAACCAATGTCATTACTATAATAAGTAATATCCAAGTGGAGTGAAAGGTTTTATGGATATTTAAATATACGATGTCCGATTCAACTCGAGACTTGGGATTGCACACATTACGTATGAGAGCTGATGTTAATAATTAATATATAAAATGTTATTATTAATTATTAGTCACGATATAAAACATAACGATAGTTAAATAATTAATGAGGTTTGGTTAACGGTCGTTAATTATAAACTAAAGGGACTAGAGATGAAATTACAAGTCGGGAAAGTTCTAGAACCCCTTGAGGGTGCTTTGGCCGATCGGTTATGGGTTCCCAAACCCTAACCCATTCAAACTTGGTCACCAAGTTAAGTTACCTATAAATACAAACCCTTGTATTCATTCACAACTTAATCTTGGATCACCAATAACCTAATTTCTATTCTCCTCTCCTCCCTCTTTTTGCTTGGCCGATCGGTGTAACCCCCCTCCTCAAGGGATCGATTTTCCAAGCTAAAGAAACAAGTGTTTGGTTTTATTTGTGATTCAAGAATCTAGCTTTTCACATCAAATCGCTAATAGTAAGTGTGTACAAGAACGAAGAACAAGTACGCTTGTGCTTGTGAATCTTGGTGGTCGACTTCTTGGTGGGTCGAATTGTATAAACCCTAAAGTTAGGGTTTTGGGTTTTGGTTCTTGTTCTAATTACCGTTTGATTCTTGAATTGCTAAAAGGTACGCGTTTTCTTATTCGGTTAATTAATCTACATGTATTATTCCTAATTACTTCCGCTGCATGCTTTGATGATGTTATTTGATTTTATATAATTGTTATGAGTATTAAATCCTAACACGTCGGTGGGGGTGAGCATCGGGTCAAACACGACCCGAAAAAGGAAAAAACTCAAACCGTGAACCGAACCAAAAATAGGTATCAAAACCGAAACTGAACCAAATAACTAGGTTCGGGTAGGTTTTTGGGTTTCGAGCCGAAAAACCGATACAAACCAAAATAAATATACGACACCGAAACCGAACAGGGGTTCAATTTGGTTCGGTCGGGTTTCGGTCGCTGTCGGTTCGGATCTGTTTTGTGGTAGATTTGTTCGGCCCCAACCCATAGATATCTGGGAAGTTGTTTAGTTTTGTTGGTTTTTATATGAAGCTACTAGTAAATATATGTGAGTTTAACTATTTGTTTGGACTTTGAATACGATGGTACAAAATGATATTATGCTAAAGGTGAAATAATTATTATATGTCCTTTTACTCAAAGTAAAAAGAAAAAAATATTATATGTATGTTTTGTAATAATGGTGCAAACATATTATTGAACATATTTGAAAAAAATTAAAGTTAAAGAATAAATTATCTACCCACGATCTGATCTGAAAAAAAAAGAGAAAGAATTATTGTTGATCTACAATTTATTTTATTTTTTTGACCTAAAAATAAAAAGAAACAAAAACCAAATTATTGGAAAGACAAAAAAAGAAACAATAAACAAATTGATAAAGGACAAAAAATAAATAAACAATTAAAAAATGCATTAAATGGAAGGAAAAAAAACATTAAAAAATGCATGAAATGGCAAAACTAGTGAAAAGACCAACCTACCCTCGTGTGACTTGCATCTGACATGAGATAACGATAAAAACTTAACGTCGTTAGAAATTGGACCAAAGGTGAGCAATTTTGGCAACGTTGGGAGCAATGATGTAATTTTGTCCGATTCTAGACTAAAAATGAAATCTGCAAAACCTTGAGGACTAACGTTGTATTTTGCTCTTTTAAAAATGATTGGATTTTAAACATGTTAGGTCACTAGATTTACAACACAAGCTTCAATGAAAGAGATAGAGAGGCGGATGAACAATACATACACAAACACACACACGTATATGCTATGAATGGTTAGGCGTAGAGTATGTGAAATAAATGCATTGAACAACCAACCCTCAAGTGAGGGTTATACAAGAGTATTTATAGGCAAGAAGCTAGGGCAACACTCCCACTCCTTCCCTTTTCCTTATTGGACATGGGCCTAAGCTCATGGGCCTTCTACATAAGCTTAAAGCTAATAACAAACATAAAGGCCATAATTAAGCTAACTATTACATATAAATTACTAACACTTGATTATGGTTTAGGAGTGATTCCAACAATCTCCCCCTAAGTGTTAGTGATGAAAACGGTGAAGGCGTTGATGTAATAGAAGCTTTGACTTCTTCTAACATTCTTCTTTCTTGTGAGAAGAATTGCCTTGATTCGAACAATCTCCCCAATGTAGAGAGATAGTTTTCTTTGAACAGCTTATGCTTTGACGCCAACTTTAACTTTGTTCTTTGATCATTGTTCTTGTGATGAAAGTGATAGTATGTTGTTATCTCAGATCAAGTCTCCGCCTCAGTTCCACGCTCCGGTGTTCCACGCCATTCTTCAACATGGTCACACGCTTTTGACGTTGGAATTCAAGATCGATGAAGTTCTTTAAGTCTTTAACTTTGTAGATTCTTTGATTTGACGAAGAATCATTCCGACTTTTGTGTTGCTTTTGGATAGAACTTCCATTAGTGATGATGTTGGCGTGAGCATGAGAAGAATCTGCACGATCATTCCGCTCCGGAGCTTCCATAAGAAGTAAACATAAAACGGTTAGTAATAAGCGGATTCCGGCACTTACAAGTTTGAACTTCGAGAGTGTCAACAACATAGTGTGAAAACACAACTCTAATTCTTACAAAGGCCGCTTTCAATCGGAGTCCCACAAGTGAGATAACACGATGTAAAAAGTACACCTACGATTCGGATGAGTCGCCGAGGTACACCAAGCATCACCTCACCATCAGACCGCTTTGAGACCACTAAGCGCAATCCACGGGAGTTGCCGCCGTTTATTCGCCGTGTTTGATGTTGACCCGGCAGAGTTTCCATTCAATCACCGAGGATCACAAATGTGAACCTCTCATAAATGTTCTCGACAGATTGCTAAGATCTGTGAAGGACTCGATAATGTACCACTGAAATTCTTATTGTTGAACGCCAAGTGATGAAATGTCAAGTGTACCTAAGAGATCTTTTGATGAATCTCGTGGCTCTAGACTCAATTTTGCATTTTGGTTTTCCCCGAGGAGACTAGGGAGAGGGTCTCCTTCTTCAATACCAGGAATCTCTAAGAGAAAGCCGATAGTTTACGTAGGGTTCCCTGTGAGAATGAAACAAGCTTCTGAGAGAAACTTGAGTGGTTAAGAAGGTTTAGTGCATGCGTCACCGGGTCCATGACGACTTTTAATCTTCAATACCGGTGTCATCTAGTGACAACTAGTATCATATGAATTGAACCCTAAGTTCGCCCTAAGTTGAATAACTGAGGGCTATTTCTTTTCACCCTTTCTTTGCATTTCTTTTTAATTCTTCAACTCCTTCTTTCTCCGATTCTCATTCTCTCCTTTTACAATCATACCTAAGGACTTCTAAATTCTAACTATTGGTAGTGTCCTTGGGTAGATCCCTCCGGCTCAAGCGGATCATAGGACGGTTATTCCTAACCTTAATCACCTTATAACTCCATTGCCATAAAACCATTTTCAAGAAAATCTCTCAAAGGGTTTGTAAATGAAAACATGTTTGAACCACAGTGAGAGTTTTATCTTTAGCGTAAATACCCTCCACATGTGCTTTAGAGTTTAGACAGAAATGCACAAGTGAGGAAAGAGCACGCACTTTTGAATTGATCGACTCAAGATAGACATTCCCCACAGACAGTTACGCTGGCATAGTTAAAGAGTTGCATTATCAGCTTTTAGGTGACAACTAACTCTAATAACTATCTTGAAGGTGTGAACAACCCCCAAAGGTTGTCAAACCCGTCAAGGTTCATGTCTACCAAGAGTTTCTCGAATGGTACATTCTACTCAGACAAGTCCTTTGCAAGACACGCTACATCACTAGCTTAACTAGCTTGAAATTATTACCCGCCCCGGACAAGTCTTTTCGAAGTTACTACAGCTTAAGATCTCGCCAATTCTTGGGTTAAAGTCTTTTCACACGAGAGTTCATATAGCAAAACACAACATATTTCTTATCACGTATTTTCTCCCCTCAAAAATGGCATATAAAATGTTATTTTTGAAAAGTTGAGAATAAAATATGACCATTTCGAAAGTGTTAGGGAAGAATGACCACTGTGAACAATTTTGAACAAAGTTTTAAGTCAGTACTCCCTCAACGAAAGTGATATAAACGGTTGAGGTTTTGAAAATCATAAGGGAAAGTACTTGTTCTTTTGAGCAAAACCTTGAAAAGTGAAAGGTTTGATAGGTTTTACTCAAAAGTAAGAAGCTTTCGCTCCTTATCTAAGGATTGTGGCAATCAAGCATACCACGTGGTCCTTTATTTACAAGTACGGTTGTACATCGTAATGTGTGCACAAGCCATGGACATAATAAATCATACATCCAAATTTATAATGAAAGAAGCAGTTCAAGGGGTACCAGGTAGTCCGTAGATGTTGCCAGAGTGTGAACCGGGCTTTGAAAGCCGGTGATGTTAATCCCGGTCGACCACCAACATAGCTTTCCAATCTTCGAATCGATCCCTTCGATACAACCGTTCATCAATCATCGTGATGATCCTCTTCACATCCCTTCGATCCCGAGAATTCCATCGCTTAGGAGACCCAATCTTCTGATGTATATCCTTCAACCGATAAGCCAATCCATCCCTAACCAACTTCAAAGTGTGATCTCCAAATTTGTGAAGATCTCTGCACGCCATTAAGCAATCTCTTTGAAGTTCACTACGTAAACGACGCCAATGGTTTGCGATGAGTGTACATTGTGATAGCCGGTTGATGTCGGAAGATCAAGCTGCGGTGAAGTGAAGTTGACACGGTCCGATAAGATTCAACTGCAAGCTGGAGATCTTCTACACGTTCTTTGATGACTATGCGTCTGATGAAGATGAGCAATGACTTGATCAATTCACGTTGTATTTCAGTTGAAAATTGTCTCATTCGACCCTGTACTTTGGCAAGGTACATGTCTTCAATGTCGATGATAGACAAATTCTCAAAGTCAGCTTCAGAAAATGCATAATCCCTTTCGTCTTGCCTTTTGACCATAATCTTCTTGAGAAAAGTGTAGTCCCATTTGGACGAAAGATCAACGTGTTTGATGGCAACGATGTTTTTAGTATTGAACACTGCATGTTGAGACTTTTGGACTGGCAGCTTCAGTAGTAGATTCTTGGCGCTTCCGGCCAATGGTGAATCCCATACATTGCATCACGGTCATAGTCAGCCACGTTGTTAGAAAACATGTGGTTAGCTCGTTCTTCGATGGCTATGCAAATTGAGTATTTCCGCCGGAATGGAAGTGTCAGAGATGTAGCATATTTCCTTGAACCATCGCCACCGTGTAGAAGAAATTCCAAGTCTTTGTTGAAGAAATATCTGAATGGAATCCTAGGCTGATCAGGTTGGCCAATTGTAGGGAAAGGTTTAGACCAGTCCGTGTAATATGGAGGATTGTCCCGTTGAGTGAAGTCGATGTTTGCTTCTGGGTTGAGCCAATCCATGTTGTTAGACATGGCTCGTGCAATATTATCAAGGTGATATTCGTACTCGATGGCACTTTCCGAGCTGTCTTTTAGAAGTTGGAATGCTTCATTCTTGATTCGCTTCAACTCGGATTTCGTCATCTTCTTCACACGGAATTTTTCTTGTAGAAATTTCGCATGCTCCAATGTACTACATTCGTAACCTCTTGACCTTCACTTGGGTAGAGTGGAATTAACAAGTGTAGAAAACCATTCAAATTCCTCATGTTATCTTCATCTAGCCGATAGGACGCGCCTCGCCTTCTTCTTCCTTTCTTAGGCCTAGATGAGGATTCCGTTTCTCGATTTGTCGGAGAGGCGGGTTGTTGTTGGGGCTCATGGTATTCCTCATCGTCACCACCTGTATACTCAAAGTGGTCACCGGTTTTCTGAGTCTGGGTGGTGTCTCGAATCCCGAGGTTTATCTCAGAAGAGGGATGAGGGATCTTTGTTGAGCAAGAGTCCTTGTGGTGGAGGTTGCATTGAGTAATCTGAATGGAAGATGATTCACCGACTTCTTTGTACGCGTTTAGGCTCCTTATCCTTATCTTGATGTTTGTCTTCGTCATCTCTTGAACGCTTAGGCCTTACGGCTTCTCTCTCGAATGATGACTTGAGTTGGTATTCCAGCAATGCTTCAAACAACTTAGCTTTATGGGAGGCAAACGTTACGAGCGCTTTCGACATTTGGGCTACTATTCGGTTCACCAATTCATCATCTGAGAAAATTGTAGTTTCAACTGGATTGATGCTCAAATTCATTGGAGTTGATTTCATGGCTTGCTTGGCTAAATGTAAGAGATTCGGATAAAGTTTTCTGGTGTACATCTCCTTTGTCAGCTTTGACGACCTCCATTAAGAACTTGTGAGTGTATCCTTTTATCATCTCGTCCATGCTCCCTTGAAGATAATCCTTCATAAGCTTACGTACATACTCCTTTCAACTTGCATCTTGTCATTCTCATCATGAAGGTACGTTAACCGTCAAGAATAAAAATTAGCTTTTTGTAAAGCATGTCTTTCTTTCTAACCTGTTTGACCGCATTCACAATTCTTTTATGAGTATGAGAAATCCAAGATCGAGGTGGCTTCTTTACTGATTTGGATGTTGATTTGGTTGATTTCTTTGATGGTGGTGGTGAAGAGTGAGAAGATGAATCTGATGACGAAGAGACATGATGAGACTCTGGATCCTTTGGAGGTGCAGAGGTTTTCTCCTCTGAGCGGCGGGGTATCTAGCGAAACGTATCATAATCGCATCATCTCCGACTTTTCTTTCTCTTAGTCTTTTCGCCTCAGTCTTTTCTTTGTCACCCTCATCTTTCTCGGACTTATATTTATCAGGTTCCTCAAAGTCATGCTCAATAGTTTCTTCCACGGGCTTTTGTTGTTGCTTCAAAGTGGTGGCACCTGCATCCCTTATCGGGTCGATTAACCGCATCGGGATCTCGGTGAAGGTTGAGCGACCACTTGACCTCCGGGCCACCCATTTGTTCTTGAGCAAATTGTTGTGCAACGTGTTGAAGTCTAACTAATTTGAACTTCTTCCTGTATGATTTATCCAGTTTCTCTTCATCTGAGCTTGAGCTTTCTTCATAAGGCACAAATCTGGAGTCTTCCCTTTTCCTTGATCACCGGAGGACTAGGAGGTTTAGATACCGTTGTAGTGTCATCTTTAGCAGCTTTAGAGTAGAAAGTCTCTTCATCGATCAAGATCCTCGAGTCCTCGTCTGTTAGCTTTCTTTGCGGTTCAGGCTTAGATACGGGAATAGGAACAGCTTCCTTGGCGGGAACTGTTCCCTTTCGTGGAGGATTCCTCCTACGTAACGTCCTTTGACTCTCAGTGCTTGCAGCACTTCCTGCACTACTTTTTCTAGTTTTCCTTATAGGTGTTCGGAAGACTTTTCATCGAGATGACCAACTTTGCCTTCTTTTATTGCTACAAGATACCTTTTGTATGTTTCAAGCTTTTTGATTTCATTTGTCAGAAGGTGATCAGTAACACAAAGACCATGTTTCTTTGTTGACGATTCCTTGATTACGTGATAGGATGGGTTCATCAACATGTCGTGATTGTCGGGTCATTGAGCCTCTTGGGAATATCGGGATGAAGTCCAAGTGCTCTTTCGATCAACAGCTTTGTGTATCCGATATAGGGAATCTTTGAGGCAAGCTTTTGAGAAATGACATCATGTCATCCCATATCGAGCTTCAATTTCGATGTCCTTCTTGTTGATTAATGACCAAAATATTTGCAGCTCCATGAGCTTGGGACGCTCATAGCCACTATCACGCACCGAGACCGACTTGGTGATGATGATGTAGAAGGTTCTCCACGGTTGAGGAATGTTCTTAAGCTCCACATGAGAATGCTTAGTGATAATTCCTGAAGCTTCATTATAGCCAATATCCATCGTGAATTGCGAACTGCCTCTTCACGTGAGGTGTGGCATAGAAGTCGGTTGGCTCGATATCGGGAATAAGAAGAACGGCCCGTAAATCTGCATGTGTGATGGTGATTTGTTTGTTATTTAACGTCATCGTCACCGCACTTTGACCTTTGATCCTTTGCATTGAATTCCGTAATTGTTGTATGTAGATCTCCCATCGTAGCAGAGTGTGAGAGCATGTTTTGGTAGGGATGATTCTTTAAAATATCCACAGCAATCAAGCAAGAAGATTTTGAGCATGTGAGGGTTTCAAAGTCAACTCGAGATCGTTCTTTACAATCTTCTTGGATAGCCATTAGGAAGATATCGGCAATTGTGAGAACCTCGGTGCATCCACATTCATTTGAAATGCCATGTCGTGATCAAAATAACATTAGCCAAAAGAACCAACATATCGAAGACATAATGTTAGTCAACGAAGGTTTTATTGACTAATTATTGAATGTACGTGTCATTGATTGTTCGAGTCCTAAGTCACTTGTATGTCCAATATTTCAATGACGCCGTGAAAGCGTTTAAGTGAGTTAGTTAACTTTAAGTTTTAAAGTTTATGTTATCACATATTTTCACAACACATTATACATTTAAGTTTATTAGTGACATTATTGGATTCGTGACGTTATGATTCATTTATTTACAAGTTTGCACGCGTAACAAATCAAAACGAAGGTTTGATCAAGGCTTATGCGTAGGAATAGTAGCTTATGCGTAAACAGGAGAAGTATATGCGTAGGCGCAAGCTTATGCGTAGGATCCTTACTTACGCGTAAGAAATGTTACGCGTAGGAAAAGGGGGACCTTAAGCGTGGGAAGCTTACGCTGGCGTAAAGGCTTACTCGCAAAGAAAGAGTAGACCTTATGCGTAGAGGTCCTTTGTTCGCATATCCTTCACAGATCGCAGCGTAGTCCCATTGTAGAACCTTACGTGCAAGCACGCGTAAAATTTCTCTTAAGCATAACTTTCTACGCGTAAGGTGATCCTTATGCGTAGAGTAACAAGGACCTTGATTCTGAGTTTTATGCATAGCAAGCCTGAAATAAAATCATCATATCATCAATCTTAACATGTATAGTCATTTTAAAACATATCATGGCATGAAACTCATTTCTCACGCAGCGTGAAAGTCATACGCGTAAGTCAAAACCCTAGAGTTTAAGAATTACGCATATGATTTCTAGCAATAGGAATTGCACCAAACGTTTTCCGGTAGGTCTTAGGTGTTGTGAGAGTCTAATAACCAAGTTTTAACATCCAAAACTCATGAATCAAAATACCCAAACCTAAGAACATTAAACCCTAAATTCCAATTTTTAATCAATTAGTGTTTCTGGGTTGTTATAAGGCCTGGAAATCATTAATTCAACACGATGTTAACATCACACAACAATCTTTATGACCAAATACAATCACATTTGAAAATACCCAAAACCACGCATAAGCCCTAATTTCACAAATCATTCAATTCGTGATTCTGGGTGAGTTTTGATGATTAAACCGGTATCATTGAAGTATTAGAAATGTTTTGACACTGACCTTTTAACCATAAACACACAATATTGATCATGTGTTCATATGCATACGCGTAGAACACAAAACAAGATTATACAACGTTTTGACCGTTGGATTCATGTAAAAATCAAAACCAATGTTTAAAAACATGTTAAGATTATGAAACAACTTACAAAATGATGATCCAAAACACAGATTTGATGAACGATTCTTAGGCGTAGGATGTTTTAGGTGTTAGTGTAATAAATGTGATGTGAGGAGTTAGGTGTGGGAGTTTTATTAAAAAAAAAACAGTTTACACTTTTGATAGTTTTGGTCCCTCCACCTTTTCCTTTTTCATACAAAGCCATTTAACTTCCATTTTGGTTACCAAACAAAGATTTTTAAAAAAGAAACTTGACGACACTCCCCCTCGACTTAAGAAAATAATGAAAGGTTATAAGTTTTAGTTCGAGGAGTGTCAGTTAAAACCGTAAAAATTTACCACCATTGATAAAAGAAACAACCAGAATAGAGTAACATGCAAGTACGCGGATGTTTTTGAAAAGCTAATATTTATTTTTCCCCTCAACACTTGATCCGAAAAATACTGAATTTTGAAAGATTAGAGTGTTGACGGATGAAATGTACTTGCCATGTTGAAAGAAAAATAGATAGAAGAATATTTTTGTTGTTTTATCGGATTTTATATTTTTGTATTTTGTTTTTGAAAAATTATTTACAAAAGAGATAGTTTGGTGTTTGACTGTGTTTTAAGACTGTTTTAGGAGTTCATCCAATTCTTCTTGAGTCAAACACCTCATACCAATCCGGTGGACCAACTCATTAAACCTAGCGGAGGCAAGGCTTTGGTGAGAAGATCTGCCAATTGGTATTCTCGTACTCCACAATATAATTCAACTGCACTGCTCCACGTGGTCCTTGATGAAATGATATCAAGATCGATGTGCTTTGATTTCAGTGCCGAATCGAGTTGCGAGATCGCAATGGCACCGATTGTCAGCACATCGGGATTCTATCAAATCGTAACCATAGTCTTTGAGTTGTGTTCTCATCCAAATGACTTGAGCACAACGCCGAGGCATGGCTACATATTACTCGCCGGTTGAGGACAATGGACGATGTACAATCTGCTGCTTCGATTGCCAAGACACCGGTTTATCACCAAGAAATTGTAGTGCTCACGAAGTACTTTTCCGTGAATCTAAGCATCCTGCGTGGTCGGCATCGAAAAGGCGATTAGTTCAAAACCGAATCCTTCGGATACCAGATCCCCAAGTTAATGGTTCCCTTGATGTATCGGAGGATTCTTTTAGCCTCTGAGAGGTGGGTTTCGAGTTGGTCGCGATCGATAGCGGAGCAAAGATATCACGGCAAAAAAGACAATATCAGGTCTGCTAGCTGTTAGATACATGAGAGACCCAATAATACTTCGGTATTTTGTAGGGTCCACCAATTTCCCATGTAAATCAGCATCTAGCTTCTTGGTATGAGCCATTGGTGTGGCATAAGTGTCATAGGTATTCATTCCAAATTTGTTTAACAATTCAAGGGCATATTTCGACTGACTCAAGAAAATACCACGGGGTGATTGATGAACTTGTAATCCTAGAAAGAACGTAAGTTCACCCATCATGGACATTTCAAAATTTTTTTTCATTAGTTTTGCAAAAGCGATTGAGTACTTTTATGTGTAGACCCAAAAATGATGTCATCCACGTAAATTTGAACAATTAAGATATGTGCCCGTGATATTGTATGAAAAGAGTAGGGTCTACCGAACCTTTGGTGAAATTATTGGCAATTAGGAAAGATGATAGCTTATCGTACCATGCCCGAGGAACTTGTTTGAGACCATCTGAGCTTTGTTCGGTTTGTAGACATGGTTCGGGACTGCGGGATCAACGAATCCTTACGGTTGGTGACATAAACCGTTTCTTTTAGTTGTCCATTTAGAAACGAGTTTTGACATCCATCTGAAGACCGTCATATTCATATGAGCCGCGACGCGAAATATCGAACGACCTCAAGACGAGCAGCGAGCAAAAGATTCTTCAAAGTCAATACCCTCTTCCTGACGATAACCCTTAGCCACCTGACGTGACTTATTTCGATTAACGTTTCCTTCAAAGATCATCAATTTGTTTTCCAAATCCATTTGAGACCAATGGCGTAGACTCCTCGTTGGTCTTTCAACCAGTTCCCATACTTCAAGACGTTTGAATTGGTTGAGTTCTTCTTGCATGGATTCAATCCAGTTGTCTTTTGTCATTGCGTCTTTGATGTTTTTAGGTTCATATTGGCGGCTGAGTGCATAAATGCAATGTTCACCATCGAGTGAAGACGTTGTCTCGTAACGGCCGGTTGATTGGGTTGCCAATAATATTTTCCAGAGGATGGTCTTTTGTCCATCTATGTGTGTAGGGTTGATGTTGGTATACATTGTGCAGATTTTGAGGATTCAAATGGCTTGTTGAAGATTCCGCGACATCCGGTGCAGCGATCTCATTAGCAAGCGGGTTAAAGAACGCATTTGGATCAAAATATGCGGTGGGGTACTTCATTGAGAACATCATCGGCGGTTCATCATTGTTGGAAGCGGTTTGTTCAACTGTTGTGTTGGAGTCAACCGGTGGTGCTTCTTCAACAGTAGTTGTTGTAGCAGTGTATCGGGTATAAGAGTAGTATCAGTTGAGCAGCGGAAACATCGGATACACCTAGAGCACGTTCATCAATATCGATCATTGAACGGTGAGCAAATAACCTTTCCATTTGTTGACGAGTGAAATTGTGGGGCTTTGTTCGGTGATGATGGGGTTTGGGGAAGTTTAGCGGTTGTGACCGGGTTCTAAGTATTATACTCGAAGCCATTTCCGTGAGTTCATCAAAATGAGCATGAATCGTTTCCATAACCTCATTTGTTCGACGATTCAGATTCGAAACCTTTAGAATTATCACAATATCCAATAAAGACTCCAATGTCAGCTTTGGCTTTGAGCTTTCCAAAGTCATCACGATCATTATTCGGATAGCAAAGAGATCCAAATACATGAAAGTGTTTGAGATTCGGTTTTCTATTGTGGACAAGCTCGAAAGGTGTTTTGTTGTGGCGTTTTGTAATCATAGACCAGTTTTGAGTATAGCATGCAAAGATACGACTTACGCACATAAGTAATCTGGAAGTTTAGCATTGATTAACATTGTTCTTGCGGCTTCCACTAACGTTCGGTTTCGTCTTTCAACAACTCCGTTTTGTTCTGGTATGCGTGCAATAGATTTCGATCTGAATTCCCACTTTCTCATAAAATTCACGAAGAGTTTGGTTAACAAATTTGCCTCTGTCGTTACGATTTGTCGAACGGTGTTTCATAGTGAACTTGTATTTTCGTGAGAAAGGTGATGATCATCTGTGGAGCTTGATCTTTGCTTCCAAGAAAGTAGACCCAAGTCCAGCGTGAATAGTCATCAACAATTACTAAGATGTAGCGTTTGCCATTGATCGTTTGCACGCGCGTCGGGCCACACAAATCCATGTGAAGAAGATGAAGCACATGTCGAGAGGTCGTGTTCCACCTTTGAAGGAAAATGAGCACGAGTGCTTTTGCCTTGTTCACAAGCCGAGCAAAGGTGATCTTTAGAATACCGAAATCGTGGGAGTCCTTCAACTAGTTTGTGTCGAGCAAGGTTGGTGATGGTTTGAAAGTTTAGATGTGAGAGACGGCGGTGCCATAGCCATGATTTTGTTGATGTTGCCTTTGAAAGTAAGCAAATGGGAGAAGAAGCAACCATGTCTTGCATAGAGATTGTAAAGACTGGAATTACGGAGCGGACATAAGGTCGTTTCCTTGTAGATCACGAATGAAACAAGTTTTCTCCCAAAGCAACCTCCAAATCTCCATCACGAAGCCGACCTCGAAAGCAGTTGTGACCGAGGCCTTCCACATAATAAACCTTGCTAATTTTGATGTTCCCATTGATATTGTCTCCGTAGCCCATGATAGGCTGAAGTGATCATTCCCGAACGGCAGGTGCCAATGAACTTTGCAATAAAGTTTGATAACAATTTAAGGTTGCTTGTCATGTGTCGGGAACATCCGCTATCAACAATCCAGAGAATGATCTGTATCACCTGCATTACACATAGGCGACACAGATGGAATAGAAGTAGATGTGGAACCCGAAATGTTAGAGGGTTCGGTATAGTAGACATACACACATCAATAGCTTTAGGTATCCATTTAAATCCTAGTGTGTTATATATCCATTTCCGCCATCTCCAACTAGTATTTGCTTTAGTCTTAGTGAATGCACTAGGTGGTACTACATTCCTAGGAGGTGAACCTGGAGCTACAGGACAACAATGCTTTTTAGAATCTAAAGAAGGCGGTCTACCAAGCACGGACTTAGAAAGATTAGTGGGCCTAGAGGTATTCCGGTTCTTAGGATTCCTTAAGCGAGAGATGATAGCTTTAGCAACACATTTATCATGACAATCAGAATTCATACTTTTACGACAAATAACACAAGGTGCATCGGACTGAATATCAAAAGTGCTTAAAGGTTTAGCATTCGTTACATCACTATTTCTATTACATTTGCGGGCAATATCTATAGTGGAAGCAACATGAGTCTTATTCATAGTCCTAGGGTGTTCTTCTACTTTAGCATTCTTTATTGATCTTTTCTTAGGTCGCAACTTCCTATTCTTCGATGTAGTGCTCTTAGGTTGTGAAGTGCGGACGTTTGAAAAAGACGCAACTATTCTGTTTGTAGAAGGAAGCGTTAGCAACTTGTGATTTGGCAGTAGTGATTCTAGGTTCACGATTACTAAGTGTTACTGAGGCTATTCTCTTAATCACGGTAGGCGGAAGTTGTTCATACTTTCCTAACATTTCTCTTAACTTGAGGATAGTGTGAATCGATCTTGATTTTCGTGACCGAATATTTCCGCAAAATGCATAACTTCTTTAGTGTGTGCAAGATAATGATCAAGTTCATTTGATGCTTCATCACGAGTCTGTTTGAGTAAATCAAATATGACACCATATTCCTTTTAACTTTTACAAGTTCTTGTTCATATTTTGAGATTTGACACTTAAAAACACGTTTTGATCATCCAATTGCTCAATTTTGGATCGAAGTTTTGTCACATGCTGGCGATTTTGTGTTGAAAAGCAAGTTGTTGATCGTGAATATCTTTTTGACACCAATTAAGACGACGTATTGCATTTGAAAGTTCGTTTGACAATCGTTTATTTTCAACTTTTAAGGACTCGATCTGAAGCACATTATCAGTGTTCTCAACATTTACCACGAATCAACGAAGATCAGCGGAGATATAATCAAATGCATATGACAAAGAATTCAATAGCACAACATTATGGACATAAGCATAGATGACATCTTCCAAGAGTCGATCAACATCTTTTCTCAACAATTTCTTTTTACGTTTAGTATTAGAAATAGATGTTTCTGTTTTCTCAAAAACGACCTTCATCAATCCAAGTTCCTTATGAAAGTCCCTTTCCCAAGACAATGCACAACTTTTCAAATTTTAACATTTGGTAAAAGATTTTTCTGAAAAATATCTCTTTGTTCTCGCCGCAGAGATTGAAAATGTTGAACTTTGATTTTCGAATGATATTCTATCTCATGTTGTAAAGTTTTGAGGTCAGCCATGAAAAGGTCAAAATATCTAAGAATTTTGCGATTTTCAGGTTTTGAGTTTACTTCACCGATGGAAGGTAAAGGACCATAAGTTTGTGCATAATCTGGTTTGAGATTAACATTAGAAGAAGACGTGACGTTTTATGATAATCCTTGGTGTGTTAGAAGAATCCGTTGGTGTGACGAAAGTGACCGCTTTTGAATAGTTAAAAGATTTGTTGTAAACAACTTTTTCTAATTTTGATCGACTCTCGTCTTCCGCATCTAATTCCTCTTGACGATGATATTCAACAACACTCATAACAATTATCAATTTTATATTACTCACCTTTGGAAACTTGAGGATTTGGTTTGAATGCTTTGTTTGAAAGCTTAGGTTTGTAATCAGCAAGAATCGGTCCATATCCATTTGGATTGGGTTTTAAAGTAAACTTTTCAATAGCTGTGACCGACTCGCCATGTTTGTAAACAACAGTTTTAAACTCTTTAAGTTTGTTTTGCAAGCCGATGATTTCTTCAAGATGATCATCTATTCGTTTCGTTGAATGCTTTTTGTATGCAGAGAACTGTTTTTGACAATTTAACAACTCAACCTTAGCTTTTTTATTTTCCAAGGTGAGAGCGTTTATTTGCTTTTTATGTTCATGTTTCATTGTTCTATTTGGACAACAAAGCATTCTTCGAAGCGGCTAGATTATGCATCTGTCTCTCTAAATATTGTTCGTTTTGATGAGATTTGGCAAAGGCTGCTTGATTCAGCCCAAACAGTCAAGAAATATTGACCAAAGGTTTTAGTCAACAAAAGTTTACTATTATGGACTCAATACAATTTTCCTTAATTTAGTGGTTCCAGTCGTTAAGTCCCGGAGGTTGAATGGTGTGTGAAAGCGTTGAAGTAGAATGATCACTAAGGATAATGATGAGGATTTTGGTTGATAATTACACTCTTTGATTGTATGGAATTGTATTTGGATCAGAGCTATAACAATCAGATTAAACAAACGTGTATAGCAAGTAAATAAAAATGTAAATTTAAAACTACAAGACTTAAAATGACAAGTTTAAAACTAAAGGGTATAAAATGAAAATTTAAAACTTTTTAAACTTAAAGAAAATTAAAATCTAAAAAGAAAATATTTTACTAATATTATATTAATTTAATATTAATTAATTAATCAAAACTATTTTAAACTTATTTAAAATTTAGTTTAATTAATCTAAAAAGGATTTATAATACAAAACTAACTAAGAAAATCACAAATTTATTTTCTAAAAATCTAGAACAACTTAAAATATTTATAAAAATTAAAAACAAATATTTTTGTCTTTTAGCTAAGGTTTTATAAAACTTAATTAATAATTTAAATCTAATTAAACTAATTAAAGGTATAAAATTAGAAAATAAAAAGGGAAAATTATAAGATTAATTTTGATAGGTTCTAATTGTTAAAAAAGCTAGGAAAATATAAAAACATGGTTTACTTAATAAAAATTAATTTTACTTATTTAATACTTAAATATTAATTAATTATTAATTTAACTGTTTATTAATTATTAAAAATACTAGATGACAAAGGAAAAATCTGAGAAAATTCCTAAAAATACTTTAATATGACAGAAACTTAAGAAAAATATAAAAACATATAAGTGCTTAATAATAAGCTGAAAAGAAAATTTAAAAAGCTAATTTATATTAAATAAACGCTATCACTATTTTTAAAGTTGATGTTTTTGTGATTTTTCTTTTACAAAACTATTTAACTACTGAAAATAAGCAACTTTAATGAAGACAAAAATTTTGGAACTTGAAAATAAGCTCAGAATGAGCTTATTAGCTTAACAGTTTAAGCTTTTGGCTTATTTTGATTTTTAAGCTCAAACAAGCTTGAAATAAGCTTCACAGTTGGAACCAAAGGTACTTTAAGCTATAACCAATTGAGATGAACTTAGAATAAGCTAAAACAACCAAGAAAGTATCCTGAATAAGCTACAAATTGAAAATAAGCAAATCCAATCCTCAATAACCAACAGGCTGGCAAGTAATTATACAAGCAATTTAAGCATGAAATAAGCTGAAAAGCTCAAAATAAGGACCTATGAAGAGTATTGGATGGCTTTATTGAGCTATTAAAAAGCCAAAGCTTTCAAAGTGGGAACCACTAATGAGCTTTTGACAAGCTTTTGAAAAAGCTTGTAAACATTGAGTATTCAGTGTACACAGGAAATGGGACAAACAAAAAGCTAGTAGCAGGCTTACCAAATAAGCTAGAAAGTGGAAAATAAGCACTGGACTAAAGAGATAGCTAGATGGGCTTTCCAAAAAGCTAAGGGTCAAGCCCTGGGTCTCACTAATAAGCTCTGTGTGAGCTTGTGAAATCAAGCAGATACAATCAACTCCTCTGGCACAGGGGAGATAAGCTGTTTTGAAAAGCTGATTTTAAGCTTAAAGAGCTTAAGAAAAATTTCACAAAAATCAGATTTAGAAAACAGACCAGCTTAACTTGTTAAACCCAAAATATCAAAATCTTTTGATCAAATATGAAGACATGAAAATCCACAAAGATTCATGTAAAACCTGTTTTAACCAATTTTGACTTTTTATGATAAACACTAAAGTTTGACTATTATGAACTTTGATCACTTCTAATTGACTGAAAATGGAATAATAAGCTATTTTAAGACTAGAATAAGCTATATGGACTATGTATTCACCTATTTGATTGATTATGCAAGTTACTAATCTTAACATTAATAACTTAAAGTGAGATTAAAGAAGATTTTGACTATTTATCAAACAAGGACATGTTTTTATGGTTACCTTTGAGTTATTAAATACTAATGTGACATGAAACAACAATAAACAACAACAAATACCTCTAACACAAGTAACACAATAAATCCAAACAACCCTTAAAAGGTCGTTTTGAAGATTTGAACAAAGCAAATGGGACATTGAGACCATAAAACTGAATCATAAGAACATTTAATAATATAAAAAGCTGATTTAAGCATATAAATACCTACAATAACAACAAAGACCTATAAATTACTATTATGCAATATTGATATTGAAAAAGTGAGAATTAAGCAACTAAGAAAGCTAATGAACAAGCAGTATATTTTAAGCAATAACTTTACTTAACTACACCAAAGAAGCATAAAAGCACAGAGATAAGCAGTGTATAAGCACTTCTACTGTAAATGGCCAAAATTAAGAAATTAGCTTACAAATTGTTTCCAAGCTCACAACTGAGAACCAAGGCCCAATAACACTTCCTATAGCTTCCCAAGAAGCATCTAAACCCAAGACAATCCAAAATTTATCTGCTTCACCTCTTTCATCTTTTCACGATTTTTGATTTTCTCACTATTTTTGAGTATTTTTTTTTGTATTTTTGAATTTTAATTCTAAACTGTATTTTAAAATTTCTAAAAGCTTTTAAAAGCTTTATAAGGAGCTTACATGAGCTTATGAGTCCAAAACAACATCTAATAACAACATTAAAACATATTGTAATTTAAGCTTGAAAATGCATAAACTGATTTAGTACTTAAAACTTGAAATTGATTATTGAAAAAGGTTTACAATACACTAAGATTGATAAATACAGTACTTGAAAGCTAAAACATACAGTGAAAAACTTAAATTGATTAAAACGACTTAAGAAAATTAAAATTACTCTAGATATATATCTACATTGCTCCTTCTTTCTTTATAATGATCTTTTTGAGCTCTGTCGACATCTCTGAATGTTTCCCACTTCATTACAACCCTTGGATCCTTCAAAATTATCAAAACCGTCCATTTGGCATTTTGGCGCCAAAAAGTCATTTGAGCAGGTTTTAACAATTAATGAACTTTGGGTGTTTGTGGAGGTGGAAGGGAGTGGGTAGACAGCTGGGGTTGAGGTGGAAAGGTGGGAGTGAGGTGGTAGAGAAGCGGGTAATGGAAACCATGGTGGTTTGGTTTTGGCGGGTTTTGTGAGAGAGATGGCAGTACATGGGTTTGACTTTTTAACCAGGTATTATTAATGGGAAGGTTCAAATTAGGGGGTTCAAGTGGGATTTTGACTGGCTCAAGGGTTTTGGACTGGCTCAATGGTCAAGGTCCAAGGTTCAAGTTGAGATGGGCTTGGGTTTGGGTTAATAACAAAAAGGGTCCGGTTTGGTTTAGTAGCTTATAAATCACAAGGACCACTTTTGTAATTTCTGATTTATGAGGGGCTGGACCTGCCAATATTCCAAAGTTAACACAAGGACCAATTATGCCATTTATGAATAGTACAAGGTTTACTTTTGATTATTTTCACTTTTAAATTCACCGTGGACTATTTTTGATAATTTTAAACTTTAGGGACTAAAGTTGTCATTTTGTAATTTTAAACTTTGAAGGGTTTGTTTTGACAACTTTTGAATCCCATGGACCTTAAATGATATTTTTTTTTATTTTGATTTACAGGGACTAGTTTTGACAACTTTTGAAACTTGGGGGACTAAAACTGCCAATTATGCGAATTTGATACGTTTTCACACGCTTTTGGTATTTTGCATTTGAAACACATAAAACACTTATTTGTGATATTTTTATCATTTTGATGCTTTAACCGGTGTTTTTGGATGTTTTTGGCAGTCTAAAAGGTACAAGAATGATGAGTATTTGATATCATCAATCCCCCACACTAAGATATTGCTAGTCCTAGCAATCTTTTATGAAAATTTAATGGATTTCATCTCTTTACCAAAAGCCATTACTTCTTGAGTAGCCAATTGTTTCAGTTCAAGTAAGAACCTTGGTACAATGATAACCAAATGATTTTGAGCAAATCACCAGCTGTCAACGGTTTTGATTTGTCTTTACCAGAAGCCGTTTGCTTTTGGACTAGCCAACTCTTAGATAAAATATCTTTGGTGAGTCGATTACCAATTATGGTTTTCCAACTGCCTTTACCACAAGCCATAAACTTGCGGGCTAGCCAACTTTTCACTAATTAAAGATATGGTGAGCTGAACACCATACAATTTTGGGCAAATTGCAAGCCATCAACGGATTTGAGATATCTTTACCAAGAGCCGTTTGCTCCTAGATTAGCCAATCCTTTTGTTTATTAGACATGGCGGACTGATAACCGTAAGCTGAGTAAGTGCAAAACACTTACTCCAAAAAAAAATTGGCCAAAAATGGGGGAATTGGGTGGTATAATTACATGATAAAATTCGTGAGAATTCCCCCACACTAGAAATGAATATTGCCCTCAATATTCAAAGTACCGGCGGTTATGCTGAAACATAGAACGTAAAAGGGAAATATTACGGCCATTATTTTATTTTTGATATAAACACATTTTTTTTTTGAAACCGATATACAACAAATGGGCAACCCCACACTAGGGTGGTAGAAAATAGAAAGAAGTCAGAAATATGGGTGAAAACCCATATGACATGCTATTGTTTTTGATTCCCGAGTCGCTAGCTTGACTCGATAGGTGGAAAGTTTGTAGATCCGGGACAACCATGGGTGGAATGTCCTCTCCAAAATAGTGCTTCAAACGATGACCATTCACTTTAAAATTTGGACCATCGGGTTGAGATAACTCAATGGTTCCATAAGGAAATACTTTAATGATGGTGAATGGTCGGACCAGCAAATGGGATTTTAATTTTCTGAAAATCTTCAATCTTGAATTGAAAAGAAGGACTCGATCACCGACGTTGAAAACGCGGTTCTTGATTTTGGAGTCATGAATCTTCTTTGTCTTTTCTTTGTAGATCAAAGAGTTCTCGTATGCTTGATCACGGATTTCATTTAATTCATTCATTTGAATTTTTCGTGATCACCCCAGTTTGAATATCGAAGTTGGCATGTTTAAGGCCAAAGTATGCTTTGTGCTCTAGCTCAATCGGCAGATGACACGCCTTTCCGTACACTAGCTTGTATGGAGTACACCCGATGTGTGTTTTATAAGCTGTCGGAAGGCCCGTGAGTGGCGTCATCCAGTTTATCCGACCAAGAGGCACGGTTTTCGCCTCTGTCCTTTCCGAATTCTTTTATACCTCGGTTAGAAACTTCCACTTGCCCACTTGTTTGGGGGTGGTACGCAGTAGAGAGACGGTGAGTTACACCATACTTTTGCATGACTCGATCAAATTGGTCATTGCAGAAATGCGTACCACGATCACCGATTATAGCTCGTGGAGTTCCAAACCTAGCAAAAAGAGATTTTAAGAATTTTACAACAACTCCGGCATCATTGGTAGGTAAAGCTTTCGCTTCAACCCATTTTGACAAATAGTCAACGACCACAAGTATGTATTTGTTTCCTCGAGATGATGGAAATGGCCCCATAAAGTCAATGCCCCAGATGTCAAAAATCTCACACACTTGAATGGCGTTTTGCGGCATTTCATTTCTTTGTGAGATATTTCCGTGACGCTGACAAGCGTCACAGGTTTTGACAAATTCGTGGGCATCCTTGTAAATCGTGGGCCAATAAAATCCGGAATCAAACACCTTCTTGGCGGTGTAGTTTGGACTATGATGGCCCCGGTGGGTCCAGCATGGCAAGCTTTGAGAATGTCCATAGCTTCTTGTCCATAAACACACCGTCGGATGATTTGATCCGCAAATTTTGAATAAGTAGGGGTCGCCCCGTAAGTAATGTTTAACATCCTTGAAGAATTTGTTCTTCTGTTGGGTCGACATTCCTTTCACTATGAAGTTACCCTCATGGTAATTTGCGAAGTCAGCAAACCATGGGGTAGTAGAGTTTCCACGAAAAGTAACCGCATTGAGTGTCTCGAGAGGAAATGTTTCATTTATTTCCTTTTCTCTAAAACATCTTGGTGTGGGTTTTCTAATCGGACAGATGATCGCCAGCCTAGGTTCGGCTCCTTTTTATCACGTATAATGATATCAAATTCTTGCAGGAGGAGAACCTAACGGAGAAATCTCGGCTTTGCATCTTGTTTTGCAAAGAGATATTTGAGAGCCGAGTGATCCGTATACACCACGCATTTGGTCAAGATTAGGTATGGTCGAAACTTCTCAAACGCATACACCACGGCTAGTAGCTCTTTTTCTGGAGTGGTGTAATGGGTTTGAGCTTCAGTCATAGTCTTACTTGCGTAGTGGATAGGCTGAAAATGCTTGGTTATACGTTGCCCAAGGACTGCACCGATAGCAAAATCACTTGCATCGCACATGAGTTCAAAGGGTAAATCCCGTCTGGGGATACGAGAATGGGTGCTTCCGTAAGGTTTTTCTTTAATGTTTCAAAAGCTTCGATGCACTCAGGTGAGAAGATAAAAGGAGCATCCTTCTCAAGGAGATGAGTCATAGGTCGAGCGATTTTAGAAAAATCTTGTATGAATCTGCGATAAAAACCGGCATGACCTAAAAAACTCCTAATACCTTTGACGGTAGTAGGATGAGGCAATTTGGAAATGACATCCACTTTCGCTTTGTCAACCTCAATCCCATTTTTGGAAATCTTATGGCCAAGGACAATACCCTCCTTAACCATAAAATGGCTCTTCTCCCAATTTAGACAAAGATTGGTGTCTTCACACCGTTTTAGCATTTCATCAAAATGGGAGAGACATGTTTGAAACGAGTCCCCAATGACCGAGAAGTCATCCATAAACACCTCCATTGTTTCCCCGATCATGTCGTGGAAAATTGCCGTCATACATCGTTGGAAGCGTGCGGGAGCGTTACATAGGCCAAAAGGCATACGCCGTAGACAAAAGTTCCGTATGGGCAGGTGAATGTGGTTTTTCTTGATCCGTGGATCAATGGGGATCTGAAAATAACCCGAGAAACCATCTAAGAAACAATAGTATTCGTTCCCTGCTAATCTCTCAAGCATTTGGTCCATGAAGGGTTGGGGAAAATGGTCTTTTCGGGTGGCGTCATTCAACTTACGATAGTCAATGCAAACACGTCATCCCGTAACCAATCGAGTTGGAATTAACTTGTTTTATTCATTTGTGACAACAGTTATGCCACCCTTTTTTGGAACACAGTGAATGGGGCTGACCCAAGGACTATGTCGAGAGATCGGGTAAATTAAACCGACATCAAGAAGTTTGAGAACCTCTTGTTTGATAACCTCATGAATCTTAGGATTCACCCTTCTCGATGTTGGATGCTGGTTTAAAATCATCCTCCATCAAGATTTTGTGAGTACAAAACTCGTGGTTGATACCCTTAATGTCGGAGTGTTTCCAAGCAATTGCTTGCTTGTGCGATTTCAAGACCTTTATCGAGTCTTTTCATCTTTACTCAAATCTTGAGCAATAATGACGGGTAATTTATCATCACCCTCAAGAAATGCATACTCGAGATGAGGTGGTAAATCCTTAAGTTCTACCTCGGGGAAATTCTTCAGCTTTCAACCATGGACTTGACTTCCTTATTATGAAGCTCGACGGGAGGGAGTGATGATGGATTATCATTGAGCAACTTCTCGATGAGAAGAATATCTCCTCGATGTCGATGGAGCGTGATCAATTTCCCATGAAACCGAATCACTAGACAAGTATGCTTCAATCTCTTTCAAGATGAAGTCACTTTCCTCAAACGGAGTGAGAGAAGGAGAAAATTGGAAATGATAGGTTGAAGATGTGAGTGAGATCCCCACTCACAGAATTATGAGAATAACCAAGAAACTCTTGAGAGTACTCTTCAGAAGCAACATCAATGATATCTATTCGGTTAACCGACTCGGAATCATAGTTTGCGGAGTACCTCGAAGTTTGATCAAGGTTAAAGGTGACGGCTTCATTACCCACACGTAATGTGATTTCTTGCTCAAATACATCAATGAGAGCACGGACCGTTCTCAGAATCCTCGCCCCAACAATGAGGGAACCCGATGATCGGCATCGAAGTCAACAACCACAAAGTCAGCCGGAAAATGGAACTTTCCTACTTTCACGAATACATCCTCGGCGATGCCAAGAGGATGCGATATTGAACGATCTGCAAGCTCAAGAGTCATGCAGTAGGAATAAGTTCGGAAGAGAAAGTTTCTTCCATATCTGAATAAGGCATCGATTGATGCTTGCACCAAGATCGGCGAGGGCAAAGCATTCAATCATTCCTGGAAAAACACAAGGTGGAAGAAATTTTCCAGATCTCCAAGTTTTCGAAGCTTTTTAAGAAGCTGGCGGCAGCTCGTTCAGAGGAGTTTTAGCCATTTCAAACAGTTTTTCCTTGTTGCTTAACATGTGTTTGAGAGTTGATGCAAACTTGGGCATTTGCATGATAGCATCCGCAAAGCTTATGTCAAAATGTAGTTCTTGGAAAATTTGAAAAAAAATTTCCATTTGATGACTGCTTTTCGCGAGCTTTGCTCATTTAAACGTGATGGGTAAGGAATAGAAGATTTGGGTTTCTGGTTTTCAACCGAGATGTCATGTGAATCAAAAACAACTCCTGGCTTAGACTTGGGTTTCAGGACAACTTGAGGTTGGACATCATTGGTACCTCCGTTATTAGTAGGAAGTTCCTTGTCCTTTGTCGCCTCAGGTTCACTTTCCACTACCTTTAGGAGAGAAGAAGAAGAGGTAGTAGGAATAGCGGGTCCATCATATGAAGCACCACTTCTGGTTGTGTTCGCCTTTGCATCGCCTCTGGGTTAGCGATCGTGTTGCTCGGAAGTTTTCCTGAGCCCGAGGGTTGATCATTTAGAGACTTCTTAATGTCGAAATCAAGCAACCAACAACCTGTTCATTTCCTCTTGGGATTTCATGAATTGCTTCAAAAGCTCATCGATGTTGATACCGAGGAGGGAGGAGGTGGAAATTTTGGGCCGTATGTTTTGATTATAGCCTTGTTGTTGGAAATTTCCTTGGTTAGGATTCACATTTCCATGAAATTGATTCCCTCGATTGAAATTGTTTTGATTAAAGTTTCCTTGATGTTGGAAACCTTGATTTGGTCCCGGATAGAAATTACCTTGGTTTTGATAACCTTGGTTCATTCTAGGTTGGTTCTGGTTTCGGTTTTGCATGTTAGATTCTCGTTAAAACCGGGTGGTCCCCGATAAGTATTAGCACGGTAGTTTGGTTCATTTTGAGGACGGTATTGATTACCTCCCTGATGTGAAGTACCGGCTATAGCATTGGCTTCTAACGGACTACCATCGTGGCGATACAGTTGTAGTATGCATGAGGGCCACCACAAGTGACACAGACCTCGACTTTCTTCACTTCACCATATGATGGTGTCTGTGTGAAAGTGACTTTCTTTTGGTTAGCAAGAACCAAAGGCTGAATAGCATCCGTGAGTTTGTCAATCTTAGCATCGGTGCTAGATGTACTCACAGGTGATGAAGTAGAAGGTCTCATTAGAATGAGACTGATATGTCTTTGTTCGCAGGGCGGACCACAGGACTTGTTTTCTATGATTTGCAAGGCTTCTTTTGTGGTCTTGCTCAGGAAATTACTCTCCGCGAGGCATTTAAAGAGTCTTGGTCAGCTTGGCGCAGACCATTGTAGAAAGTATCTATTTGCATTAATTCGAAAACCATGATGGACACTTTCGGAGCAACTCTTTGTAACGATCCCATGCCTCACCGAATGACTCATCAAATCTTTGAGTGAATTTCATTATCTCATTCTTAAGACTTGTAGTTCAGGATGGAGGATAGAATTCGCTAACAAACTTAGTGACTAAATCCTCCCATGTCTCAATGGAACGAGGGGGGTGTTTCTCAAGCCAAATCCGGCTTGTCCTCTAAAGAGAATGGGAACCGAAGAAGCTTAATTGCTTCATGTGGGACATTCTTGTATTTGATGGTCGATGCAATCTTGTTGAACCATCGAATATTTGCATGAGGGTCGTCCGCCAAAACCATAAAATTGGCTTTGGGTTACAAGATTAAGCAACCTAGTTTTGAGCTCGAAGGTATCAGCCACGATGGCTGGGACAACAATGCCATCTCCGTAACCCTCGATGGGTGCTTGGAGAAGCTCTTTCATCGGTTTATCTTCTTCCATTACGACAGGGGGTGGTGGTGCTAGACGCTCCTCAGTCACGGTGAAGGAGCGAACGTCCCTCACGCCTCACGCGGAATACTTACAAGCTCAAAGTGGACTTGTGGAGCTGGAAGAACGAAAAGCGCCGCATGCACTAAGTATAAAAATCAGTTTTCAAAAACAAATGCGAGGCAAAACGACAAGTGAACTTAAACCAATAATCACAAATGAAATGGCTTCTTTGAAAAAGGTACACCAAATCACAAGGACACAAAGGCAAGTTTAGATATTTAAGATTGGGAACTTATTAATGTTCACACCCCCAGCTGGTAGGTGTTCTGCCTTGGTTTGCGGTGGTTGATTTTTATGTATTTATTAAGTACCAATAAAAAGACGTAGGTATGGATTTGTGCTAAGGGTTTAAATACTTTTGGACAATATTTTTGGTATCGTCTCGTTTAACCAAATCGTACCTCTTTAAGAATCACCTTAAAGAAAATACAGGATAGAAAACGTTACAATTTTTTTTATTTTTTTTTTGTTTTTTGTTAACACTTCAGGAAAAGTGTTAATGAACTTTTTGATATTGATAACTTTACAAAAAAAACTGTTTACAAAAGGTGGTATATGTTCAAGTATGGGTCTGAAAATGTTTAAAACACGCTCAGACCTCCCCGGCTAGCGGGCAAAATTTTGATTCAGCCCAAACAGTCAAGAAATATTGACCAAAGGTTTTAGTCAACAAAAGTTTACTATTATGGACTCAATACAATTTTCCTTGGAATTTAGTGGATTCCCAGGTCGTTAAGTCCCACGGAGGTTGAATGGTGTGTGAAAACGTTCAGAAGTAGAATGATCACTAAGGATAATGATCTGTAAGGAATTTGGTTGATAATTACACTACTGATTGTATGGAATTGTATTTGGATACAGAGCTATAAAGCACAACAATCAGATTAAACAAACGTGTATAGCAAGTAAATAAAAATGTAAATTTAAAAACTACAGGGACTTAAAATGACAAGTTTAAAACTAAAGGGTATAAAATGAAAATTTAAAACTTTTAAAACTTAAAGAAAATTAAAATCTAAAAAGAAAATATTTTACTAATATTATATTAATTTAATATTAATTAATTAATCAAAACTATTTTAAACTTATTTAAAATTTAGTTTAATTAATCTAAAAAGGATTTATAATACAAAACTAACTAAGAAAATCACAAATTTATTTTCTAAAAATCTAGAACAACTTAAAATATTTATAAAAATTAAAAACAAATATTTTTGTCTTTTAGCTAAGGTTTTATAAAACTTAATTAATAATTTAAATCTAATTAAACTAATTAAAGGATTAAAATTAGAAAATAAAAAGGGAAAATTATAAGATTAATTTTTATAGGTTCTAATTAAGTTAAAAAAGCTAGGAAAAATATAAAAACATGGTTTACTTAATAAAAATTAATTTTACTTATTTAATACTTAAATATTAATTAATTATTAATTTAACTGTTTATTAATTATTAAAAATACTAGATGACAAAGGAAAAATCTGAGAAAATTCCTAAAAATACTTTAATATGACAGAAACTTAAGAAAAATATAAAAACATATAAGTGCTTAATAATAAGCTGAAAAGAAAATTTAAAAAGCTAATTTATATTAAATAAACGCTATCACTATTTTTAAAGTTGATGTTTTTGTAATTTTTCGTTTACAAAATTATTTAACTACTGAAAATAAGCAACTTTAATGAAGACAAAAATTTTGGAACTTGAAAATAAGCTCAGAATGAGCTTATTAGCTTAACAGTTTAAGCTTTTGGCTTATTTTGATTTTTAAGCTCAAACAAGCTTGAAATAAGCTTCACAGTTGGAACCAAAGGTACTTTAAGCTATAACCAATTGAGATGAACTTAGAATAAGCTAAAACAACCAAGAAAGTACCCTGAATAAGCTACAAATTGAAAATAAGCAAATCCAAATCCTACAATAACCAAACAGGCCTGCAGTCAATTATACAAGCAATTTAAGCTTATGAAATAAGCTGAAAAGCTCAAAATAAGGACTGAAGTATTGAGATGGCTTGCTGAGCTATTCAAAAAGCCAAAGCTTTCAAAGTGGGAACCACTAATGAGCTTTTGACAAGCTTTTGAAAAAGCTTGTAAACACTGAGTATTCAGTGTTCACAGGAAATGGGACAAACAAAAAGCTAGTAGCAGCCCTACCAAATAAGCTAGAAAGTTGAAAATAAGTACTGGAATAAAGAGACAGCTAGGTGGGCTTTCCAAAAAGCTAAGGGTCAAACCCTGGGTCTCTCTAATAAGCTCTGTGTGAGCTTGTGAAATCAAGCAGATACAATCAACTCCTCTGGCACAGGGGAGATAAGCTGTTTTGAAAAGCTGATTTTAAGGTTAAAGAGCTTAAGAAAAATTTCACAAAAATCAGATTTAGAAAAATTTTAACTTGTTAAACCCAAAATATCAAAATCTTTTGATCAAATATGAAGACATGAAAAATCCACAAAGATTCATGTAAAACCTGCTTTTAACCAATTTTGACTTTTTATGATAAACACTAAAGTTTGACTATTGTGAACTTTGATCACTTCTAATTGATTTGAAAATGGAATAATAAGCTATTTTAAGACTAGAATAAGCTATATGGACTATGTATTCACCTATTTGATTGATTATGCAAGTTACAATCTTAACAGTTAATAACTTAAAGTGAGATTAAAGAAGATTTTGACTATTTATCAAACAAGGACATGTTTTTATTGTTGCACTGAGTTATTAAATACTAATGTGACATGAAACAACAATAAGTAACAACACAAATAGCCTCTAACACAGGTAACACAATAAATCCAAACAACCCTTTAAAAGGCTGTTTTGAAGATTTGAACAGGCAAATGGGACATTGAGACCATAAAACTGAATCATAAGAACATTTAATAATATAAAAAGCTGATTTAAGCATATAAATACCAACAATAACAACAAAGACCTATAAATTACTATTATGCAATATTGATATTGAAAAAGTGAAAGTTAAGCAACTAAGAAAGCTAATGAACAAGCAGTATATTTTAAGCAATAACTTTACTTAACTACACCAAAGAAGCATAAAAGCACAGAGATAAGTAGTGTATAAGCACTTCTACAGTAAATGGCCAAAATTAAGAAATTAGCTTACAAATTGCTTCCAAGCTCACAACTGAGAACCAAGGCCCAATAACACTTCCTATAGCTTCCCAAGAAGCATCTAAACCCAAGACAATCCAAAATTTATCCCCGACCTCTCTTTCATCTTTTCCACTGATTTTTTGATTTTCTCACTATTTTTGAGTATTTTTTTTTGTATTTTTGAATTTTAATTCTAAACTGTATTTTAAAATTTCTAAAAGCTTTAAAAGCTTTATAAGGAGCTTACATGAGCTTATGAGTCCAAAACAACATCTAATAACAACATTAAAACATATTGTGAATTTAAGCTTGAAAATGGCATAAACTGATTTAGTACTTAAAACTTGAAATTGATTATTGAAAAAGGTTTACAATACACTAAGATTGATAAATACAATACTTGAAAGCTAAAACATACACTGAAAAACTTAAATTGATTAAAACGACTTAAGAAAATTAAAATTACTCTAGATATATATCTACATTGCTCCTTCTTTCTTTATAATGATCTTTTTGAGCTCTGTCGACATCTCTGAATGTTTCCCACTTCATTACAACCCTTGGATCCTTCAAATTTATCAAAACCGTCTATTTGGCATTTTGGCGCCAAAAAGTCATTTGAGCAGGTTTTAACAATTAATGAACTTTGGGTGTTTGTGGAGTGGAAGGGATGGGTAGACAATTTGGGGTTGAGGTGGAAAGTGGGAGTAAGGTGGTAAGAGTGGTAATGGAAACCATGGTGGTTTCGGTTTTTGGCGGGTTTTGTGAGAGAGATGAACAAGTACATGGGTTTGACTTTTTGGCCAGATTATTAATAGGGGAAGGTTCAAATTAGGGGTTCAGTGGGATTTTTGGCTCAAGGGTTTTGGGTGGCTCAAGGGTCAAGGTCCAAGGTTCAAGTTGAGTTGGGCTTGGGTTTGGGTTAATAACAAAAAGGGTCCGGTTTGGTTTAGTAGCTTATAAATCACAAGGACCACTTTTACAATTTCTGATTTATGAGGGGCTGGACCTGCCAATATTCCAAAGTTAACACAAGGACTGATTATGCCATTTATGAATAGTACAAGGTTTAATTTTGATTATTTTCACTTTTTAAATTCACCAGGGACTATTTTTGACAAATTTTAAACTTTAAGGACTAAAGTTGTCATTTTGTAATTTTTAAACTTTGAAGGGTTTGTTTTGACAACTTTTGAATCCCATGGACCTTAAATGATAATTTGCTTTATTTTGATTTACCAGGGACTAGTTTCGACAACTTTTGAAACTTGGGGACTAAAGCCAATTATGCAAACTTGATACGCTTTTTCACTGCTTTTGGTATTTTTGCATTTGAAACACATAAAACACTTATTTGTGATATTTTTATCATTTTGATGCTTTGACCGGTGTTTTTGGATGTTTTTGGCAGTCTAAAAGGTACAAGAATGATGAGTATTTGCATACTCATCACTGCTTCAAAACCTTTTTTCATGCGTTTTCTTGAGTTTTGAAAAGTTGAGTTGCTTTTGTAAACATTCAAAATCCTTGGTTAACAGTGCATTTTTGCTTTTCAAGTCCTGATTAATTGCACGACATTCTTCCACGATGGTTTGTTGGTCTTGTATTAAACAAGCAAAATCTGGATGAGGCAAAAGTTCGTGGTTCAACGTGAGTCACAACATGATCATTACTTAGATACTCAAGTATAACGACGGAGTCAATTTGATTATCAATGGAAACCATAAGGTCATCTTGATCGTCAAATATAACTACGGGTCTATTTGAAAATCGCCGGAATGAGATGCGGACGACTCATTTTGAACATTCTCGAGCCTTGCTTCATCTGATGTTGGCGGAGATATTAGATCGAGATAAATATGGTTTGTTCGGGTACTACCGGAGACAAGCCATCGCTGTCATACGGGCTGTGTTCTCATGTGTAACTCATGCATATTAGCCATCAACATATACTTGATGCATTGGCTTGCAAATCCTCCATATCATCATCCGAAGTGCAGATTTGCCATAAAGCTCGTTTTGTCTATCGAGAGTTCACCACTTCATCCTTAAGAGCCAAAATAAGAGCCTCTTTGTGATAAGCACCGCCTCTAGTCCTAGGCTTTGGGCATGCATTAGCCGATGTCCTTCTTATTGCAATTGTAGCATCGAAGACCATTCAACCCATTTTGAGCATTGCTCCACCACTTGAGCTCTATTGTTATTCCTACCCACAAGCATTAAACCCTGACCACCGCCTTCTCATCGACCATAACCACGATTCTGAACTTCCACTCGTCCATTGTTCACAACAGCTTGATTCCTTGTGTTAGATGAGGAACGAATACGGTTGTTGGATTTGTTGGTATAACGGCTAAAGGCATTAGCAATCATAGCAAATCCTTGTTGCAATGCTTCAAACGGATCAGATTCCTCATTAGCTTCACTAACAAGTGCTTGAGCATTGTTGTTGTTGTATGGAACCAATTGATTTTGTTGAGATTGAGGTCAGAAGGTCATATGGTGTGATTGTAGCAGCTTGGTTGAGTTGTCTGGTTGAGGAGAATAACTGCTTGAGTATATAAGGCAAGTTGTTGATTTTCCGGATGTGTCGGTGGAGCAATTTGAGCACGGAGAATCCTTTCCCTATCAACTTCCTTTTCATGAGGCTTCAAGTAATAATACAACAATCCATATGTAGAATGATGCATATTCTTCGCTTGACGGAGAAAATGACATACTTCTCCCATTCAGGACCAAGACTACTCAGAACTTAGTATTCTGCAATTCTTGGCATGATGATGTTGTGTTTATCCAAATCATTGATGATGTCCGAAAAACGATGATGATAAGACTCTAGTGTCTCTCCCGGTTCAATCATGAAGTGTTCATAAGCCAAGTAAATTTTGGATTCCAAATCCTCCCGATTGAGTACAGATCCTTCCATAAGAAGATGAATATGATCCCACATTTCCTTTGTAGTCTTTTGAGCATCAACACTTCAAAGAATTGGGTTAGGTAATCCTAAAAGGATATATTGCATTGCAAGCTCATCAGCTTTATAGTGTAGAAGTTCACTGGATTTAAATCAGCAACAGTAGCAATGTTTGTTTGTTCATCTCTTTGTGGATTGGCATTTGGATCGCCGGCAATGGCGACGTGAGGCATCTGAAATGGACCTTCCAAGATAACCTTCTTTAGGAACTTTCCATGTGGCTTCTTCAGATCACAAAACCTAAAGAACCTTATCACCCATTGATCGTAGTTTCCTGGAGTGAGCATCGGAGGTCTATCAAGTGATCCAGCCTCATGAATTGATTGTTGGCTGCTTAAAGCTTCACACATCTTTGCAAACCAAGTGGGTTCCTTCATAGTGTTTCTTGATGGATGTTGATTGAAGTCATTTGTGTAGGGTTGAACTTGAAGACTTGGTGGTGGTTGAACCATTTGAGGTGGTGGGATTGCACCAAGTTGTGGAGTATGTTGTTGATTAAATTGTTGTTGATAAATTACTTGTTGTTGATTCCATTGTTGATGTTGTGGAGTTAGTTGTTGTTGACGTTGAGAATAAGTGTAAGGGAAATAATTAGAGTATGGTGGTTGTGACATGTTGAAAACTTGTGTTGGTAAAAATGGATCTTTGTAGTCGAATGAACCTTTGTTGATGAAGAGTCCTTAGGCGTAGAAATCACAATAAACCAAGTAGGACTTATGCGTAAAAACACCAAAGTTACGCGTAACAATCACTAGTTACGCGTAGATTTAGCTTACGCGTAAGTAGGGTAAAGGCACTAAAGTTATGCGTAGACACAAAGTTAGGCGTAGAAAGTTAGGCGTAGGATTACCTTATGCGTAAGACTAGGCTTAGGCGTAAGATGAATATTATGCGTAGGATTTCACGCCGTAAGCTTATGCTTATGCAAGTTTAGGGTTTTGCCCAAATGATCTTTTACACTATCACGGTGCAAAAGATATCCAAATTCGACGTATTTTCAGGCTTATCCAAGCAAGAAAATACGGAGTAAACCACGAGACTGAAGATCAAACCACGGATAAAGTTACGCGTAAGATTAGGGTTTTGATACGCGTAATCTTACTCGTAAAAATGATTTTGCCCAAAGATGTTTCTAAACCAGTTTTTGTACGATGAAATAGCTTCAATAACACCAAAATGACACAAAAGTGTGAAACTTGATGATCCAAAGCTCTCAAAACGGTTACGCGTAGGTTTACACCCTCGTTAAAAAACAAGCTTAAAAACGTAGATCCACGCGTAAAGGTTGAAACTTTTTGCCAAAAACAAGTATTTTAACACCTTAAAATGTTGAAAGTACAAGAATCTTAGATTAAAAAGTGTAAAAAACGAGTTTTTAAGCGAACCAAAGTATCACGTTATTCTACGCGTAGGACCAAAAACCCACTTCAAGAAATAACGATTCACTCAACTAGTTAGGCGATTGATACCACTGTTAGGTCACTAGATTTACAACACAAGCTTCAATGAAAGAGATAGAGAGGCGGATGAACAATACACACACAAACACACACACGTATATGCTATGAATGGTTAGGCGTAGAGTATGTGAAAGAAATGCATTGAACAACCAACCTCAAGTGAGGAGGTTATACAAGAAGATTTATATAGCAAGAAGCTTGGGGCAACACTTCACTCCTTCCTTTTCCTTATTCCATTAATGCTTCTGCTCAGGCTTCTTCTACATAAGCTTAAAGCTAATAACAAACATAAATGCCATAATTAAGCTAACTATTACATATAAATTACTAACACTTGATTATGGTTTAGGAGTGATTCCAACAAAACATGTACTGTAATAATGTTTGGTGATGTGGTGTTGTCGTGTATTAAATCATGAGCATTTTTTTTCACCATCAAGCCAACTATTTAACCCTTTTAGTAATCAACACTAAACTTAACGCATAAACATATCTTACTAAAACAAAACAAAAATTTTGTTTGGTTGTCGGGATGACCAAACCAAACATAAAAACCTTGACCCATGGTAAGCGAAATAAGGTATGATGCGAAGTTGGCTAACAACGCGTCCAATTTATTTCATAAGCATTTATGTACACACAAATATTGTTGGTTAAAGTGCCGCTCATGTTAATTTATGAGCTTATTCATAAGGGTTTTGATAAGCTCTTTTTACATGACTTATTTAGAGAGTTTGAACTTATTATTTTTTTTTCGTAAGATTTTTGTGAGTCATTTTAATTAACATTATACCATAACATTTAGCTTTTTAAAACACTCATCACCATTAGTTAAGAAATGGCTGATCTGGCGATTGAATTCTGAATATTAAAGCTCACATATACTCCGTATCATATATTCTTTTTAGAAAGGTTAATTCTTCACGCACATATACCAACTATCGATGTCTCCTACGAGACTTAAACCCAAAAACTCTGTTAATGGACACATTCACCTACCACAAGATCAAAAGACTTGGTTTAATTCATCCTTATACATTGATATCTACAAATATTTCGAGATTTTATTCAACCACAAATAACTTATAGAGTAAATTGCATTTTTAGTCCCAAAGGTTTGGCCAAATTGCAGGTTGAGTCCTTAAGGTTTCGAAAGTGCAATGGTGGTCCTCATTTTGAAACTTTTGATGTACGTTTGGTTCCTGATCAACATCAAATGACTAAAATACCCCTGTCTTCCTCTTTTTCTATTTTCTTTTTAGCTTTTTAACATAGATGGTCCTTGTGTTGTGCCAGGTTTATAAATTTAGTCATTTTTTTTAACTACTACAATTAATATTATGTTTTTAATTCAAAAATATTCGAAAAATATTCAAAAAATGTTAAAGATATTCCAATTTTTTATTTTTTATTATTTTTTTTTTTATTTATTTTTTTTTTACATAATTTGTTTTTAATTCGAAGAGAAAAGTCCAAAATATATTCGTTTCTTTACGTTTTTGTTCGGATTTTTACGTTTTCGTCCGTTTTTTACGTTTTCGTCTGTTTTCTTATATTTTCAACCGTTTTATTACGTTATTGGCTGTTTTTTTATGTTTTCGTCTATTTTTTTACGTTTTCATTCGGTTTTTTATGTTTTCGTCCCTGTTTTCAACCGTTTATCTATTTGCTTATGTTTACATTTTTGTCCATTTTACGTTTTGTACCGCGTTTGTGTTTCGTTTACGTTTTACGTGTTTTTTCATTTTTCACCGTTGTTTTTTTTTTTTTTTTTTTTTTTTTTTTTTAATGTTTTGTCCGTTTTTTACGCTTTCATCCTGTTCTTTTACGCTCGTGACGTTATTTGCATTTTCGCCTTTTTGTTTTCGTTTTTACGTTTTCGTCTGCTTTTTAACGTTTTTACCCATTTTTAACCGTTTCGTCATTTTTTATGTTTTCATCCGTTTTTAAGTTTTCAACCATTTTTATGTTTTCGTCATTTATTCGTCTGGCCGCTTTTTTACGTTTGCGTCTGTATTTTTACGCTTTCGTGTGTTTTTTTACGTGTTCGTCAGTTTTTTACGTTTTGTCCGTTTTTTATGTTTTCTCCCGAAAACGTAAAAAATAGATGAAAACGTAAACGTAAAAATTAACGGTTGAAAACGTTAAAAAAATGAACAAGAAAGTAAAAAATCGAACGAAAACGTAAAAAAATGAACGAAAACGTAAAAAATAAACTAAAACATAAAAAAAACTAATGAAAACATAAAAAGCAGACGAAAACGGGAAAAATGTAAATAAAAAAAGGGGTCAAAAACGTAAAAAAATGGACGAAAACGAGAAAAACAGACGAAAACGTAAAAAACTTTTGAAAACTTAAAAAAATGGACGAAAATGTATAAAACGGGCGAAAACATGAAAACCGGACGAAAACGTAGAAAAAACGGACGAAAACGTAAAACGTTAAAACTGACGAAAACGTAAAAAACGAACACGAACGTAAAAAAACAAACGAAAACGTAAAAGAAGAACGAAATCGTAAAAAAACAGACGAAAACGTATAAAAAACGTATTAATAGTTCTATTGAAAAATAATAAAAGTTAAAAAAAACTTATGTGATAAAAAACTATTTTTTTTATCTTTTAATATTTTTTGAATTAAAAAAATAATACTAATATTAAAAGTTAATTTGAAAAAAAAAAAAAAAAATGGGGACGAATTTTGTAAAACCTAGCACTTGTAAGAAATATGAAAAGAAAATAAAAACAAAAGAAGACAGGGGTATTTTTGTCATTTGATCTTGATCAGAGACCAAACATGCAGCAAACGTTTCAAAATGAGGACCACCGTTATACTTTCGAAACCTTAGGGACTGAACCTGCAATTTGGCTAAACCTTAGAGACCAAAAATGCAATTTACTCTAACTTATAATTGAAACTTTAATATACAAGAATACGATCACAACCAATGTATACAAGTAACTCGCAAATTTCGCTCCATAAGTTGCCAAAGGTACACAATTAAGATATAACCTAATTAAACACGAATAGTAGCTTAACAATCCCCATTACTCCATTATTAGGATATACGGTTAATTTGATGGTCCAAAGTCCAAACAGTCATAACACAACATCTTGATTGCAAAGTCGATCACTAGTAAACAAACGGGAAAATAGCATATCGGTCATGAGGGTAATCATCAAATTTATGCAAGTACCATTTATGTGTTGTCATTGATGCAAAACCAAGATTTGCCACCTGCAAGGATAAGTCCGGTGAATTTTAGGATTGATTTAATGTCCCATTAATAGACCTAATTAATATTTAGTGTCCTTTTATATTCACTAATCTGTAACTGTTGTATCTATTTATTCATACATCCCCAATGGGGAAGTCACATTGACCATTCAATTGTCTATCATGGTATCATACGCCTAAAACTCTCTCTCTCCCTTCACCGATTTCTTTTCCTGCCCTCTCCCCTCACATGGCTGGTTCATCTTCTTCTTCCTCCCCCACCCTCTCCATGAACTCTGTTATGCATAATCTCATCCGCCTATCATCTTCCAACTACTTATTATGGAAGAATCAGATCATCCCTGTGCTCACTTTTCAAGATCTGATGGCCCACGTTGATGGCTCCGGCGTCTGCCCTCCCGCCGAGATTAAAACCGGCGATAGCTCCGCCACCAATCCAGAGTATTTAACATGGCTTTCTGCTGATCAACAAGCCATTATTATCATCCAGGGATCTCTAACTGAAGAAGCCCTATCTGAAACCGTTGGCCTCACCGATGCCCGCTCGATGTGGCTTGCCCTAGAGGCCGCTTATAGTAACAATTCTGTTGAACGGATCCAGAATCTCAAGGACCAACTCCGACAGACCTTGAAAGGGACTCTCTCTGTTGCCGAGTATGGCCGGCGGTACCGCTCCCTGTGTGACCAACTCACTGCCATCGGTCACCCAGTTTCAGAATCGGATAAGGTACACTGGTTTTTACGCGGTCTCGGTCCTTCATTCGAGAACTTTATCACTGCTGTTCGTAACTCCGGTGCCGTCTATCAGTTCCGGGATCTACTTGCTAGGGCTGAGGGACATGAAATGTTCTTACGGTCCTTACACGGCCCAAATCCGTCGCCGGTTGCCTTCACTGCTAACACAGCTCCGCCACAGCAATCTGCTTACAATCGGGGTGGTCGTTCTTATCGTGGCAGTGGTCGTGGCCGCAACCGCCATTTGCCCCACTGCCAATTGTGCAGAATCGACGGGCACTATGCCTCGGCCTGCCCTAAACTTGTGACTTTTGCTTCCAAAGCTGGTGGTCTTGGGTCCGATTCTGATCTCGCCAAAGCTTTTCATGCGCAATGCCATGTTACGGAGTCTAGTCCCGACTGGTTTGTTGACTCCGGGGCTACAGATCACATGACCGGTTCCAAAGATACACTCCCGAAAACCACCCCTTACAAAGGTAACTCATCCGTTATATTTGGGAATGGTAATTCAAGTCCTATTATTTCTACGGGCGAATCCAATTTACCCAATAATATTAAACTACGCAATATTCTTGTTGTGCCGAATCTTACCAAAAATCTATTATCCGTGAGCAAACTAACGTTGGATAATCATGTGAATGTGCTTTTGTCACAACCTAATTTTTTCATTCAGGATCGAACGACGAAACAGGTCCTAGCAAAAGGGATGTGTAAGGATGGGCTATATGTTCTTGGTGAAGACTCTCAAGCCTTTTTTGCTTCTACGGGATCTACACCGAAGGCCTCTTTTGAATTATGGCACTGTCGCCTTGGTCATGTGTCTTATGATACTATTTGTGCTTTAAATAAATTGGGACAATTGTCAGTTTCATCTATATTACCAAAACCGACACTTTGTTCGGCATGTCAACTTGCCAAGGCTCATCGTTTACCCTTTAATTTGAATGAAAAACGTGCTTTGCAACCCCTTGACTTGGTACATTGTGATTTATGGGGCCCTTCTCCGGTCCCCTCGGTTGATGGTTATCGGTATTACGTGGCATTCGTGGATGATTTTTCTAGATTCACTTGGCTATATCCATTGAAAACAAAGAATGCTTTCTATGATATATTACGGGTTTTTTTAGCCTTCGTGCAAACTCAGTTTACGAGAAAAATTAAAGTTTTCCAAACCGATGGTGGCACCGAATTTGTGAACAACACGGTTAAAAATATGTTGGAAGCAAATGGCACTTTTCATCGTCTCTCGTGCCCACACACTCAACAACAAAACGGGCGGGTCGAGCGAAAGCATCGACACATTGTCGAAACCGGTCTCGCGATGCTTTTTAATGCTCATGTCTCGCCCTCATATTGGGTTCATGCCTTTAGCTCCGCAGTGTATATAATCAATCGGCTACCAACACCGGTACTTGATGGCAAATCCCCGTTTGAAACTATGTTTTCCCAGAAACCGAAGTATGGTAATTTTCGTGCCTTTGGTTGTCTCGTGTACCCGTATCTCCGTGATTATTCGGATAATAAACTCTCCCCAAGAAGTATTGCTTGTGTTTTTCTTGGATATAGTTCACGTTACAAAGGCTATTATTGTCTCGATCCGACGACCTCCCAAATGTATGTCTCGCGACATGTTCGGTTTGATGAGCATACGTTTCCGTTTGCGGCTAGCTCCTCTCCTACACAAATTGAATTACTTCAATTTCACACTTATTTAGATGAAACCATTCCCATTCCACATCAGCCCACTACTCAGCCCACAGCTCAGGCCCAACCTACTCCCTCAACCTCCTATGCTCTCCCCATAGACCCAAGAACCACACCCACTGATGGGCCTGCCACAACTGTGCCGCAGCCTACTGATCCACCAGCCTCACCCACAGCAACTCCCATTATAACCCCTCCACCTGCTGACCCCATGTCACCTCCATCTCCTCCCAACGCCCAAAAAAACCTACCCCCACAGCCCCCTATTTCTGTTCCTCACCATCCCATGCAAACTCGCGCTAAATCCGGCATCTTTAAAATCAAACACCGCACCGACCTTGCACACGTGTCCCCAACCACTGGCCCTTCCCCTCCCCTGACCCAAACCGACCCCAAACACTTCAAAACCGCCATTATCCAACCGCATTGGCTAGCCGCCATGAAATCTGAAATGCATGCTTTACACCAAAATGAGACTTGGTCCCTTGTACCACGTCCGACGGGACACAACGTTGTTGGAGCCAAATGGTTGTTTCGTACAAAATATAAGTCTGATGGTTCTATTGACAAATACAAAGCTCGTCTTGTGGCTCAGGGATTCAGTCAAATCCCGGGACTAGACTATTTTCACACTTTCAGCCCCGTCGTCAAGGCCACAAGTGTTCGTCTAGTTCTCTCCTTGGCAGTTATCAACAATTGGAAACTACACCAGCTAGATGTTAACAATGCCTTTTTACATGGCAATCTCTCGGAGCAAGTCTTTATGGAACAACCACCGGGTTTTATTGATCCAAAATTCCCGACCCACGTTTGTCGCCTTAATAAAGCTCTCTATGGTCTAAAACAGGCCCCACGAGCGTGGTTTCATCGCCTCAGTACGTTTCTTCTCCACAATGGGTTTACGTGTAGTCGGGCTGACACGTCTTTGTTTGTGTTTCGACGTGACCAGTGCATTATGTACCTCTTGGTGTATGTTGATGATCTTCTATTAACGGGTAATCAGGAGCATGTTATTAACTCCTTTATTAATAGACTTCATGAGGAGTTTGCCATCAAGGATCTTGGATCTCTTAGTTATTTCTTGGGACTTGAAGTGATCCACACTGATAATGGCCTGTTTCTCTCACAATCCAAGTATGCTCATGACATTCTTGCCCGTGCCAATCTCACCGACTGTAAACCGGCTCACACACCTTTAGCTTCAAACGCTCCGTTTGTCACCTCCGGGAACTTATATCATGATCCCACCCATTATCGGTCTCTAGTTGGTGCTCTCCAGTATTTAACGGTTACTAGACCTGACATCTCCTATGCTGTTAATCAGGTTAGCCAGTTTCTACAGGCTCCGACCGTTCTTCACTATCAGCATGTCAAGCGTATTCTTCGATATGTTAAAGGCACTGCCCGCTTTGGTCTCACATTCTCTCGACCAAAGGAAACTGGTTTACTTGGGTACTCGGATGCTGATTGGGCTCGGTGTATTGAAACACGTCGCTCAACTTATGGTTACTCTATATTCTTGGGGGGCAACCTGGTGTCTTGGTGTGCCAAAAAGCAACCCACGGTGGCTCGTTCCAGTTGCGAATCTGAGTACCGAGCCATGGCTAATACCGCTGCTGAACTTGTTTGGATTACTCATCTCCTTCAGGAGCTTCACGCTCTGCCCGCTGTTCGTCCTACTTTACTCTGCGACAACCAGAGTGCTTTGTTCATGGCTCAGAACCCGGTTTCTCACAAACGTGCTAAACACATTGATCTTGATTATCATTTTTTACGAGAACTAGTGACTTCCGGGAAACTGCATACCAAGTTTGTTCCGACCAAGCTGCAGGTGGCTGACATTTTCACCAAGAGTCTGCCTCGACATCAGTTTGAGTTCTTTCGTACGCTGTTGCGCCTGAGTCCTCCACCGTGCCGCTTGAGGGGGGATAATAGACCTAATTAATATTTAGTGTCCTTTTATATTCACTAATCTGTAACTGTTGTATCTATTTATTCATACATCCCCAATGGGGAAGTCACATTGACCATTCAATTGTCTATCACCCATATTATGACAAGTTGAATGAAATAACATACCACAAATGCAAATAGTAACCACAATGTGAGATTTGCACCACCACTAGCCACCACAAGACCACCGTACATGACCTTCACATATTTAACATCTTAGTGAAATGAACAATTTTGTTTTGCTACAACTTGTTGCATTCTTTATTGCATGGACAAGAACACATACATGATCCAACTAATGATACCTATGTTGTATTGTTAAATTTTATAAAAGTAAAATTACAAAATAAGATATATATTCAAACATATAGTACATAGAACAGATGAGAGACTTACAATTTCAGCTGTGTAATGGGGAGATGAGACATATTCAAACCAATCGCCATAAGGAATAATATACTCCGTTGGCTTTTTGGGATTCTTTCGCAAGGAACCCTTTTTCAAAATCAGGTGAGGGGATTAAAAACTTATACAGCATAACAATACAAGGAAGAGATTATCAAGGAAACAAAAGAAGTAAGAAACGGATCGACTTACAAGAATTGCATGACAACGGCGCTGATGTACCCAACCCCATAAGAATATTGCTGCACCCAACCACGCATACCATCGGAGCCATAGACGGAACTTGAACATTTTTTTTGGGGGGGCCGAATTTATTTTGGGAGGGCCGAATCGGAGATTTGTTTGTAACCTCAACTAAATTACCCCTAAAACCTATAATATTTACACTAGGTGCCGCAAATTTTGGGGGGGCCGGGGCCCTCCCCGGTCTCCATTAAGGTCCGTCATTCGGAGCATTAATAGAGGAGTCACTAATATCCCTATATTAAACTTGTGGTTTGACAACATGGGTTTCTTCCTGTCCACAAGGAAATCATTTGTCATGTTCTTCACAAATTTGAACACTTCAGGGGCAAAAGAACAACATAGGGACAATGGAGCTGCTATATAGTAACTGATTCATTTAACAAATATCACTTGAATTTTCAAAACCTTAGGATAGATTAAACAGTGCTTTAAGTTAAGAGATTTATATTATGATCCAACTATGTATAATTATACCATTCAAAGTATATACTCCTATCGGTTTATAAGAGTTAAGAGTTAATCAAGAAGACATGACTTGATATATAACAAGGATAAATATAAATAAATAGGTTTGGATAGGAACACGTACACTATACCACAAATATAACCAGAAATGTGCAATCGAGCTGATGGACTGTATTTGAAAACGTAGAGTGACTCATAGTAACGTCGAATAACTTGAGCTTCCATCAGCAAAAGCATAAACACAGATAGCCAAACATTGTATACATGTTCTCCTGTCAGTAATGAATTGTGCAACTTTCATACTCAGTATCTGATGCTAACTTCGCGATTGCATACAACCATACAGCAACAAGCATGGTTGTAGTCCAGAAAATGCCTAAGGCATAGAATTGATAGAAAACTCTATGAGGCACCATCAATTTCTGAAATGCACACAAACAAAATATATATGGTTCACTATACAAGAGCTTCATACATTATAATTGATCAAATCTATATCTTGGGAAACTTTCTTTGTGGTATCTATATATTAACATCATTCTTAAAAAAGGAAAGGTTGAAATAGATCAAATCTTGAGCAGATGGTAACAAAAGAATTCACTAACATATAAGGTATTAACAGAAGTTCTTGTTATGCCAATTCTAGCTTTTTGCTAAATGATTTTTATTTAATCTTACATTGCCGTTCAAAAAAATAAATTATAAATACATACAAGAACTATATGACTTGCAAGGGTAGTGTCACTCACACTATTGGCATTCATATTGCCTCTCTTAGCAAACTCGGACATAGCTCTCTGTAACCAACCAAAACCAGGCAATCGCGCCCAGGCTACAATAAACGGCAAGGTAGCAAGGAACCATGCTGCACATAGAATTGATACAAGCCCCAACTCTTCCATCTCATAAACCAAAGAAACTGAATAAGATTATGACTGTATTTTATTATCCTAAAATTTGGTCCATCACGTTTTATGCTACACTAAAGTATATGGGTGCGACATATATATTACCCCATACTTTGACAAGCTGGTTAATTCAATACCCCAAGCCCACTTGACTGTCATATGACATACATGACTTGTACCATTAACTTTTTAGCAGGATAAAAGCGATTTTTTTTTTTTCTCAAAACGAGAGGGTATAAACACATTGAAGCAACATAAAAGCCTATAAGGTAAGTGGCAAAGAATAGTGAAATGATAATATAAAAGCCAAATGTAAATATTTGTTCACAAAAGTTTATCTTCTCTTTTTGGTCTACCATTTTAGGAAAACAAATGATCCTGAACACACTTTGTTTTACACTTTTAGCTGGTCCCGACAATTTCCCGTCAAAAACTAATGGCACAACTACATAGGTCATGTACTCATACTCTATCTTGTGATTGAGTCAAGTGGGCTTACGTAAATCAACAAAAAGAGTATGATCAGATAATATGTAACTGCACTTTAATACGTCCGGATAATAAATTTAACTTATCAAATTCTAGAGTGTCATTCAAAATACACTTTGACACAAGCTTAGCTAATATGAAAAGTTTTCCTAGATGTACAAATTGATGCCTAGGCTGATCCATCAAGTGACAAAGATCAAGAATTAAAAAGAATAACCCAAATACTCATATAGCGAACATAAAATAATACAATTACAGACTTTAGATACTAAGCGTGATTGTGCGAGTCTGAAGAAGGTATATAAAACAGATAATCGATTAAAGATATTTCATAGACTTAGATTAATTGAGAGATCAATGGTGCAACAAAATTCCAATACAGGAAAGTTTAGCATAATTATGAAGCGTACACCTATAAGGCAAACTAAATAGACATTTTTGTAATCAACTCTTTCAATATACAAACAACGTAACAACAACAACATACCCAATCCCGTCGGGGCGAGGTGTGAGGGAGGTAGATAGTAGACAGAGGATAAACCCAAGAGTAAGGAGACCGCTTCCCCGACAACTCTTTCAATATCTATACCAAAAAAGTGCATGCATGGATAAGTTAATTTCTTTTGATACCTTTTTGAGAGAGCGGTAGAATGAGTGGCCATAGGGTGAAGGCAAAGGAAGCCATACCAAAGTGTCAAAAACAGCCAACGGCATAAACCTTTTAAGCCACAAATAATACCTGCTACTGCTGCCAACACATTTGGACAATTAACTGGATACAATCAGCCACGAAGCTAGACTTTTGTCGAGTGAGATCATAATTAAGTTATGTAATATTTGCATATGATATCTGTGGTTTCAAATTGAAATTTAATGCTACATAGTACCAAATTTGCACTAAGATTGTTAGATTTTTTTTGGATTCAGTTGAACATGCTCGACTCCATGTGACTCTGCCCTAGATACAACTAATACTCCCTTCGTCCTAAAAGAGTGCCCACAAACGAAAAATGGACAAATTATGATATGTGTAATTATTGCAAGTTTTGATTGATAAGAAGTCATTTTTACCCTCATAGTTAATATAAGAATTAAGAATGAATAATTAATGCATGTTTTATTTATAAAGGTAAAGTAGGAAAATTAGTCATAATTACTATCCAAAAATAAAATATACACTTATTTTTTTGGGACAAACATATATAATATAGTGGACTCTTTTTTTGGGACGAAGGAAGTATGTTTTAAACTTAATCATTGACGTGCAACATTTGTGACATATTATTCACAAAATGTCAATAAGCTCTAACGTTATGGGTTCACCCTATCTCGAGGGTCATATTACAAAGACAATGTGTTAGCTTTACGCTTAAGATCAATTTAATAACCCTTTAAGAAGTAAATCCAAACATACAATTTTGACATATTCACAATGTTGTCTTACTTGAAATGAAATAAGATTCTCACATCGGACCTAAGGGGGTGTTTGTTTAAGTTTATATGTGAGCTTTTGAGCTTATTTGATTTCGGCTTATATTTCATAAGCATCAATTTTTTGGCTTATTTCGAAACTTTTGGGCTTATAAAAGTTTATTACTACTACATAATAATAAACTAAATTTATATAAGTCCACGAGTCTCAAAATAAGCCAAAAAAATTATGGCCTATAAGACAAAATACAAATAAGTTTATAAGCCACACATATCAGCTTAAACAAACACCCCCTTAACTGGGAGGGGTGAGTACCAAGTTGGGTCGCTTTTTACCGAAACCAAAATATCAACATAAGTTCATAACCGTTTGGTTTTTGTCAGTTCAGTTGACCGGTTTAAACTTTAAAGTGTTCGATTGTTTTGGTTAACCGTTTAAAATGCCAATGGGCCAATTGTTTCAACTCCCAACAATGATAGGCCCACAAAATGTGTGTAGCTTTATTTTTTGTTTAATTTTAAGCTTAAAAATATTAAACGTTGAAAACATAGTACAACAACTTATAATAAACCTAAGAAAAGCTCAAGATTATTGTTATAAGTACAACAATTTTATCGTGTATTCCTATTGATTTTTATGAATTGCTTCATTCTTTTTAAGATGGCCTCAGGCAATTGGTTAAGTTTTCTAACTTGCTTAATTCGTAAATCTCTAATATTAGATTTTTGTTGAGATCCAAATAACGCAGATATCATGTATCACCCATAACTTATCAAGGACCAATAAACGGAAGATAAGTCTAGAATGCTTAGGTTAAATGAGATATTTCATTTACAGGAGCTGTATTTCTCTACCAACATATCAGTTTTTGCTTGGACTTGTTATAGAACAGACATCTAATATTATTTTCAATAAATAGGACCATGAAGGTAAAGTTGAATTAGTTTATCCTTGATGCATGGGTTCATGTTTGATCGAATTTTAAGAATCATGATTGAAGGTTTCAATGCAGCCTCGAGTTACTTTTCCTTACTAGTTTTATATACGAACAAAGCAAGGTTTTCACATGGAGCAATCTATTTGTTAATTGTTATGCACGAATATTGAATTGAAGGTAATTTGCAACTACGTATTCAAGGTCTAACCATTCATAGTGGGCATTACCTAGGTACCTCCCATCTAGCATATATGTAGCATCAATCCTAGCTAGTAATTAAGATGACATGTATCATGGTGTTAAACATCATTCTTGCAGAAGTTTAGCACTATAGATCAATGATCATCCACTATGACCAAGGATGACAAAAATCAGTATGGGATGTTATTCAACCATCAACAACTTATACAAAGCTTAAAAACACAACCTATGCCAACAAGTCACAAATTTTGTTCCATAACATGCAAATGGTACACACATATATCCATAAAAACATATCCTAATGAACAGAATAGTAGCTGAGCGATCTCCATTACGAGGACAAAAGCTCAATCAAATGGTCCAAACTAAAATCACCCATAATCTTACCTCAAAAGTCACTAACAAACAAAAGGGAGAATAGCCCACCGGTTACGAGGGTAATCATCGAATTTATGTAGGTACCATCTATGTGTTATCGTTGCAGCAAAACCAAGATTTGCCACCTGCGCGACAAATTGGGTCAATTTTTTGAGTGTTTTGTTGGAGTAGAGGTCTCATTATGACAAGGGGAGTGGAAAAACTTACCACAAATGCAAAAAGTAACCACAGTGATAGATCTGCACCACCACTAGCCACCAGAAGACCACCATACATAACCTTCATGATAAGCATTATAGTGAGATGAATACACATCAATTTGTAAAGCAATTTGGCATCTAATAAGCGATGTACATGTTTTCTTATCGTTTTATCCGTTTTATGTCATACGTTATATATTTTCGCTCGTTTCAACGCTACTGTTTGTAATCCGTTAATCTTTTGACTAATGACTGTTTGTAAATAACTCAAAAATATGCTTTACGTTTATACGTTTTATATGCTTTCAAGATTTTTTGTGTTCATTTTTGCAAACATATTTTTGAGTTAGTTAAGTTTATCAAAGTCAAAAGGACTAACGTGCGGCAAACAAAACATAAAGAAAGTGCGGCGGACGTATAAAGACGATAGCAACGTACAAAATGAAGAAAACGTAAGAAAACATATTTTGAGTTAATTACAACGGGTCATAGTCAAAAGGACTAACGGGCAAAACAAAACGCATGATAATGAAACAAAATTTGAAAGTGGACGGTATTACAGATTTTTCGGTCGTGATCTAATAATGGAACAAATGAGAAAGTACGTTGCTATTACATGCCATTAACCTATTTGTAAAAGATAATTTTCAGCTCATTTTATTTGGATCCCTCATTTTATTTGGATCCCGCAAATTGGAACATAATAATAGACTAATATCTTAGTCACGGGAGTATAAATTGAAACTGGATGAGACCAATCGCTACTAATCAGATTCATTTGTCTAGCCCATCCACCACTTACGGTTCATTAATTAGTGCACGCGAGAGGGGCCTTTGGCATGGATTAGTGGACTAGTTGAGCAAAAACTGTTAGTTAAATTTTTACTTATGATGATTTATGTATGAAGCATCAATTTTTCTTTTATTGATATTAGGGGCCCATCTAGTAACACGTAAAAACATGAAAAAACATATGATCATGTACGGTCATTATTTTTGTAGAAAAATAGTATGAAGTAAGAATATGATTTCTTTCGTCATATTTATTTGGTTTCAGGTAAATTGATCTTCTGACAGGATAACACATATCTCGCCAAGGTGGCACAAGTAACCGGTGAATCGATGATGACATTATCGAATAACTGCATACGATTGGAAGATAGCAACTGAAGATAGGATATGGCTATTTATATTAGCTAGTAACGTTATAGGGTTATGCCATATGTAAATAGAGTAGATTGTTGTAGAGGTGATTGATGTATATACCTAACAAAGTTTAATTTAAGACATAAGACTATTACAACAGTTGCATACTCTATCTTGATGGTTGTTGTTGAGGTGATTGGTGCATTTACCTTCAAAAAATTTATTTTGACATTATCATGGCGTTACAGTTACATACACTCGTGGAAGTGACTGTGTTAATACAAATATCGTCATTAAACGTTATTTATATTTTTGATCTTTACCTAAGTTTTGTAAACGACAAAAGAAAATTTATTTTGTATAAAAGCTTAAAGCTTGTCAAGTTTATAGATATTAAAACAAGCTTTTTCAAACAATATATTCATCATTTAAGCATTTACATTTATGATTAGTAACATCTTGATATGTCTCTAATCATTATGTATGATAGTAGTTTTAGAATGTGTTAGGTTCTTAAAACCAAACACTACTTAAGCATTTGCATATTTCTAAATAGTAAATACAACATATGACATCATGTGATGCATCATGGAAATCATTGGAAGATTTCATTAGATATTTTGTGTGGATTGTACTCTTCATATCTTGCACAATCTTACTTAGATATAGTTGATTTTAGCAAAGATTTTGATATCTTGCCCGTACCACAAAATCGTACAACGCAGTAACCCTTTGGGGTTCCGTGGTCCGTGGAAGCTCCTGTCCATTTTGGCTATAAATAGCAAAACCAAACCAAGTAGTTTTTCATCCCTTTCTAACATACTCTCATACATATCTTCTCTAACCTTTCTAACTCAGTTTCATATCATATTAGTGATCTCTTTTGTAGCAAAGAAGATCAAGTCACATTCAAGCTTCAAACGAGAAGTTGGAAGTCTTGTTTGTTTAGTGTTGTATGATCTAGTGTTGATTCATACTTCATTGTTGTATCAAACCATCATAATCTTGTGAGTGTGAGTGGTTAGTATTTAAGTCCTCAAAATACATTGTGTGTGGGAGTAGTTGTACCCTTGGAAAGAACTCGACATCTAGCTTAGTGTCGGAAATAGTGTAATGTAAAGGTTTTCTCCTCGGTGAAAGGAGCTTGTTGACTAGTGAAGTTAAACTCTCGAGTGTGAGACTCGGGGAGTGGAGTAGGGCAAGGAAAAAGAGTCCTTGTAGACCGAACCACTATAAACAACTTGTTGTGGTTTGATCATTTCTTTCCTTATTTACTCTTTATATATTGCTTGCATATTTCATTAACATATCTAAGATCAATATCAATTGATCTTTCAATAAGTTTCAAAACAAAGTTTTAATTGGTAAACTATTCAACCCCCCTTCTAGTTTTCTACAATTAGTACCAGTGCCTCGTTGCTCAAGAATTTCTAAAATAACTTGTATTTTATAAACTTGCAACGATCCATGGATTCTTAAAACTTTAAAGAAGGGCAATCTATGCAAAGACCACCACTCTTTGAAACCAATGGATTTATCTATTGGAAAAACCGTTTTGAAACATATGTAAAGTCAAAAGATATAGATCTTTGGTTTATTATTGTTAAAAAGGATTTTAGTTCTACAACAAAGGATATTTCCGTTGATGAACAAAAGAAATTAGTTGCTAAAAATAATGAAGCTAAAATGATGCTTTATAATGCTTTACCTAGAAAAAGAATATGAAAGAATTTTTATGTGTGAAACCGCCAAAGATATTTGGGAATCTTTGATTGTTACACATCAAGGTAATTCACAAGTCAAGGATAACAAAATTGATCTTCTTGTTCAACAATATGAACAATTTGTTACCCCTGAAGATGAAACCATTGATTGTGGCTTTGCTCGCTTTAATACTATTATTACATCACTTAAAGCACTTGATGAATCTTTTCGTAGTAAGAACTTTGTCAGAAATTTCTTAGAGCACTCCATCCCAAATGGAGAGCTAAAGTGACCGCTATTGAAGAATCAAAGGATCTCTCAAACATGTCACTAGACGAGCTAATCTCAAACCTCAAAGTACACGAATGGTGATGGAGAAAGATTCGGAGATCATCAAAGGAAGAAGTGGAGAAGATCAAACCGCTGCTCTAAAAGCAAAGGCGGAATCAAGTGATGATGACCGAATCTTGCTCCGGTAGGAAGATGAGGAATATGCCATGGCGGTTAGAGATTTTAAGAAGTTCTTTAGAAGAAGAGGAAAGTTCGTAAGACAACCTCGAGAAGAAAAGAAGCCATTCCGAAAAGATCGGGATGACAAAAGGGTAAAGGTGAAAGAAAGTGTTTTAGATGTGGTGATGCAAGTCACCTCATAGGAGAATGTCCTAAGCCAACTAAAAGCAAAACTCAACGAGCTTTTGTAAGTGGTGCTTGGAGTGATAGTGAAGACGATGAAGAATCAAGCAAGGAAGAGATCGCTCTAATGGCACATGAGTCAAATGAGGTACTTTCCGACTCTTCTTATTCTTCTATTGATGATGACAACTTGCAAAAACAATATAATCAATTGTGTGAGCTAAGTCTAAAAATCATAACTAAAAATAAATTTTTAAAAACCAAAAGGAATTTTTGGAAAATGAAGTTTATGAGTTAAAAGAAAAAGCAAAACGACTAGAAAAGGAAAAGCAAATGACGATGATTGTAAATCATGTCAAGAGCTTAAACTTGAAATAGAAAAACTAAAGCTCACACAAGATGTTTTAATCGAAAACAATTCTAAATTTAAAAGGTTTAACAAGAACATCGCTCTTGCCGATGAAATAGTTACAATTCATAAAACACCGTAAGACATGAATGGGCTAGGTTTTAATGAAGTATTAATTCCAAAGAGTCAAAATAAAACGGCCAAAAGACATCTTTAACATTCAGTGCCGGGGTAACCAATGCAAGACACGCATTGCATCTTTAAACCAAAATAAAGGGTTCCGTCCGCTGAAATAAAATGGTGCCGCTGGGTACTTCAAATAGACGTATGTTCGCACACGCTATTACCGAATTTGTTAAAATAACAAAGAAACCAAGGATAGTATTAAACTAAAACTCCTGCTATTCACGTGAGTAGGACTTGTAAAAATGAATTTAAGATCAAAACTACTCAACAACCATATAAAAACTCCTTTTGCCAAACTTTCCTAAAAGCAACTACAACGGATAACCCAACTACCAACACAATGGTTGGAATCAAAACTTTCCTAGACCATATCAAACTCTAGATTACATGCCATGGAACTCTTACCCATCATTCCATACATGAATCAAATAAATGGTATGTTTAACCCAAACGGACCCATGAGATATTGGGGACCAAATGCTTGAGTTATTTGCTTCTAGGTATGCTTGAAAGTTGGATTGGAACCTGATGAATGGATAAAAGATAGTGGATGCTCACACATATGACGGCAACAAAGTCTCTTCTCATCATACCAAGTAGTATGAGGTAATGTCACTTTTGGTAGCAGTCTCAAAAGCAAAATCATTGGCAAAGGTACGATCGCTCATAACTCCCTAACCATTTAAAATGTTGCTCATGGATAGGTTAGGATTTAATCTACTTAGTATTAGCCAACTATGTGATAAAAAGTATAAAGTACTATTTGATGAAAATGGTAGTAAAATACTAAAAGATGGTATCACCATAGCTAAAGGAGTTAGGAAAAATAACATATACGTCATGAAAATAGATAAAACATATAATGACAAACTTTGCCTAACAACATTAGATGATAGCTCATCTCTTTGGCATAGACGCTTAGGTCACGCTAATATGAGACTTATACAAAACCTATCTTCAAAAGAGTTGGTGAGAAATTTACCAAAACTAAAATATGACCAACACTTTTGTGACGCTTGCAAAATTGGTAAACAAAACCATAGTAGTCATAAATCTAAAAATATGGTGTCCACATCTAAGTGTCTAGAATTATTACATATGGACTTGTTTGGACCATCCGCTATAAGAAGCTACGGAGGCAACTTATACACTTTGGTCATAGTAGATGATTACTCAAGGTTTACTTGGACGTTGTTTTTGAAACCAAAAATGAAGCTTTTGATAAATTTGAAATTCTTAGCAAGAAAATTCAAAATCTTCTAGGTGTTAAAATTGTGTCGATCCGAACGGATCATGGTCGCGAATTTGACAACGAAACTCAATTTGGAAACTTTTGTGATACAAATGGTATAACACATAACTTTTCCGCTCCACGAACACCTCAATCAAATGGAGGAGTAGAACGTAAAAATAGAACAATTCAAGAAATGAGTAGAACAATGCTTAATGAACAAAACATTCCTCAAAAGTTTTGGTGTAACGCCGCTGACACTTCTACATATATTTTGAATAGAGTCTTAATACGTCCTTTCTTAAACAAAACACCATATGAACTTTATAAAGGTAAAAAGCCAACTTTAGGATATTTTAGAGTCTTTGGTTGTAAATGCTTTATTCTTAATACTAAAGATTATCTCACCAAGTTTGACCCAAAGTCTTATGAAGGTGTATTTCTTTGTTATTCTCAAACTAGTAAAGCTTACATTTTCCTAAACAAAGAAACAATGATAGTCGAGGAATCGTTGAACATAACATTCATTTAAAGTCCACCTCCCTCTAAGACATCACCTTTGGTAGATGATGACTTAGTTGAAAGTCAAATGATAGAAAGTCAAGAAATAATTAATAATAACAAGGAAGATGAACCATTAAATAAAGAAATTGTCAACATCAAAGAATCTAAAAGTCATCCTTTAGAAAAGGTCATAGGACAACTAAATCAAAGAACCTTAAGGTCACAAGCCCAAAATCAAAGTAATTATTTTTGTTTTGTATCCACCATTGAACCGGAAACCATAAATGAAGCAAATAAAGATGAATCAATTATGAAATGATGTTTATATACCTATAATTGGAACAAAATTCCGATGAGTTGTAGACTCGAGTCTATTAGAATATTACTGCTTAAGTGCATGTGTGCCTATGATTTTAAATTATTTCAAATGGATGTTAAAAGTGCCTATCTTAATGGGTTTATTAACGAAGAAGTGTATGTTGCTCAACCTCCCGGTTTTACCGACTTTGAGAAACCACATCATGTCTTCAAACTCAAGAAAGCATTATATGGTCTTAAGCAAGCACCAAAAGCTTGGTATGATCGTCTTAAGACTTTTCTTATTGATAACAAATACACTATGGGATTAGTAGATAATACTCTTTTTACCAAGAAAAAGGAATCACATATTATCATTGTTCAAATATACGTTGATGACATTATATTCGGATCAACTTGTCAAGAGCTATGTGATGATTTCTCTAAAATCATGCACGACGAGTTTGAAATGAGTATGATGGGTGAGTTAAACATCTTTCTAGGACTTCAAATTAAACAACTAGAAGATGGCATATTCTTTAACCAATCTAAATATATAAAAGACATGCTTAAGAAATTTGGTCTTGAAGATTCCAAACCAACTAAAACACCCATGTCCTCGGACACTAAACTCACCAAGGACGAAGAAGGTGAATCCGTAGATAACACTAAATATAGAGGAATGATTGGTAGCCTACTCTATCTTACGGCTAGTAGACCCCACATTATGTTTAGTGTTTGTCTATGTGCTCGCTTTCAAGAAAACCCAAAGGCATCACACTTAGAAGCCTTAAAAAGGATTTTAGATACATTAAGGGAACAACGTGTTTAGGATTATGGTATCCCAAAGGAACGGGTGTAGAAAATATAGTGTATGCCGACTGATCATGCCGTGATTATGTCGAGAAAAAGTACAAGTGGTATTTGCACTTTTGTTGGACATTGTCTCACCTCATGGTTTGCAAAGAAGCAAATTGCTTTAGCCATCTCAACTCATCGGCCGAAGTACGCCTCACGGAAAAGCATGTCAACAAGCTCTTTGGATGAAGCAAGCTCTCGTAGATTACGGAATTCATCTCAACGACATTGTGATACTTTGCGACAACAAAGGAGCCATCGATCTCAGCAAGAATCCCGTTCAACATGCTCATACAAAGCATATTGAAATCCGCCATCACTTTCTTCGCGACAATGTTCAAAAAGGAAACATTTCAATCGAGAAAGTATCCTCCGAAGACAACATTGCCGACATAATTAACTAAGCCTCTAAACGAGAACCTTTTAATCTTCTTAGACTTGGTTTAGGGTTAATGGAACCAAACATGTAGGATAAACATAGCCCAAAACATTAGAATAGTCAAAACAAAACAAATTTGTCTTGTATCTGGTACTGTATCCACGGCACCAAACGACAACGGACGGAACAAAATTTGGTACCGTCGGTCCGTGGTGTCTACGAAGAAAACATTTATACAAAACATCTCTTCCTCAAAACCCACTTTACCAAAACGTGTAAAACTTAAACCAAGCTCATTATTGACATCTTCCCACTCACTAATCAATGAAGATAACATCATTGTAAGTATCCTAACTACATTTTATCTCTTAATTCCGAGTCTAGGATTCTTATTTATGCACAAAACTATCACAAATCATTACATGGGGTTTTATGTATGCTTTTATACCAAATATGAATTCAATTGGCAAATTGCATAACTAGTCATTAAAATTAGGTACTACATTATCATATTGCATAAACAAATCATGCTTCCCACTAATTGATAGATAATGAATATAAGGCCTTATTCAAAACAACCAAACACCCCATGTCAAAAGTTTTGAAAAGCTTCTCACTTGTAGGAAAACAATTTTTTCATTGCTAATACAAATAGAAACGTTAAATTTTCATCACTTGCATGCTCTTGAATACTAAAGGTATTGCATAACTAATATGCATTCCCGTATATTCAAATGAAGCCACATTGAATTAGGAGCATTTGGGTTATCTCATGGTATTTGCCAAACACCCCACTAAAACCATTTTTGTGCATAAAATGAGTCGAGATAACCGCAACTCCAAATTGTTTTCATATAGGCACACACTAGAACCAAAAACGTTAAAGTTTATTCTCATTTTAACATATTAATTCTTGTCCCTAGGAATAACCATGGTAGCCGCAAGATTCTATGATCACAAAGACACCCTTAACTACATTCCCAAACACCACAAAACCAAAGGACTTACCAAGGAACAAGTAGAAATATTTAGGGGTCTAGAATCAAGGTATTTCCATGAGGGTAGAACCATTCACTCATCCTTCCTTGAAAATACCAATCTCCGTGAAGAACTAGCCGCCATTCAATTCGATTGTCTTCTTGACATCGATGAACCAATTTGTCCTAGGTTTGTGTTAGAATTCTATGCTAGTGTGACCGGCTTTAGTGATGAAGACGATGATGAATTTTGTCTTAGGTTTAGAATCAATCAAAACGACTACACCATCACCTTAGCCAACTTTGCTCAAGTGCTAGGAATTCCCAACCGAGGAACTTGTGTCTACTTGGATAAATGGTCACTCACCGCTCTTGATGCAATCAATGACCGCTTCTCCCCTACCAAACCCGTTTGGCCGATAAGGATGTCATCCGTGAACACCTATTTAACCCTAGGGGTGATACAACCCGAAGTTACCCAAAGGAAAGGAGGTAAACCGAGATCCATATGGAATGGAGCTAAATGAACTTAAGCCCGAATTTAAGAAATGGGAGGAGCTACTTAGAGCCAACGTCATTAGCACCATAGGAAATAGGGATCACATCAACGCTTGTCTTTGTCACATGCTCTACAACTTGTCCACCCGACAACCATTCAATTTAGCTTACTACATCGCTAGGAGAATGATTGATATTCCAACTCAAGGATCGGTTGCTCTTCCATACGGGATGCTCCTCACCCGTCTCTATAGAAACTTTGCACCAATTCCACCAAGTCCAAAAGGGATGCACCTTCACTATGAGCTCATCCCTCACATCTTTGTACCTTTGAGTGATGCACGAGTAGCTAAGACAAAAGGCAAGAGAGCAAAACCTCCAACTCCATCATCATCATCATCAAATAGCTCCTAGGATGGTCTTCCAAGCTCTCGTCTTCCGCCTCATGAGTATTATGCTCTCCCGAGATAGAGAATGAATCAGCAGAATTCAAGCAAACTAAGGAATGTTCAAGTGCCTTGGTAGGATGATGAACAAGATTTACAAGAAGTTGGACAAATAAGGGTCATTAAGGAGTGTTTGGAACAATACATTATCATTAATGTTTGATACAATTTGGTTGTTTTATTATGTAGGATGATAATATAACTTAAAACAATGTTGTATGCTAACAATCTCATGCATGGGGATAGCACAAGTATGCTATCAAATTTTACCCATTTTCACTATAATGTGAAAATCAAAAAGCCTTGCTCAAAATCTATGCTCCACTATGTTTATACATGTGTTATTTACTTTTCCTAACTAGAAATGTTTAGTATCACATGTTTTGAGAAAAATTTCAGGTTTCGAAAAGTCCCCACACCTAAAACATACTGTCTAGTTTTCTCAGATCGGACAACGACGCACCAATTTTGGTACCGTCCGTTTTGTAAATGGTGCCGCTGCACTGCAGGCAGACCGACGCACCCTTTTTGGTCTCCGTGTAAATTTTTGGTGCCGTGGATCCTCCGTGTAACTTTCAATTTCGACTCTTTCGTGATTCCAAATTACCATTCATTGCTTATAAATCAATCATAACTAGTTTATACACTTATTAGAACTAGTATAATTCACTTAGGTATATAAGAAATCCATTTCCCACCAAAATTCAAAATTTTGAAAAATCCACCCAAGGAGCCCTTATAAGGAAGGAACCAAATTTTGGTACCTTCAAATCCGGGTAATTGATATTAGGAAATTCCACTCATTAGAACACATTTATTGCAAATCTTTTCTTCTTCACTCCATATCTCTTGAATGGCTTGACTTGGGTGATATGACTAGCATTCAACCCACTTCCAAATCATTAGGAACCTCATCTCTTCAATGGTTTAACATCAAATCAAACACATTTCTCCATATTTTTCACTTCTATAAATTGAGAGGTTTTACCATGATCATCCTCACACCTTCTTCATTCTTACCACTATCTAGCAAAGAAAAACCCAAGTCAAAATGACAAAATCATCTCCAAAACCTTGCAAGAAAACCGCTAGAATTAGTGTGAGGCCTTGTTGCTTCGTTAATCTTAGCTCCTCATCCGAGTCTTCACCACTCACAATCTCATCTCCCATCCGATGATAAGCCTTACCTTAGCCACACCTACTCAATCACACATTGTCATCACCACTCCACCACCAACAAAAACACCAACTTCACCTCCACGGCACCCATCCAAACATCCAAAACACCCCTCACCACCTTCACCAAGGTCTCCAACTCTCATTCCTATGGAGTTATTTTCCACTCCACCAACTTCACCAAATCCTTTCTTGGAGGACTTGGATGACTTGCCTCTAGGCCAAATCATCCACCACCATTGCCATCCTTTGGCACAATTGAGCAGATTGCTCATGAGTCACCTCGGTCATCTTTTGACCCAAACGCCCCATTAGGGCTTAAACCTCTTCTCTTCCACCCCATTCACAAAGACATTCATGGTCCTTTGTAGGGATCATTCCACCCCACATCAATGTCCCTCATCTTGAGGACATTGAGGAGTGCATGGGATGCCAATCCCACGAGAGAGAGATTCAAGCGAACTCCACAACCTCCACCAATTCAAAGGCATGGTGGATTCTCACTTGAGTGAGACAATGCAAATGCAAAATGCTTTGCTTGCATCCATCATGACCACCCCAAACATTTCCACCAACACCAACACATCTACCATTCCACCACCACAATCTCCCTAAACATACTACCCCCCTAGGCATGGTTGCTCAACTTGTGAGCAAACGGCCCAAACCGTGGATAGGACACGGGTTATGGTCCTTGATTTTCAAGAAGAAATGAGGTTCATCCTCAATCATATCCTCAACGCTTTCTCATCCACCATCAATTAGGATGGTCATAGTTTAGCATTTCTAGTTCTTTTTTAGGATTTCTTTTTCATACTAAAAACACATCATTGTGTTCTCCTTTCATGATCTTTATTCATGAAAATTTTAACTAATGAATGGTGCTTTTATTATATTGTTGGTGCTTTACATAGTGTTTGGAAATGCTTGTGAATGATCATTATTACTAACATTTTTTGTAGCTTTATTTTCACAATCCATGTATCTTCCCATTAAGCACCCAATTTAGGGGAGCTTTGATCAAGGGGGAGATAATAGCACGGGCTCATTACATTCTCAAGCCTCTTACTCTTTTGTTGAGACAAAGGGGAGAAAATATAGAACTTGTTTATATTTGACTTTTCAAAAGTCAAATGCATACATTGACTTTCTAAAAAGTCAACATCATGCATCAACTAGTACTTTGACTTTCAAAAAGTCAAACATCATACACTTACATTATCATTTCCTTTTCAAGTTCTAAAACTAATATATTTATAACTCTTGCATACAACTTTGTATTTTATAAAATAAAATTTATATTTTGTCCTCAACAAAAAGGGAGATTGTTAATACAAATATCGTCATTAAACGTTATTTATATTTTTGATCTTTACCTAAGTTTTGTTAACGACAAAAGTAAATTTATTTTGTATAAAAGCTTAAAGCTTGTCAAGTTTAATAGATATTAAAACAAGCTTTTTCAAACAATATATTCATCATTCAAGCATTTACATTTATGATTAGTAACATCTTGATATGACTCTAATCATTATGTATGATAGTTTTAGAATGTGTTAGGTTCTTAAAACCAAACACTACTTAAGTACTTGCATATTTCTAAATATAGAAATACAACATATGACATCATGTTATGCATCATGGAAATCATTGGAAGATTTCATTAGATATTTTGTGTGGATTTGTACTCTTCATATCTTGCACAATCTCACTTAGATAGAGTTGACTTTAGCAAAGATTTTGATATCTTGGGGTATTAAAATGGTATACTGCGGAACCCTTTAAGGGTTCCGTAGTCCGTGGACGCTCCTGTCCATTTTGGCTATAAATAGCAAAGCCAAACCAAGTAATTTCTTATCCCTTTCTAACATACTCATATATTCTCTCTAACCTTTCTAACTCAGTTTCATATCATATTAGTGATCTCTTTGTAGCAAAGAAGATCAAGTCACATTCAAGCTTCAAAATTGGAATGTTAATACAAGTATTGTTTATTAAGTGTTATTTATATTTTTGATCTTTACCTAAGTTTTGTTAATCTAATAAAAGTAAATTTAATTTGTATAAAGCTTAAAGCTACCAAGTTTAATAGATATTAAAACAAGCTTTTTAAACAATATTCATCATTCAGCATTTACATTTATGATTAGTAACATCTTGATATGACTCTAATCATTATGTATGATAGTAGTTTTAGAATGTGTTAGGTTCTGAAAACCAAACACTACTTTGTATGTACTCCTGCATACTTTCTAAGAATAGAAATACAACTTATGACATCATGTAATTCATCATGGAAATCATTAAGATTTCAATTAGATATTTGTGTGGATTTGTACTCTCTAGTCTTACACAACTTCATTTAGATAGAGCTGACTTTAGCAAAGATTTGATATTCTGACTGCCGAATCAAGCGGTACCAAAATGGTAATAGCACCAAACCCCTTTTATGTCTCATAACCGTGACGCTTTTGTCCACTTTGGCTATAAATAGCAAATGCTAAGCCAAGTAGTTTTTCATCCTTTCTAAACATACTCTATACATATCTTCTCTCTCTAACCTTTCTAACTCAGCCATATCATATTAGTGATCTCTTTGTAGCAAAGAAGATCAAGTCACATTCAAGCTTCAACGAGAAGTTGGAAGTCTTGTTTGTTTAGTGTTGTATGATCTAGTGTTGATTCATACTTCATTGTTGTATTAAACCATCATAATCTTGTGAGTGTGAGTGGTTAGTATTTTAGTCCTCAAAATACATTGTGTGTGGGAGTGGTTGTACCCTTGGAAAGAACTCGACATCTAGCTTAGTTTCGGAAATAGTGTAAGCCGGCGTTTCTCCCCGCAGGTGAAAGGAGCTTGTTGACTAGTGAAGTTAAACTCTCGAGTGTGAGACTCGAGGAGTGGAGTAGGGCAAGGAAAAAGAGTCCTTGTAGACCGAACCACTATAAACAACTTGTTGTGGTTTGATCATTTCTTTCCTTATTTACTCCTTACATATTGCTTGCATATTTCATTAACATATCTAAGATCAATATTAATTGATCTTTACAATAAGTTTCAAAACAAAGTTTTAATTGGTAAACTATTCAACCTCCCTTCTAGTTTTCTACAGAAGTTGGAAGTCTTGTTTGTTTAGTGTTGTATGATCTAGTGTTGATTCATACTTCATTGTTGTATTAAACCATCATAATCTTGTGAGTGTGAGTGGTTAGTATTTTAGTCCTCAAAATACATTGTGTGTGGGAGTGGTTGTACCCTTGGAAAGAACTCGACATCTAGCTTAGTGTTGAAAATAGTGTAAGCAAAAGGTTTTCTCCGCCGGTGAAAGGAGCTTGTTGACTAGTGAAGTTAAACTCTCGAGTGTGAGACTCGAGGAGTGGAGTAGGGCAAGGAAAAAGAGTCCTTGTAGACCGAACCACTATAAACAACTTGGTGTGGTTTGATCATTTCTTTCCTTATTTACTCTTTACATATTGCTTGCATATTTCATTAACATATCTAAGATCAATATCAATTGATCTTTGAATAAGTTTCAAAACAAAGTTTTTAATTGGTAAACTATTCAACCCCCCTTCTAGTTTTCTACAGACTGGTTTGATGCAGACGATGCCTTTCTACATGCCAAAGGATAGTTTGACAAGTTACTTATGGTTTATGGATGAAACTCTAATCACAAGTAGCTTTATTGTTTTGTTGGATTTATAGGTTGTTCTCAACTGGCAAGTTGAATGATTTTCATGTTTGCTAGCTTCTTGTAGATGTCGTTTGAGTCTACATTGTTATTTCATTAAATTTTGAGTAAATTACACCGTTAGTCCCTGAGTGCCAGATTTCTTACGACATCCAAAAACGTGAAATATTTCACCGCTCGCCCAATATTTTGAAAATATTATGTCTGTGGTTCAAATTTGGTAACGTCGTTAGCTTTTCTCGTTATCTAGGTCCGTACGTGCAAATCACTCCAAGGAACTTTTGTCCTAACACATTTTTCTATCCCTTTCCTTTGTAATTCTACTGTAGCACTCAATGTTGCAAACATACTTTTTGTACTTGATTATCTTTAAAAAAACACACATTTTGTACTTTTAAACTATTTATTATTTTTAACTTATTGTTTAGAACCCAACTTTTTCACATACACCAGTTATCTCACACACACACACACACACGCATTCCTTTATTCCTACTTCATCTTTTTTAATTCTTCCCCAATTATCCTAGTATCAAATATTTTTCAATACGCAATCCTAGACTAATCCGTCGGCCAAATGTCTAAAGGTACACATATTTCTTATCTTTCTATTGTTGATTTTAAGTTTAATTATTTACAAATCTAATTATGTTTTTAAACCCTTTATGAAACTAGTAGCGTCAAAAGAGGTGGTGGTAGAGGAAACATTTGAGCAAACGGTAGAGGATTCATTTAATCAAGAGATAGATGATGAACATCAAACCGAAGACGCATTAAGAGAAATATTAGAAGAAGAGGCAAGGCCTGAAAAAGAGTTGGAGGGAAGAATTAGGCAAGAACGAGAGTATGAGGAGATGTTGTTCACCCTCCTAGTGAAGTCTCCTCCTAGTGAAGTCTAGGAGGGCTTATATAGGACACATATTCCTTGTCTTTCTATTGTTGATTTTAAGGTTAATTAGTTAGAAATCTAATTACTTTTTTAAACCCTTTATGAAACTAGTAGCGTCAAAAGAGGTGGTGGTAGAGGAAACATTTGAGCAAACAGTAGAGGATTCATTTAATCAAGAGATACATGATGAACATCAAACCGAAGACGCATTAAGAGAAATATTAGAAGAAGAGGCAAGGGCTGAAAAAGAGTTGGAGGAAAGAATTAGGCAAGAACAAGAGTATGAGAAGATGTTGTTGTTGAAATTTGGGGTGATGAAATCTGATTATGAATCAAGTCAATATGTAATTTATCTTTCAGTAGCACTTCAATTATGTACACTTCACTTATAATGCTTTATTTTTAGCAATAACAAACAGTGTTCTTAAGTTTCATTTAGAAGTGAAAGTGAGAAGCAAATGAAAGAAAACAAAAAAGTTTTATGTTGTACAACTTCTGTTTTCAATACTTTACTTTTCTCTCCATTCAAAAGCCATAAGAACAAACAAAGTGCTAAATATATTTTAGAAGAGAAAAAAAGGAGGAAAGTATATTAATTATAGATGGTACAGCTTCACATAATAAGTTCAAAACAAAAAGATGGAAATAAAATGAAGATGGTACTACAATTGGCCAAGTGGACGACACGACATGCCACATATTTTAGTTCACCAAAATCGAGTAAAGGCTTCCATGATACGTTTCAATATATAAGACAAAATAAACTTAACGAAAATACACCCTCGTGGACCCTCACTTTTAGCTAGGATGTTGGGCTCGCTCCTAAACATTTACGGGATTACATTAGTTATAGTGTTTGGCACATACGCAGGTACTGGCGTCAATATTGTAAAGCAATGTGTATGTTGTCCTATATAAGCCCTCCTAGACTTCACTAGGAGGGTGAAGATTAGTGTGTATTTTCATCTTTATAATGATAGTTTAAAAGTACAAAATGTGTTTTTTTCCAAAAAAAAAAAATACAAAAAGTATGCTTGCTACAATGAGTTCTATAGTAGAATTACAAGGGAAAAGGACAGAAAAATGTGTTAGGACAAAAGTGCCCTGAAGTGATTTGCATGTACGGACCTAGATAACGAGAAAAGCTAACAACGTTACCAAAATTGAACCACCGACGTAATATTTTCAAAATATTGGACCATCGGTGAAATATTTCACGTTTTTGGATGTCGTATGAAATCTGGAACTTTCGTAGGGACTAACGGTGTAATTTACTCAAAATTTAATGAAATAACAATCTAGACTCAGTACGACATCACAAACGAAGGCTTCTAGCAAACATGAAAATCATTCAACTAGCCAATTGAGAGCAACCTAAAATCTAACAAAACAGTAAAGCTACTTGTGATCAGAGTTTCATCCATAAACCATAAGTAACTTGTCAAACTATCCTTTGGCATGTAGAAAGACATCGTCTGCATCCACGAGATAATGTAACCGTAACGCCATGATAATGTCAAAATAAATTTTTTGAAGGTAAATGCACCAATCACCTCAACAACAACCATCAAGATAAAGTATGCAACTGTTGTAATAGTCTTATGTCTTAAATTAAACTTTGGAAGGTATATACATCAATCACCTCTACAACAATCTACTCTATTTACACAGGGCATAACCCTATAGCGTTACTAGCTAATATAAATAGCCATATCCTATCGCCAATTGCTATCTTCAATCATGTACGATGTGCGATAATGATCATCATCGATTCACCGGTAACTTGTGCCACCTAACTGGCAGATATGTGTTATCCTGTCAAAAGATCAATTTACCTCAAAACCAAATAAATATGACGAAAGAAATCATATTCTTACTTCATACACTATTTTCCACAAAATAAGGACGTACATGATCATATGTTTTTACGTGTTACTAGATAGGCCCTAACTATCAATAAAAGAAAAATTGCTACTTCATATATAAATCATCATAAGTAAAAATATAGCTAACATTTTTTGCTCAACTAGTCCACTAATCCATGCCAACGGCCCCTCTTCAAGGCAAGTACTAAGACACATGTAGGCTATGGTTGATGGAGGGACCCAAAGAGCTAATTGCACAGCTAGGATTCGAAGTGAGACCTCTTTGAACAATAACATAGTAAGCTAACTCTTTGGGAATCGTGAAAATAACAATGATTGGATACTAAACAAGCATTAATAATCCAAGGAACAAACAGGGCCGAGAGGGAAATTAAGAAGCCCAACACTAGAGTTAATTATTTTAGTTTACTTACTTATCAAAGGACTATTGTAGGTTATGTATTATCGTTAGAATGTAAAATACTCAAATCTTTTATATAATAAAACAAAACCCCTAGTGGGAATTTTTCATTTCAAAAAAATCAATTCATACTTTATTTAGTAATAATTTTTTAAATTTGATTTTGTTTTGATTATGAAAAATAATTAATAACTAATTATTTACCTAATAAAATTTTATGAAAATTGCTTTGATAATACTCACACACGTATAGAAAATCCGAAATTACAAATGGGCTTAGGGGCAACGTTTTCATAATTCTAGGGTTAAAGTGTAAATTTTAAATAATAAATGCTCAATACCATCCATATCACCACAAGAAAAATCCAATACACAGATACAACCTCCCAAACAATACCATCTCTCTCCTCATTCCCTTGATTTATTTTTGTTTTGATTAATTATTCTTTAGATTAACGCCATGTACACATATCATAGCTTTATCAACTGGTATGTTCACATGTACTTTTTTAGGATGACTTTTTATTTGTTGGAAGGTTTTTGTAGCCTAATAGTGATTTGAAGAATAATTTGTTAAAGTGGAAGTAACAACTTTTTTAAGGGGAAGAATAATTTGTCGGTCAATCCATAAATAAGGTTTTCGATTGGACTCTATTTGATGATGCAATATAATGGATCCATAAAGGTATTCTTTTTTTTCATTGATTATATTATTCTTAAGTTTTTTCTTAAGTAATTAGGGTTCTACAATTTGTATAATCGATATTGGTTTGTTTTGAATTATGATTTTTCATATGGGTTTTCGATTTTGTTATTTTAGTTGATGAATTAAGGTGCTCATTAGTCTTTTAGTATGTATGCACACGTGTTTGTTTTTATGGCTCATCGAAAAAGATGCTTACTTATTGTTTAATTATTTGTTTGTTTGTATGGTACTAAATGATTATTGGGATATTTAATTGTAATGTTTCTAGATGACCAAATAGCCATCTCGGATTTTGGGGACAATGTGGTTGGAAAGGAAGAAGGCAACATTTATCAAGATGGTTATTTAAAAAAATGTATTATTTATTTGCTTTGTAAATTCTTTAGATTGCTTTAAATTTTGGGGGTTTTATTGATTCTGATATCTTAGCACCAATAACCTAATATGTTTATAAGACATCAGTAGTTCAGAAATAAGAATAATTTAGTGGCCAAACTGTTTTTGTTCTAATGTCTGCAATTCTATTGCACAGTTAAGGATAAAAGGGCTAGTGTCAATAGAAACCAAAACAACGATAAAGAAAATAAATAAAGACTAACACCTAACCTGTATAGTAACTTAACCGGACCAAGAATGTGTTAATGTAGTAGCCACTGAAATTCTTTCGTATCATTTTAGCTCAATTGCAAATTTTTATGGTAAAATCTCTCATTGCTATTGTGTGGTGTAGAATAGATAAATGGGTTGTACAGATTAGTTAATTACTTCTATAGAAGTATGCTGATTGTTAGGTATTTCATGTAATTTTATGGATTAAATAGGTACTATGGATGGTAGGAGAAAGTCAAGTGCAATTGTCCTTATTGGTTCCAATTCTACATTCCGCATGTTTAACAGGTGGTCGGATATAGCCAGGTTCTTTTGATCATGTCCCCTTCCCAACAGTTGGAACTTGTCATTCCCTAGCAAGGTTCTTTGGAGTTCATGGTAGAGTCATCTTGGGCATCAAATTTATGGTTTCTGATGGCCTTAAGGACCGGTAAGAATCCCTTCGATAATATAAATAAAAACAATTTTTCCTTTAGAAACAAAAATGCGGCTATTGAATATTTAAAATCGTGATGCAACGCAATGTTTTTATGTAGTTTTAAATGTATGCCACTTATCATTTGTTACATTACAAGTTCAAGCTTACTTATTGAATGTCAGAGTAAAAATTTAGAGTAAAATGGTAATATGAACACGCGGACGTCCGTTAATGGTCCGCATTAGTTAGGCTTGATATGTGTAGTTTTTTAATATACATTGAAATGGATCAGGGCAACATTTGACTTGCAAACAGCTTTCATATTTAAAGGAATAGAAAATGTGTTAAATATAAATACAATTCAGTTACATATAATTAAGCATTTAAGATGAAATTTGGAGTAATCTCAGTCCGTTTAACCTCTTTCTCTTCGGTACTATCTCATTTGACCCATTAGGGATACCCGAAATAACATGTTCGTAAGTAAATAGGTTGGAATTTACATACACTACCCTTTTTTGCAGCCTAATCTCTGAACCATACCCGAATGACTTGAACAATATCTATCGAACCTTGGCTGGTAGTAAAACACAAAAAAATATTTGATGAAAAGGGGGTTTCAATTAGTTATAGAAGCCTAAAACCAAAGAATGACAAAAGACAAGTCACTAAGCTTCAACTAAGGAACAAAAAGATGAACGGAAAAACCAAATGGAAAAACAGCATGTAGGAAACATGAGTAACACATTGTTGGTATGATGGTTCTATAAAAAAAAATCGATGTTGCATAATTTGTTTCATTTTTTCAAAACTGTCACCAGTAACATGCTAACACTTTTCATTATCATATTTTGTAGATTATGAAATAAAATAAATAAATTTCATAGTTGCAACTAACTAAAGATATCAATAGCTATCTAAGATTTTTTGGCTTATTTTATGCACGCTAGCTTTTCTCCACACCGGACCAACACGTTGGTAACGGGTTTAACGAGTATAGGTTGGGGGGTTATAGTGGTTAGTTGACAAGAGAGTAAATAGTGAAAAAAAATTGGAATAGGATTAGATTAGGAGTTGTTTGATTGATAGTAATGTTTCTAAAAGTTTGATTGCTGATGGTTCTAAAGATACTCATGTTGAAAAGTTCTATGGGAGGTATCTTTCTTCTATTTAGGTAAATTTTTATGGTTTTTTTGTTGTCCGATTGTGCTTATGTTTATGTTTTAAAGGTTCTGAGATTGGTTTATGTTAGTATGATCTACGAATGTGGAATTATTGTACTATGGTATTAGAGGAGATGTAGATTAGTTTATGTTAATATTGGATCACTGTTTCTTGAATTATAGGACTTTGTAATTACTAAATATGATTTTAAGGGGTGTCTAAAAGTTACTTATTTAAAGTTTGTTACCTTTTAAAAAAACAAGTAATTATAATTCCTATTTAGTGGGTGTTTGGGATTATGTGTTATGAAACCAAAGGGCAGAATACCTGATGTACAATATGCTCTATTCAATTCTATTAATGAGTTGTATATCAGCTATATATAAACATTTTTATGTTCTGATGCCTTTTGTTGACATGCATTCTGGTGAGATGTTCAATTGCTTACGTCTTTATAAATCTACAATCACATAGAAGTGATACTTCTTTCTAATGCTTTATTTTGTAATGTCCATCGATTGTCGACTTCTAGAAACTAACACCTTTGATGTGATCATGTAGACCACTTCATTTAAAAACTAACACCTTTGACAAACATGGCCTGGGGGTGTTCATAATTACTTATTAAGACTGTTCATATATGTATTGATCTGTCCCGAACCGTCAAGCTACCTCACACAAGCCGGCCACTTGTGAATGGCCGATCGTAAGAAGCTTAAAACAGCTCAGAAACAAATGCAATGAAGTCCTGGAGAATAGAATGAATTCGGTCGTTAAGTCCCACAGACTCAATGGTGTGTAAACACTTGACGATTAGTAATGATCACTAAGGATAGCGATCGGAAAGGATTTGATGGAATAATTACACTAAAGAAAAAAGATAATAAATTAATGCACTTAAATACAAATTAAAAAGAAATAAAAGATAAAATATTAAATAAACGCTATCACTATATTTAAAGTGATGAACGTTTAAAATCTAAAACTTACGTTTAAAAATACGTAAACGTACAAAATAAAACGTGAGATAAAAGAGATAAAAGACTTACAAATATGAAAAATACATTATTACAATCCTAATTATATAAGAAAATTATTAGAAAAATAAAATTATTTTTAAAACTATTTATATAATTATTATTAAATAAAAACTATTTTAAGCTATTTAATAATACTCTAAAATAAAAGAAAATATGAAATAAGACTAGAAAAATAAAATTAAGACTTAGAAAAATCTAAAATATGATAAAACTAATTTTAAAACAGAAAATATATTTTTTAGACTTTTTATGTATTTATTATTAATTTAAAACTATTTAAAACTAATTAAAATGCAAAAAAAATACTTTTTAAACTAAGAAAATTATGGAAAAATACTTTTTATGACTTTTACATTTATCTTAACTTAAGAAAAATGAAAACTTATTTTTTTGAAGCTTTTCTTAATTATTTGTATTTAAAGCTAATTAAAAAGGCTTAAAAACTAAATTAAATCAAGAAAAATAGCAAACAAGATTGGAAAATTATGAAAATTTCAGGATAAGCCTAAAATATTATTAGGAATATAATAAAAATGGAAAATCAGGTGCTTGTGTGATGTGAATTTGAAATCTGCAGGAAGTGCTTATCAAATAAGCACTTGGATTAAGCAAAGAGCACCAATGGCTACCAAACTGATAATGAAGCTACTATAAGCTAAAATGACCAAAATGAAATGAGAAACAACAAGCCAAACCCTCTGATTATCAAGTTGCAATGATTTGATGACTTGAGATATAAGCTAAAAAACAACTCAAAAGCCCACTTTGGGCTTTTAAATAAGCCAACCAATAAGCTAATTTGAGAAACCAACTACGGAACCTTAAAGATGACCTGGGTGACTAACTAAAACCCAAAGCTCAGACTTGGACAAGCTCAAATGAGCTTGTAGCAAGCTTTGTAATGGCCCGCGACACACCTCAGCCATTACCGAAATACAGGTCATAAAATAACAAGCCATCGCTAAGCTGCTCATTAGAGCTTAAAGAAAATCCCAAAAATATGTAAAAATAGTAACAAGAAAATAGACCAAGAGAGGTTTTAAAAACAACAAGTTTCATATGATTTGGCCCATAACTGAGCTCAAGAAAATTCATCCCATTCGCTCAAAATGAGTTTCGTGATTTTCTTTAATTTCTTTTTTGATGTAAAAGTGGAAAGTTGACTAAATTGAGGTTTGATCATGATTTATGAACTGATTATGAACTATTATGTGTGGGATGAACATAAAGCAAGCAATGTTGTTTGAATTTGAACACAAAATAAGTGGTGTGATTCTCAAAATCACAACAAAGGAAACAATGAGATAGATTTGATGAATATGTTGACTAATGAACTTTGTAAAAGACAAGTATTAGACTCCAAATGAGTCTCAAATGACTAAACAAACATGAACCAACAGGAAACACCCACCGCTCCAGACCTATGATAGTGTTTTGACAAAGAAATCCAAACACTCTTTGTTATCACCGATTTGCAAAATAAAGAAGCTAACTACCGATTATCATATATTAATGATCAAACCGATTTCACACATGCCCCATTACAACTATTTAAACATATTAAAACTAAATGATCACAGATATGCTAGAGGTAATGAAACCGCAATTAGACTTAAAATTGAAAATGAGAAATATAACTCACAATCTGTTCAAATTTTATGCAGCTCAAAACCAAATCCAAAACTACCCTATCCTACTTATTCCAAATCCCAAATAACCGCTTCTGCATCCCATTATCCATTTCCAATTCCAATTTCTCCACAAATTGACTATTATTGACCATGAATTAAAAGTGCTTAAAACTTTGAATTTGAGCTTATAGCAGCTATTATAAGCTAATATGAACCCTGTTGAAGCTAAAGATAAACTAAGAAAAGCTTTGATACTTGAGTTTGAAAATGAGAATTCCAACAAGAACCTTAAATCATGAAACTTAACACAACCGGAATTAATACTTTTAAATTGGTCTTAATACACTATAATAACTTGCTTTAATACAGTTTAACTTAAAATTACAACATTTGACTTAAATTAAAACATTTAAATAAAAAACGACATTAAAAGAAAAAAAATAAAACTAGCTACTCTACTCCTTCTCTCTTCCTTCTTCTCTTTATATGAAAATGTCTTCCCCACTTGGTTCTGATCAAATCCCACTTAAATTCTGAGCCATTGGATATCTTGGAGCATTTTTGACCATTGATTGAATTTTGCGCCAAACGTATAGCCAGTGTGTGTAGGGTTGAGTGAAATGGGAGAATGAGCATTTAATGGTTTTTGGAGTTGTGTTGAGGTGGGGGGACAAGGGGAGTGATATATTGAGTGCTGGTGTGAGGTTGCAGGAGAAGATGCAGAGAGTAAAGGAAGGAGAAGAAAAAGGGCCTAAGTGGTGTGTGTGTTTATTTGACTTGGGGTGTGTTGACCGTAATATTAGAGTGGACTGGTTTCGGCCGGTTAAAGGGTATTGGGCTTGGAATGGTTTGGGGTAATGGTAGTTAACTAAGGTCCGCTTTGGATTTGATATAACACAAGGACCAAAAGTGTAAATTTGAAACTCCAAGGATCAAAGCTGTGATTTCTGAAATATTATCCAAGGGACAAACTTATCATTCTCAAATAATTAAAGGACCATATTTGCCATTTTCCTGAAATTGAAGGACTAAACATGACATTTTCAAAGTTTAAGGACCAAAGTTGTAATTTTGCAAATTTTACATTTCAAAGGTTTGTTTTGACAACTTTTGAATCCCATGGACCTAAAATGACATTTTTCTTGATTTGATATACTGTGGACTGCTTTTGGATTAACTTTTGAAAACTGGGGACTAAACCGCCAATTTTGCAAATTTGATACGCTTTTCATCCTATTTTGATATTTTTGCATTTAAAACACATAAAACACTGATTTGTGATATTTTTTATCATTTTGAAGCATTTTTGAGTGTTTT
>OU343219.1:189926564-190047460 GCA_910596185.1 Chrysanthemum makinoi | reverse complement strand
GAGAGAACTTCAATTTGTGTTGATGTTGGTATGAGCATGTGAAGTAGTGCACTTGCGATCTTTTCCACCCAGTGAACATCCATAAGAAGAAAACATAAAACATGGGTTAAATAATCCGGCACTTACAAGTTTGAACCCAGTGTTAACGACATAAGTGTGAAAACACATCTCTAATTCAAAGACGTTTCTAAAGCTGGAGTCCCACAAGTGAGATAACGCGATGTACGCGAGACACCTGATTCAGATGAGTGCATTTGAGGTACGCAGTATCACTTATGACGTAGACCGTTTGAAACGCCTAAGCGTAACCCGAATTGCAGTGACTTCTTTGTCGAGGCGTTTGATGTTGACCATGGCAGAATTTCCATTCAATCAGGAGGATCACAATTGTGAATCCCCTCATAAATGTTGGCAGTTGCTAAGATCTGCGTGGGACTCTGGAAAAAGTGTCACTTGTGTTCTTATTGTTTGAACAACAAGTGATGAAATATTTAAGTGTTCCTAAGAGATCTTTTGATGAATCTCATGGCTCTAGACTCGATTAGTGCTTTTGATTTTCCTAAGCGGAGACTAGGGAGAGGTCTCCTTCTTCAATACCAACAATCTCTAATAGAGTCGATAGATTCGTAGGGTTCCACGTGAGAATGAAACAAGCTCTTTTGAGAGAACTTGAGTGGCTTAGAAGGTTTAGTGCATTGCATCACTGGGTCCATGACGACTTTGTCTTCAATATTGGTGTCATCTTGTGACAACCAGTAGCATATGAATTGAACGATTATGCGCCCTAAGTTGAATAATTTGGAGGCTATTTCTTTTCACCCTTTTCTTTAACTTTTCTTTTTAATTCTTCAACTCCTTTCTCCAGATTCTCATTTTCTCCTTTTCAATCATACATAAGGACTTCTAATACTAACTATTTGTGATGTCCTTGGGTAGATCCCTCCCGCTCTGGCGGATCATAGGACGTTTATTCCTAAACTTAGTCACCTTTTAACTCCATGACTATCCTATGTTTCCACAAAACCTTTTCATGAAAAAATCTCTCAATATGTTTATGATAAAAAACATGTTTTGCTAACACCTTGAGAGTTTTGGTTTCAAAATACTCCCCTCATGCTTATGAGTTTTGACTGAAATCTGCAGAGAGGAAAAGTTAACACTTTGAATTGATCGACTCTTGATAGACAATTCCCAGCGAGACACAGTTACGTTGTATAGTTAAAGAGTTCCATTATCAGCTTTTAGGTGACAACTAGCTCTAATAACTACCTTGAATATGTAAACTCTCCTTGAAAAGGAGGTTAGACCCGTCAAAGTTCATATCAATCAAGAGTGTCCAGTTGGTACATTCTACTAAGATAAGTCTTGAGGACAAATCTTTTCGATTTACGACATTCAAAGATCATCAATTCATTGGTGATATCTGGTGACACGTTATGAGATTCCATAACTTCGATCAACAATTTTAATCACATTTCTCCCCACCGAAAATAGCATATGTATGTTGTTTTTGAAAACATGGTGATTAAAATATGCTTTTTGAGGCGTTTGAAATTCTTTTGGGAAAGCGGTTTCAAGAACATTTGATTTTGAACAAAGATTTTGTTTCAAGCAGTTAAGAAGCTTTAAGCTCCTTTTAATTTAGATTGAGGCCTTTGAAGCGTACCACCGGGTCCTTTCATGGAATCAGATTTTGTTTACGTTGAACAAAAGTACTCCCTCCAAATATGGAAGTATATTCGAGATAGCCTTCTTGAGTCAATTTGAAGGTTTTAGGGTTGTAAAAAACACATTATCAGTTGTGCTTGTGAAAAATTCGAGCTCAAGGTTTAACTGAAAAACATAATCAAGTAAGATAAGCATACGATAGAAAGTAAAGAGTTAGAGTTATTACTGAGACAGATGTTTAAATGTTCGATAATGTTCCAAATAAACTAACTAGCGGTACTTCATTCAGTCGACGAAACGTCAAGATATTGGAACCCTTGCTCTTCCTCCAACATAGCCTTCAAGTCGTTAAGCATCGATTTCCGGAACTTGAGTCGAATCAATTTTCTTGACAAACTTTTCACTTGCTTAACATAACTTCTCTTCCATGTCATGTTCCGCCAACCAGCGTTTGTTTACGCTTCGCATTGAGATCTTCCAGAATGTTGACAAGCTAAACCTTTGTGTCAACGTATCATCCTGAACTTGTGAATTTCTTCATATCTCATGAATTTGGCGATGTTGTTCGGATGAAGTGTAATCAAATGGTGTTGTGGTGAATGTATACGGTTCGGTCATAAATGCGGGTGGTTGGAGATCAGGTTTGGTAAGATTGAGGCGTTTTGATAACTTTCAACACCAAGATGAAGATCTTCAACTCTTGACTTAATGACAAGGCTGCGGATAAAATGAGGATTGAGTTGAAGATATCATATTGTAAGCTTCCAGGAAGATGCTCAAGTTTTCCTTGAACTTTGAGAAGATACATATCTTTGATATCGTTGAGGTTGAAACGTAGTGAACCTCGTTGAAAGTGTACTCGTTGTGCGTCACTCTGCGAACCTTGATGTTAGTTAAAAAGTTGTACCCGTATTTATCCATAATCTCGCAATGGACAAGATCCGGTGGTTATAACACACTTTGTGTTTGGAGGTGAATGTGAGTCGCCATTTGTAAAACCATTTACGCATATTAGGCCAATGGAAGATGCCAAGTTCTGCCTCATCATTATAATTAACAACCGAAGAACTAAACAAGTCAGCAACTTCTTCCTCCACCACCTCTGAGTGTAAACCGTGACATGAAACTTGAACAATGATGTTGCATGCACGTTTCTCTGGATCGTGTTTCCATACATTAGATATTCTAAATCATGATTAAAAAAAATAAGGTGTGGGTACCTTGAGATTGTAGTATGACATGAGTGGTAAAGGTTGAGAATAGTCATGAAACTTGACGTTTTGGGAACCTTTGGAGGCGTGAAACATCCCAAGTAATGTTCTCGGACATTGCTCGTGCTTCCTCAAGATTGTATTCAAATTGAAGCGGAAGTGGTCTTAAATTGTGTAAACCCTACAACGGTGAATAGTGGCAATGTGAGACAATTGAAGTTTACACCTTCATGATCTTTCAAATTCTTTGTAGAAACCCGCAATGGAAGCTTCATTAGGAAGATCATCTTCTGGATGAGCATCAACCATATCTTCAAACAGTCAAAGCGAGTCGTGGAAGAGTCAATCCATTCAGTGCATCATCTTGTTGCATGTTGAATGGTGGTAGGATATGACTTGAGAGTGATGTTGTGGTGGTTGATTGGAAGATTTGGTTGAATCTTCATCTTCGGTGAAATATCATGAGAAGTGGTTTGAAAACTGAAGATGATGGTGCGATGAATTTGGAGCGTTTGTCGCGTGGACGTGACTCATCATCTTTATCATCGGTCTGCGTTTGGTAGGGATATCTTTACGCGATCAGGTGCACTTTTCTTATCACTCTTCATGGATTTGAGTAGAGCGTCTCGAAGTTTCACTTCTTCATCATCATCAATTATCTTCTCCAGAAGTTGACTTTTGAGATCAACGACAGGCAACGTTGAAGGTTTTGTTTCAAGGGTTATTGGGTGTGTTTGAAGATGAGTGGCTACAGCACCTTGAAGCTTGTTTTTAACATATGTGCGTAAAGCCGATGGTAGAACTTCATTAATGCAACTCTTGACCTCTGTAGGAAGAACATGTTTAAGGATTTCCTCAATCTGCTTTCAGTAATGGAAACTTACGAATCTGTTGATGTTGTTCTTGAAGTTGCTTTGTTGTTATGCGAACTTGGGTTTGAAGAGAAGTGAGTTGTGCTTGAATGTCTTGAAATTTATCTTTCTTAGTTGCTTGGATGTTTGTCGAGAAGGGAACGATCTTAAAGGTGGTTTGGAAGATTCGTCTTAGACTGATGATCCGAGGATCTTTGGAGGTGGTTGTGTTAGTGATTGTTGGTTATGAGCGGCACCTTGCAAATGTGGTTTATCAGCGAAAACATCATCAAAATCATCATTTTCAGATTCATCATTGTTGGATTCTTCATTATCGAACGAATGAATTGATCAGTTCATCTTTGGATGAAGAGTGTCTGAAAAAATTAGTTTACTCGATTCGGAAGATTACGATTCATTCATGGGTTGTTGAATTGGTTGAAATCACCTTAGAACACGATCACCGCTATTACGCAACCTTTCAAGATCGACTTGGTGATGGCGTTTGAGTGATAGCCAAGGTTTTCTTGAAATTGCTTGGCTCTTTGTGAGTGCGAGGAGATTGAAGTAGTTGGGTTTGACTACTGATGGTTTTACCACGTTGTCTTCTGACTTTTCTTGTTTCACTTTGAGAAGTCTTTGAGTTTACGTAGGGTTAGCATCTTCGTCGTGATGATGAACTTGTTCTTCTTGACAACATGTTCGATTTGGACAAATCTTCATCAATCGATGAGGTTTGCTTGTGTTTTCGGTGGATTTCCTTCTTCTACCTTTAGATTTGTCGAAATAATTCCAATTGTTCATGCTTTTACCTTGATCATAGTCCCAATAGCGGTAGTCGACGATGCCATCATTAAAGAGGCGGTCGGGAATTCTTAAGCCTTTGTTTGTTGTGCTAGTGCTTTGAACTTTAACAGTTTGAAGCACATGATCCATGATGAAGTATGATCTTGATCATTACTTGCTATTAGTTTGTCGATGCTTGGATCTACTTGCATGAAGTATTCAATAAAAAGCTTGGTGTAACGAGCAAATGGAATTTTATACCCTTTCTTATTGGTAAACTGCCGTTAGTGATATATCATATCATTCCAGATTAGCTGTGCATAATCAAGGTGTTGTGTATTAATGATACCCTAGAAGATTTGAAGTAGTTCCAATCGAGGGTGTTCATGGCTGTAGCTTTTCCGTAACACAATGGTAGTATGGTAAACAATGATAACCATGGTTGGGGAATGAATTTCCGGTTTACATCAGGCGGTTGGCGGTGGTTGAAGACTCATCATAACCCATTTTTTGAAGAGATAATGCAATTTGTGAAAACGATGGAGATGGTATGAATGAAGTGTTGGTCTTTGTTTCTTCAAGAGGAAGATGAAGAACATGACGAAGAATGCTAACATCAAATTCAACGGAGTTCGTCAATGCAATTATGTGATGGTGGAATGCTTACTTATCTTGAGTGAATGCGAGAATTGATGCAAGTAGATCTCGGGGACACTTGCGGATAAAGTCGAGAAGATGCCCGAGAAGTGCTTCTAAGAATTTCCACTATAATCGACACGTGGGATGGCATAGAAGTTGTTAGAAATCAATACGAGAGTTTGAAAGCGCAATATTGCGTTCATCGTCAATGGGATACATGTCTTTCTTCGTGAGAGATCCTTGAGACATGTTTAGACACAAAACAAAGCATTTACCAAGATATCCAAGAATTGGTAATTACATGTTAGAGATAACTCATATGATCCTAACATACAAACAATGCAAACACACAAAATCATTTATGAGTGAAACTCTCAAAATTAACTAATTCATACTTGCTAAGACTTCAATTAAAACACACTAGAAACATCAAATTCTTGAAGAATAACAAGCATGACTTCATGGAAATTTATTAAGGGATCCTAAATGCTCATTAAACTCTATTATGAAACCTTAAGCACAAACTTGTAAAATTTTCAAAGCGTACAAATGCTTAACATGTCCTTAAACCTTGAACAATGACAAACTGCAAGTAATCATAGGGCGGGTAAAACTGTAATTATTCAATCACACAACAAGAAACTCATAAACAACAAGCTTCACTATGCATAAATTAAAACAAAAGGTAGAAACTGCAAACAACACAAACTCAAAAGCCAAAATCTAAAATAATAGAAACTCATAGAATGCTGACTCGCAAAATATAAACAAACTTCTGACTCTAATCCTAAGAGAAACTTCATAAAGTTAATAAGTAAATGAGGCAAACTCGCCACTCTAAACTGAATAGAAACTCATAAAGTTATGTTTAGACCTTGGCAAACTCGCCAAAAATTCTTGTTGGTAATCAAGCGCCACTTTCAAAACATGAGAGAAACTCGAGTTATTCAAGAACAAGCAAACTTCATGAGTTTATGTGTATAAAACAAACTCGCCAAAAATTCTAAGCCTAAGAAACCGCCAAACATTTAACCTAGGCAAATTCGCCAAAAATCTAAGCCTTAAAGAAACTTGCAAAGTTAATGGATAAAAGCAAACTTCATGCACTTTTTGAACCCACTTGTAAATCGCCATTCTATTAGGAAACTGGCAAACTAAGCCATTATTCTTTGGCAAACTCGCCAAACACTAGATTTAGTAAAGAAAAATCAAAAAACTCATTAGCCTTGGCAAACTCGCCAACATTCAAAACAAACACATGACAAATAGCCAAAACACATCGAGTGCATAAAGCGTTGAGATACCAAAATTCAAGTAAAAATTAAAATTATGCAATAATTATGACAAACTCGCCAAAATTCAAACAAACCAAACCCTAAACTCGCAAGAAATCATCTCTATTATCCGAAATCACAAACAAAAAAACGAGACAACATAAATTGATCAAGTTACTCTATAGGCATCGATATTAATCTAAGACTACTAGCGACTACTATCCTAAGGGCATAAGAGTTAGCATATCTAAGGCATAATGGATCGATCCTATTAGCAATCAATTCTGCTTGAGAAGATTAAAAATAACACCAAACCAAGATTGAAAAGAGTACTTGTCGATTTGAGTGAGTAAAAACTTTGGATTGATGGGATAAAGGTTAGCGGCGGCGATTTTGGATTTTGACAAATATGATGTTTAAGGAAGAATGAATAAGTCTAAATATATATAAGGAGAACAATGCAAGAATGACACATTTAGTCCCTATTGTAAGAAAAACGTTTTTTAATGAGAATGAAAAAATCTTTTTGGGTTTTGTATAGATTTTATATTTTTCTATTTTGATTTTGAAATATGTATTGACAAAAGGTTTTTTGATGTTTGATTTGTTTAAGAACGTTTGATTAAATTTTCGGATCTTCGAATTCAAACACCGCATACCAATTTGATGGACAAGCTCAGAAACCTTCGGGTGGCAAGGCTTTGGTGAAACGATCCGCCAATGGTATTGAGTACCCACAAAGTATAGTTCAATTGTACCTTGTTCAACATGCTCTTTGATGAAATGATATCGGAGAGCGATATGCTTTGACTTGGAATCTTTGAACCGTGTTGCGGAGATTGCAATGGCACTTTCTTGGAGTCATGGTATCGGAATCTTGTCGAATACAAAACCGTAGTCCATCGGTTGTGATCTCATCCAAATTATCTGAACACGACATGCGACATGGCAGCGTATTATACATTGATGACATAGATGTACAGTCTTGTTTCTTTGGCCCAAGACACCGTTTATCTCCAGAAATTGAACACCACGGATGTACTTTTGCGTGTATCTAAACACCTGCGTGATCGACATCACGAAAAACTATTAGTAAACCGAAATCCGGATACGATTCCAAGTGAATGGTTCCCTTTACGTAGCGAAGGATTCTTTTAGCCTCGATGAGGTGTCTTTAAGTTGGTCTTGACTGATAATGGGAGCAAAGATATCTGACAAATACAATGTAGTTTTGTGGCTGTTAGATACATGAGAGACCCAATAATACTTCGGTATTTTGTAGGGTCAACTAATTTCCCATGTAAATCACATCCGCTTTGGTGAGGTTCTGAGACATAGGTGTGTTATAAGTATCTGTTGGTCATTCCATGTTTCTTCAAGATTTCAAAGAGCATATTTGGATGATTTAGAAATATGCCACGGGGAGATTGATGAACCCGAAGTCCTAAGAAGAACTTTAGTTCACCCATCATGGACATTTCAAAATTTTGTTTCATTAATTTTGCAAAAGCGTTTGAATACTTTTATGTGTTGAACCAAAAATGATATCATCAACATAAATTTGAACAATCAAAATATCCTCCCGTGACGTTGAATGAAAAATGTTGGATCAGCAGTTTCCTGGTAAAAGCGATTAGCGAGAAGAAATTTTGACAGTTTGTCGTACCAGGCCCGTGGAGCTTGTTTAAGACCATAAAGAGCCTTTTTGAGCTTGTACACGTAGTTAGGATGATCTGAATCAACAAACCCGTCCGGTTGACCCACATAAACTTCTTCCGCGAGTTGACCATTGAGAAATCTGTTTTACATCCATCGATAAACCGTGATATTCTTGTGTGCATCATATGCGAGAAATATCCGTACGACTTCAGGTCGAACCCGGTGCAAGCGATTCTTCATAATCGATTCCTTCTTTCTTGAGAATACCTTTAGCCCAAGAGCGAGATTTGTTTGCGAATAACATTGCCAAGCATCGGTTTGTTTTCGGATCCGCTTGAGGTCCAATGACATAAATCCCATCGGTCTTGGAACAAGTTCCCGGACTTGAACGTTTGAGCTGATTCAACTCTTCTTGCATTGATTCAATCCAATTGTCATATGTCATAGCTTCTTTGATGTTTCGTAGTTCATCATGACAAACAGTGAGTGCATAAACACAAGTTTCAGCATCGGTATGAAGTCGTTGTCTCGTCATAACTGGGTTAGAAGGATCGCCAATCACATTTACTAAGGGATGATCGTTCGTCCATTTATGTGTCGAAGGGTGGTGATTGAATGTTGCATGCATATTAGACGGTACCAAATTGCGTGAAGCGACTTCGCCAATGTCCGGAATGGTTGGGCCGAACAAATGGATTGAAGAAAGCATTTCCGTCATAATCTAGATGCGGGTACTTCTTGATTTTGTGATTCATCGGTATGTCGGTGTTGGATGCAATGTGTTCTTGATTGAGAATCATGCGGCGGTGCATCCAGTGCAACAGTTGTTGTTGTTGGAGCAGTGTATCGGGTATTGGAATATGATCGGTGTCTGTGAAGCATCGATACATCGGAGCTACTCTCCGAAATCTCATCAAAGCGAGAGGAGCAAACAATGTTTCCAATTGTTGGCGAGTGAATTCCATGGGTGGAACGGTGATGAAGAAGAGAAAGTTTAAACGGTTGGATCACGGGTCCTAAAGCGGTTTTGCTCGAAGACATTTACGTGTAGCTCATCAAAGTTGACATGAACGGTTTCCATCATTTGTCGAGTTCGACGATTCCAAATTTTAAATCCTTTCGGATTTTCACAGTAACCTATGAACACTCCAATGTCGGCTTTGGTGAAGTTTACCAATATCATCACGATCATTTTTAGGATAGCATGAGTGCAGCATGAAAATATATGATATCGGTTTGCGGTTTGTGAACAATCTCATGGAGTTTTATTATGGCGTGTATGAATGATGGAGCGGTTTTGAGTAAAGCATCAGATTGAGGCGGCTTGACCCACAGAAATCCGGTAATTGTGAGAAAATCAACATCGTTGGCGACCCTCCACTAACGTTGGTTTCGTCTTTCAACAACACCATTTTGTTCAGAGAACGGAATTGAGGTTTGATGTGTGATTCCAACTTTCTCAAAATAAGCCGAAGTGTTTTATTTTGAATTAGTTCCATTAATACGTTCTCTTATAATGCGGACAGTGTTTCTGAGTTGAACTGAATCTTTGTGAAAAGGTGATAATCATTGTGGAGCTTGATCTTTAGTTAGGAGAAAATAGAATCCATCGTGAATAATCATCAACAATAACCAGAATGTGTCGTTTTCCATTCACACTTTGTACACGCATAGGGCCACATAAATCCATATGAAGTAAGTTAAGAACATGGTGAGAACTTGGTTCGGGTTTGAGAAAGTTAGATCTCTTGCTCTTGCCTTGTTCACAAGCCGAACATAAATGATCTTTGGTGTATCGGAACTTTGGAAGACCATCAACTAACTTATGACGGAGTTGATCATGGTTTTGAAGTTTAAATGAAAGCCTTTTGCCATAACCATGATTTAGTCGGTTGCTTTGGAGAAGACAAATTGGTGAATGAAATCATATCGGACATTGGAATCGTATAAATATTTGTGCCGATTCTTGGTGAGTAAATCATGTCCTTCCAGTCCGTCGTAACATGTTTTGGAGAAGCGAAACACAACTTCCAAATCATCATCACGTTGTCCAACAGAGAAAAGATTGTGTCCAAGACCTTCAACATAATAAACCCAGATGATCTCGATGTTTCCATTGACATAATCTCCATATCCCATTATTGCAGCAAAATGATCATTCCGAATCGTGATGTAGATGAACTTTGAAACAAAGTTTATTAACGTTAGATTTCTGTCATATGTCGGTACATCCGCTATCAACAATCCACAGGCGAGTTGAATCACGCAACACGAACAAGGGTGGTATGATAGAAGCAGTGGAACCCAAAGAGTTAGTGGGTTCCATTATGTTAGTGTTACACACGTTTGCACATTTAGGAATCCATTTAAAACTTGAGGTACGCTGCAACCATTGTTGCCATAACCAATTATTTTTCGCTTTTGGTCTTAGTGAAGTCACTAGGTGATTACTTTCTTAGGAGATGTTTTCATGACAATGGGTATGTCTACAAATTTCTCAACTACATTGTGCACCTTCCTAAATTCGATTTTGCAACTAGTAGGGACCTAGAGGAGGCCAATTATAGATTTCTTAGAACGAGCTAACGAGATTTTGCAACATTTATCATGATTACCAAACATCATACTTTACGACAAAACACAGGAAGCATGCTTTGGCGTTTGATGAGACTTATCATTCGTTACACAGACATTAGAATTACAAGTTGCCAAATTTGAATCTAAAGCAGATGCAACATGATTTTTATTCGATTTCTAAAGATGAACTTCTACTGCGATGTCGGACGAGTGCTCTTCCTATGTTGCGAGATCCTAGTATTTTCTTGGTGTCTCTTATGCTCGAATCTTCTAACATTAGTAGGCATGACTATTCTGTAGAAGTGGAAGAAAGCAAATTAGTTCCCTGAGGTTTATCAATTATATACATGCTAGGAGCAATCACTTTTGTGTTACTAGACTTGCTAGATTCTTGTTTAGCTAGCTTTTCTTTAAGCTCAATGATGATGTGGTTTTGATCCTGAATTATGGAATTTAATCTTCCTTGTTCACCCAACATTTGTCGAGTGTATTCAACATGGTGATCAAGTTCTTTTGAAGCTTGAGCGAACAGGTTTAAGAGAATCAAAAATCGTTTTATATTTCTGTTTGACTTGTGCCATCTCTTGTTCATATTTGAAAATTTGACATTTTAACGATGCATTTTCATCATCAAGAAAATCGACTTTTGAAATTCGAATCCAAAAAGACACCTTTTCCATGTGATTTTGCAAAGCAAGTTCAGATTCAATTGTCTTAGATTGACACCATTGAAGTCTTCGTTTAAGTTCAGAAATCTCCATTGAAAGTTTAGATTGAACATCATCATTTTGTGAACAGTTTTCATTTTCCTCTGTTAATTTCGCAATTTCATGCCTTAACATCGATTGTCCATTTCAACGTTTGAACCATATTGAGATTCTCAGCGGTAACACATTTTCATTCTGAAGCAAATTCATAATATATAACCACAGAAGCAATATTAGCGAAAGAGCATCTAACAATCGATCAAGGGCATTTTGAAGATCTTGGTTTTTTATTGTTCTTGTGAAACGAGTTTTCAAGTGTGTTAAAAGCTTCAATCATTGAAGTCACCTCTTGTTGAAGTTCCCTTTCCCGATGTGTTGCACAGAGGCAGCATGTCGCGACGAGGTGAATTTGGGTTTGAAACATTTGTCTTTGCTCTCTTGCATAAGCAGATTGAAAATTAGATGCTTTTAACTCAGAATTTTTCTCAATTGCCGTTTCTAAAAGTGAAATATCTTCCATAAACGTTTGAAAGTATCGTAATACTAAACAAGATTTAGGAGTTTTTGGCAATGAGTTGCTTTTGCAAGAGGGCAGTAAAGGACCATTTAGTTGTGCAACACGTGAGCGGGGCCTTCTACACAAGATGCCTCCGTTTTTTCAGAAAGATTATATGTTGGTGTTGAAATGACATTAGGTTTGTAGAAGCATTTTCTCTTGTGTAATTATATGGTAAAATTCCATTTTGTCGCATGTTTAAGCGACTTCGATCATCTTGTGTCCATTGTTCCTCACAATCAAATACAACAAGTTGCATGTTTGGATCTAAAAGACATTGAGCACTATACAATTTGGGCATTTCCTTGAGACATTGTGAAGAAAACGTAGGTGATTATACCCAAGAGCAAAAGCGTTTTGAGTCATCAGGACTCGAAGTAAAGTTGACATTTCAATCTGTTTTACTGGTGGCCAATCTTATATACACCAGTACCAAAATCTTTTAACCGTCTTTCCAATCGAAGAATTTCCTCGATTTGATCATCAATGTGCTTCTTAGATTTCTTCTTGAATTCAGAAAAATTTGACCGACTTGTTGAAAAATCTTTTTAGTATTTGAAAGTTCCGTTTGAAGATTGTCGATGTTTTTAAAGTTAGGACTTTTCTTGTTCAATTTTAGAAATCTTTTCGTTATTTGTCGCAACAATTTCATGCATTTGATGTTGAAGATTTTGTTCGTTAACGTAAGATTTTTGAAAAGCCACTTCAAAACTTGTTTCTCGGTGTTTTTTGTTTCAAAATCATTTATCCGTTTTCGACAACTCTCAAGTTCGTGATCAAGAGGTAATCTCACCCTAAGGTTATGGTTTATTTCATTACATTTTGCAGTTTGAGCTTGAAATGGCAGAATTAATGAAGTCAGATATTCGAATCGGACCATGAATTGCTTCACTCTGTTCAATATGCTCATTATTTTCATCATCACTTAAGTCATCAAATGTAACCACGGGTTTAATTTGATCAACTTCATTATGATTAAATGATGATTCATGTTGCGATTCTTACTCATCGAATCTTGATCTGAACACAATTGCATTTATGAGACATATATCGATTGTCGTACACGAGATAGACCGTCGTGTCATAGACTGGTCCATTCTCTTTTTGGCTGATGTGATGTTCTGCATATTTGCCATCAAAATAACTGCAGCATTTGCTTCCAAATCTTCATATTCATCATGGAGTATCGCCATAAAACCTTGGCGAGTTTCATGAGTTCTCCTGCTTCATCCTTGTATGCCATCAGCATGACTTGCTTATAGTAATCTCCTCCTCTTGTTCGGTGGTTCGGACAAGCATTAGCAAGATGTCCTTGCTTTTTGCAATTATAGCGTGAATAGTAGATCACGGCCGGTGAATCCCGTTTCCACAACTTGAACATTTCTCTTGAAAGTATTACGATCCCCTGGCGATGTTTGACCATTCCCAGTGCGAATACCCACTTGTAATCATCGGCGACCACTAGTTCGAACCTCAACTTTGCCACCTTGTATAACAGCATGACTTTTGGGATTTGATGATGAACGAAGATGATTGTTTGGTGAGGTAAGAGAACTTGGAGGCTTTAGCAATAAAGGCCATTCCATGATTTAATGCTTCAAAGGCATCAACTTGATCATCATTTATTTGAGCAGAGTATGCATTGTTAGAATCTCTAGCGTGTGAGTTGATGAAGGTGTAGGTGGAGCATAACTAAAGTGACGTTGTTGTTGATCGAAAGCATGATTTGACTTTGGGTAAGGAGTGGGATAACCATGTGCCATGAGCAATCGATCAAGCAATGGGTGGTGTAGGGAAACCATGTGTGCCACGAGCTTCTTTATCTTTGATAACTTCATATTGATGATGTTTTAGATAATCATACAATAATCCATGCTTGACTTCATGAAGATCCTTGACTTGTCGAACAAATGTAACATACTTATGCCAATCCGGTCCTAATGAGTTCAGAAACTTGGTGTTAATAACAATTGTTGGAAGATCAATCTTATGTCGATGCAAATCATTGACCACATTTGTGAAACGATGATAATATGATTCAAGTGATTCACCAGGCTCAATGGTAAACACATCAAAGATGTGATATAACTTAGACTCCATGTCGATCTTATTCATTCAGTTGCCTTCCATTAAAAGATGAATTTGTTCCCACATAGCTTTTGCGATTATCGTGCATCAATACTTTTGTAAATCGGATTAGGAATTCCAAGAAGTATTTGTTGCATAGCAAGCTCATCGACTTCAAGATGAAGTAGTTGTTCGGTGTGCGACTAAGTGGAACAATTGTGATAGTATCGGGTCTCGTTGGAACATTTGTGGATCTGGGAACAGTTTCAGTTGGCATTTGAAACGGTCCTTCTAATATCACCTTCTTTAGATACTTACCATGAGGTTTATTGAGTTCCATATACCTTAGAAATCGACTTGACCATTGCATAATTTCTGGTGTAAGCATTGGAGACGAGTATCCGAACCAGCTTCATGAAGATGATTGTGACTTATGGCGGCACATTTGAGAGAACCATGTTTGTTGTTGAGGGATTTGTGGAACCATTGACGTTGGTTGTGGTCCTTGTTGAGGATGGTTTGGAGTATATTGTTGATTAAATTGTTGTTGATAAATTGCTTGTTGTTGTTTCCATTGTTGATGTTGTGGACTTAGTTGTTGTTGTTGTTGATTATGAGTGTAAGGAAAATAGTTGGATGATGGTGGTTGAGACATATTTGTTAAGTGATGTTGATCGTTAAGGATAATTAAGGTTGAGGTTGTTTAGACTTAAGTAGATGAGTAGAAGAAAACCAAACTTGCAGAAATCCAAACTTGCTAGCAAGAAACTTCATGAGACAAAACTTCTTGAAAGAAACTTCATGAGCGCAAACTCGCGAGGAAGAAACTTCGCAAACGCAAACTTCATGAAATTGAATGACTTCAACTAGCCTCGCAAACTGTGAGAAATTGAATGAGAAACTTCGCCAACTCGCAAACTCGTGAAATTCAGTGGCTTCATGACTTCACGCAAACTTCGCAGAAATTCAAGACGAAACTCGCCAACTCGCAAACTCGCGAGAAATTCATCGAACTTCGCCAACTCACGCAAACTGAAATTCAAGTCAGAAATCGCTGACTCGCGAAACACGTATTCAGTCAAAAAGTCCATAAATTTCAATCTAAAACACGTTTTAAGTCACAATTTCTATTAAAATCTAATCAATATTAACCTAAACTATCCCTTGGCTCTTGATACCACTTGTTAGGTCACCATATTATCACAACAATATGTATTTCTAGAGAGAAAGTTTGAGTAAGAAAGTGGAAGGAACTAATGAATGATTAAGGAAAATGATAATTGCAATTAGAAACAACAACCCTTTCCCTTCTAGGGAGGGGGTTATTTAATTTTTACATAAGTAGGTGTTTCCCTTGGTTCTAGAAGAACCTTCTATCACAGCTCATGGGCTTTACTACATGGTCGTGAAACTATTACAAACATTTATAAACCATAATTATTAACGACCTATTACAAATGAAATGACCTACACTTGATAATAAAACATGTTCCTAACATAGTGCTTTGCTCCGAAGCTTGTAGTCATTGATTCCACTCATTGCATGTTTGATTAATCCAAGTGGAGGTCTTTTACTGATCCCATTGATAATAACATTATGCCATCTTTTGAGATCATCGGCAAAAAATCTAGAGACATCCATTATTGGTGTTGGTATTATGTGATGTTGTGACTTTGGTTGGCATTGCTCCATTACGGATCACTGATATCTTCTCATCGAGTAAGCGAAGCTTCGTTGATTCATGATATTGGCAGAGTGAAGCAAGGAGTGAAAATGTCGAGTCATTGATGCTAATCATGATTTCTTCGATGTGTTGTGTGAGCATGCGTATGGGTAGCTGGCAAATTCGATCATTGCAAACATGGGGTGTACTGCATAAGACGGTTAGCAATAAAGAAGCGCCTGAAAGTGTCTTTGATCACTTTCGTCGAATTGAAATACCTGCCCACGGTTCCCGTTGTCCGTACAATGCACTTTGTGTCGGTAGGATTCCTAAGAATCTCCTTGGCAGGTTTTGCAGCTGTTCTGCCCGTTCTCAAAGCCGAACGTCTCAAAGAGAACAACACGAATTGAGTGAACCCGGTGAAATGAATTCAGCGATTGATGAAAAGAGATTTGAAAAGCAATCGTGTATTGCTCAATAGAAATTGTTTTTGCAGTACAATGAAGGTTTTTATTGAAAATCAATTATCAATCATAAACACCTTTATTTTAGAAATAGGCACCTGTCGATGTGCTAAAGAAAAGTTTTAAGCACAACAACGGTTTTCAAAGGTATCCGTCAATCCATAACACGAACAGGATTGATCCAAAAGATTGAATCTCTCCATTGTTACGTCGGTTGTCACATGGTTGATCTAGTGGATAGATCTCACATGCAACCTACCAGGAGCTTGTTTGATGTTAGCTCGAAGGCTTTCCATCTTCATTGTAGAATATTTTATTATATGGCTCCGGATGTTCGGCAATACCACAAGGATGTCGTAGGACTCAAGATATAATCTTTCTTTTCCACATTGTGAAAGAGATAGACTTCATTGAGTGTCTTAATGAGATTTATAGATGATCTTGGCACTAGACTCAATTTGTGCATATTTGGATCCATGTATCGGAGACTAGGAGAGTCTCCTTCTTCAATATCAACAATCTCTAAGAGAAAGTCGATGAATAATGTCGGTTCCCGTGAAGAATGAAACAAGTCCTTTTAAGAGGAACTTGAGTGAAAGTTGAAGTGCAGTCGTCGGCTGGGTCCATGAGGTCTTGTCTTCAATACCGATGTTACCATCAGTAGCATATGAATTGAACCCGGTTTCTACCCTAAAGGTTGAATAAATGGAGGCTATTTGTTTTCTACCCTTTTCTCATTCAATTCTTTTAATTCTTCAACCCGCTTGATTCTTACCGAGACTTCTTAGCTAGAACCTTGTTGGGTTTATTCGATTACTATTTCGGACTTAGTCCGCCTCTTCCCATATATCATTTTCTCCTTTTATCATCATACCTAGAACTCTACACTAACTAGTGGATAGTCCACAGGTAGATCCCTCGATTCTGGCGGATCATGGAACAAATACCTAACCTTATCATCCTTATATCCCTTGTACATAGCAAAGTAAAATTGAATTGGGTCTATTTGGTATTGTTCATAGCCATTTGGGAACCAATGAAACCATTGAAAATCAATCCGGATACTTGTGATACATTATCAAAGCATTTTATTGCTCAGATTGTTTTTGATATTTTTTAGAATAAGAGCTCCCCTTATGTGCATCAAATGTTTTGAAATCGTTTTTGCTGCAATTGAAGAAGAATTAAGTTTTTGAATTCATTTTTTTCAAAGATATCAACATCACTTCTAATCAAATCAAGAGATTAAGCATTTTTGGGAAGGATGAGGAGTTTTCAATGTTATGCTCTACCTCAATATGTTACCTCGAGGTAGGGAGATTGTGCAAGAAACCGAAAACCAGACCTAAATAGAAAAAAACCGAAGAACCAAACCAAAAAAATCGAAACCGATTGAAAAACCGACTGGTTCGGTTTTGTTGAAAAAACCGAAGTTTTGGTTCGGGTTTGGTTTAACTTTAAAACCGACCAATAGAAACCGAACCGACATTTAAAGTCAAAAGAATATATCTTGCCTTGTTGTTCATAAATAATATAAGTACTTTATCTTGATATCTTTCTTTTACATTACCGTTGTCAATGATGCATTTCAAATGTGTGATAACTCTGCTAATATTTTATTTTATAACAATATACATAATACAAATGTGCTTTAAGGTTGAAAAATGGAATTTTATAAATGTCACAAGAACTCATTAATTTTGAATGTTAATGGTTGTTCACAATTGAAGATTGTTGATTACATCAAAGATTGAATATCTTGTTCCAACTTCTCATTCTTTTTCGTTTACATTACCTTTCAATTGTTTGGTGTACCTTCGAGGGCTCTAAAATCCTTGGAACTTGGAGGAAACTTTGAGAATGTTGGTAGCTTGATTTAAGGCAGTTCTTTACCCATTTTAATACCGTTGTCTTGGCCGGTACCGGTTTAAAATGGTTATTTTATGATATATGTCAAATCTACTTTGAACAAACAAAGCTTTGATAAATTGTATAAGTGAAAAACCGAAGACCAAACCGAAAAAACGACAACGAAAAACCAAGCCGACACAAAACCCGAAACCATGGTTTCTAAAAATCAAAACCAAATTTTTCGGTTCGGTTTGCATTTTATAAAAGGAGCCAATCATGACCATGCTCACCCTACCTCGAGGTTTGAAAAGAGTTTTGCACATACTAGAGGGAACATGCACATTGAGATAAATGATCACGTTTCAAATCATTGTGGTTTAAGATAGATGCTCCCCCTCCACATGTGCATGGAAAATTTGAAATCGTTTGTCACATGTGGGAAGGAGAGCTTGTACAACCTTATAAAACCATTTACCGAATTATCAGTTTAAATCCAATTTAATTCACACATTCTCCCCGATCACAATTATCAAATCATTTGAGATTTGTGATCTCTTATAGATTTAAATTGATTTTGAAAGCTTTTGAGGAGAATTGTGACTTGATTATGAAAGCGTTTTAACTAATAAGGATCTGATTATGAGATTATAAACTCCATTGGTTAAACATGCATGATTATCTTTTGAAAACAATTGAATGCCAAATAACTTTTTAATTTAATTGAAATCATTCTCCCCTCAATCAATGACATAGGTTGTTGATTGAGAGATTGATATTTTGACAAATAAGTCCGGATGATTATCAAAAATAGAGACTGAGTTATTTTTCAAAGCAGTTAGTTTTCAGTAGATAAATGTTTATAGAATCAGAGCATGGAATTTGAAAACATGGTAAACCATGGCTCTGTTCTTTTTTTGAATAGCGGGTTCTTGCACGGAAATGACAATAAACCATTGTTTCTCTTTCTCCCAAAAATATTTTTTGATTTTTTTTTTTTTTTAAATTCGAACAACATCTAAAGTCCCGTGTCATTCTTTGAATGACAAACAAAGCCGTAGATATAATGTTGAGAAAAACATGACAAATTGACAATATTTTTTGAAGATTTTTCGAATTTTTCAGTTTTTTTTTTGTTTTTCGAAAAAATATTTACAAGAGATAGATGGGCATAGACCTTTACTCCTCGTCTTCTTCACGAGAAGGCGTTTGAGTGTTTCTGGTTGAAAGCTTTTCAAGCCTAGTCGAGGAAGTATGAACTCAAAACGTTCTCTTGGAAGGGTTTTGGTGAAGATGTCACGCTAGCGATATGAGACCTCACAAAATAGAGTTCCACCACACCTTTTCCACTTGTTCCCTGATGAAATGATGTCGAATGTCGATATGCTTTGCTCTTGAGTGTTGAGCGTCGTTGCAAGAGAGAGCAATAGCACTTTTATTATCCGCAGTCTGAGAGATTTTTGTTGAATTCAAAGCCATAGTCGGATAATTGAGATCTCATCCATAAGATTTGAGCACAACAAGATGACATGGCTATGTATTCAGCCTCTGTAGAGGAAATAGAAGTACTCATTTGCTTCTTTGAAGACCAGCTCGCAAGCTTATCACCCAAGAGCACCGAGGCGTGCTTGACGAGTATCTTGACATCCGCATGATCGGCATCGCATAGGCATTAGTGACATACCGGTGTCCTTTGGGTACCAAAGTCCCATATTGATGGTTCCTTGGAGATACCGAAAGACCCGTTTAACCGCTTCAAGATGCATTTTAGTAGGCTTAGCACGGTATCTAGCACACATGCAAATAGCGAACAAGTCCGGTCTACTAGCGGTGAGGTACATCAGGGATCCAATCATACTACGATATTTTGTTTGGTCAATCATGATCCTTGAGTGGTCCTCATCTAGTTTGGTTCGATCACTCATGGGAGTGTCAAGCGAGGTCACTTGAATCAAATCCAAATTTCTTTAAGATCTCAATAGCATATTTAGATTGATTTATGAAAATGCCTCCGGGACTTTGTGAAATTTGTAATCCCAAGAAAAATGACATTTGTCCCATCATTGACATTTGAAATTTTGAACTCATTTCATTTGAAAAGCGATCACATTCCATTGGGTCGGTCGAGGCAAATATAATATCATCAACATAAATTTGAACATGAATTAAATGTTTGCACGACTTTGGTGAATAAAGTAGGATCAAGCTGCTCCTTTCTTGAATCCGGTAGATAGAAGAAACTTTGACAGCATATCATACCATGCTCTAGGAGCTTGCTTCAAACCATATAGGGCCTTTTTCAAGCGATAAAAATGAGTAGGATGCTCTTGATTCAAAACCCTCGGCTGGTGGCGTAAGCCACTTCTTTAAGATCTCCATTAAGAAATGCGTTTTCACGTCCATCGATAAACAACCATGTTCTTGCTAGCGACATTTGCCAAGAAGATTCGATTGCCTCGATTCGAGCATGGGGCAAAAGATTCCTCAAAGTCTATACCTTCTCTTGGCGATAACCTTTAGCTACTAACCTAGCCTTATTTCAAAACATCACCATGCTCATCAAGCTTCACTTTGAAGATCCATTTTAGAGCAATGATCATAGCACAATCTGGAGCAGGTACTAATTCCCATACATTAAGTCGATCAAACTCATGAATTTCTTTTTGCATGGCATTGAACCGGTATCTTTCATTCATGGCGGTTTTAACATCTTTGGGTTCGATCTTTGAGAGTCTGAGTTAAAGCACCATAAGGCATCGGTTGCAAGTTGTTACAGTGGATACGGACGAGAGGATTTCCAATGATGTTGTCTAATGGATGATCGTGAGTCCATTTTTGAGGTGTTCATGTGGTAGTTGTTGAGGGCGAAGTAGCAGTCGATGTCTCCTGAAGAAGATGGTTCTGATGAAGATTCAGGAGCAAATATGTTTTCAAATGGAGCATCTTCGGGGTAGCAAAGGGATTAACTTCATCATTGATGCCTGAAACATTTCCATGATGTACATTTGAAGAATGATGATTTGTTGATGAGGATCAGGATGCCGGTGCTTCTTGACTTAAAGATATTGAGGCGGGGATTGACTTCATTCACGGGAATATGAGCACCTCTGTTGTAGGGATCGACACCTCATTAGTACTTGGATCATAAAGTTCATCAAACATAGGATCAAACAATTTCTTTAAATCATCTTCGGATGGAGGTACATATGGAGTTTCTTGAGAAGAGTTTGGAACAAGGGATGAACCAATGGGGCTGTTTTGAAGTGCGGGTCCTCGGCTGATTGTCGAGAGCCATTTGACCGACGCTCATCAAACGTAGCGTGAATTGTTTCCATGATATTTCGGGTTCTTTTGTTGTAGATTCGGTATCCTTTTTGTTTGGTGCATACCCTACAAATACTCCAATGTCTGCTTTAGCTCTAAGTTTGCCTAAGTCTTGTTCCTCATTAGTTGGATAACACAATGCACCAAACACACGAAGGAAAGAGAGATTAGGTTTTCTTTTGTGGACAAGTTCATATGGAGTTTTTCCATGAACAGTGTGAATCAGGGAACGATTTGGTGTGTAGCATGCAGATGGCAATAGCTGCCAGGAGAAACATTGGAACCTTTTAGTAAATCGACATTGTTCTAGCGGCTTCTACAAGAGTTCGATTTAGATCTTCAACTACACCGTTCGTTGAGGAGTTCGTGGAACACTTCTTTGATGGCTGATTCCAACGCTTTCATAAAATTCGAAGTTGTTTGTTGACAAACTCAGTTCCATTGTCTGTTGGATATTACGGCCGTTTGTTAAGTCGAACTGCGTACTGTTTGATGAGTTTGATGATGATATCTGGAGTTTCATCCTTTGTCCTTAAGAACTTGACCCAAGTGAATCTAGAGTAATCATCAACCACAACTAACACATATTTCTTCCCAAAGATATTCTTTACCCTCATTGGTCCACATAAATCCATATGAATCATATGAAGAACTTACTGTGTGAGTTAGTAGGTTTGGGTTTATGGGCATACTTCTTGCTTTTCCCAATTGACATCTTGAACAAAGATGATCCTTTTCATACTTTAGTCGAGGTAAACCTACAACTAAGTCCTTTCTTTAGAGATCATTGATGGTGCGGTTCAAGTGATTGAGACGCGATGCCATAACCATGACTTTGTTTTGAAGCCTTTGACAACAAGCATTGGAGAAGACTTCATCATATCATCGATAGAGATGGTGTAAAGATTTGAACCACGAGTTCCTCTTAAAAGTTCCTTACCATCAAGTTCTCTAACAAAACAAGTATGTTTTATGTAGGCTACTTCTAGATGAGAATCAAATTGACCCGACAGAGAGCAGTTATGACCAAGACCTTCCACATAGTATACACTAGAGATAACACTATCACCAACAACATAATCACCATAACCCATAATTGCACCGAAATAATCATTACCGAATCTGTGTCCGATGAATTTGCTCACGAAGTTCATGAGCAGTGACGGTCTCGGTCATATGCTTGGAACGACACGAGTCCGGTACCACGAACGATTTGAACGATCTGCAGTTGAACACAGACAAGAATGGATAAATGGATAATTGGGATCCCCATGCAAGAATGGGTTCCATTTGGTTAGTAACGATGAGTGGAACACCCACATCAGTAGAAACATCCATATCAGTAGAAGCAATGGAATGGGAATAGATGCAATGTGGGTTATGCGTATTTGACCTATTCAAAGTATGTTCACTTCTTAAGGAATAGTTCTACCGGTATCCATTTTCTAGAGGGCATAATCTTAGCGGTTTGAGAGCATGATTATTCTTATGGCCAAAAGGTATCCAATAATAACCTATCTTTATAAATGTTCTTCCCATGGGTTTCCACTATTTTCTAACAATCTTCGTTTTGCCTTTTGCGCTTTGCACGATTATTAGCGTAAACAATTTTAACTGGGCATTTGACAGCATTAGACAAAGCATTCACACCTTATTCATGATTAGCAATGAGAATTCAAGCGACATCATTACAAGGTTTGCAAATAGTATCAATTGAATTAATTCTGATACGCCTAAGGCTAATACTAGAATCAACACGATTCGTTTTATTCAACTCAAGCTTAAAGTTCCTAGATTGGTCTTCTACACTCTTCCAATGCACATTTTTAGCTTGCGAGGTCCTATCATTCCTTGCATTATCTTGAGACTTTGACCCTTTCGCTTTAATGTCACGATTACTCTGTAGAGGGAATGGGAACATTAGTTGGTTGATCTAATTTTTGCATTCCTAAGCTTGATGTGCAAGGATCGACCTACTAGAAGCACATTAGTGTTTACTTTCTTAAGGCGTGATTTGAGCTATTTGCAGGCACACTAAAGTTCACTTTCTTAGCACTAACATATCAGGAATCTGAACTACTTGAAGGCACATTAGTGTTTACTTTCTTAGGCGGGCATAGAACGGATTTCTGCTTGGCACAAGGCATAGAACAAGGCTTCACAGCTTTGCCTTTTCACCTAAGGATTTTGGACATGTTGCAATTACACATTCTAGCAACTCTTGAGATCGTTTGGCATGGAGGCAAGCAAACCTAATTTCACTATCAAGAGGTTTGTTAATGAAGTCCTCTTCGACAATCTCACGGAGACATTCTAGACTATCCTTAAGGTGAGCACAGAAGTCATGAAAAGCATGTTCATTATTCCTAAGATGAGGAGGAATATATTTAGCTGTCACAGTGTATTTGCAATCTAAGGGTGACTTTGAGACAACATTCTTATTGAAAACAAGTGTTAGTTTCCCATTTCCCACGACTTCTGATTCTCAATTTCCTTTTTAAAGACGTTATTTTTTCGTTGTTTTGGTCACGGGTGACTTTCATTGAATCATATAACTCTTTAAAATGTCGTTTAACTTTTTCATTTTCTTCTAGAAAACTCTCGTTTTCCTTTTGTAAGGCATTAACTAAGTTTTGAAGATGAAAAGTTTGAGAATTCTGAGAATCTAAAGGAGGAGGCATTTGGGAGCCTGTCATATTGTTCTTTGACCCTTTAATTGAGAGATTTGGGCTTTCAACTTTCTGATCGTGTTGCAATGAGCTTGAATCTATTCATCACGTTTGTTAATTTGAAAAACTGCATCAAACTCCGGAGCATCTGAGGATGTCTTGATATTTGAAGTTTTGACATTTTCTTTAAGATGTTGATATTTTAATTGTAAATTAAAATGCTCAACCTCTAGTTTAGAAAAATGTTTAACCAAATTGTCATGATCATCCAGTTCAATTTTCTCAGATAGTTTGGAATTAGTTATTTCAAGCTCAATGACTCGATCATGGGAGACTTTCAGGCCTTGAGATAATTCATGAAATTGGAAGCATTAATAGAACAATTTGTAGCAGTGAAAAACACATCTTGAGCAATACATTCAGATATCATATTCTCATTCAGTGTATGCAAGTTCTTCCTTTCAATCTCATTATATTTTAGTGCTCGCTCATAGTCACTAACTTCAACTATCATTGCATCAAATTCTTTTTCCATTCCCTTAATATCAGTTTCTATCCCCTTTTAAGACTCTCAAAGTGATCTTTTAGAAGTTTAAAGAAAGGCATGACCTCAATTAAATAACATTCTTTCATTTGCTCAAAACCTCTTTCTCCTTCAGTTATACCATTGGGTGTGATCCTTTTCTTGCAAGTTTTCTCAAAATCAACAAATAGTTGAAATATAACATATTGGCTAATTAAGGTCTTGCTTTTAGTGGCAATTGTTCTAGGAACAAGATGCATTGGTGTATTGGGAGGATACACAATTGCTTTAGGCATTTTCCTAAGGGAGGTTTGTTTCAACAATATTTTCGCTTTACGCTTATCTAAGTCCATTTTCCAGAACACTTGTTCGGGAGTCAACAATGTTTGTGGCTTAAACATGTTCAGATCCATTCTCCTTTTTGTAGTCATGGGGAGTGATAATTACTTTCTTCTCTTTGCATTTAGGATCATTTAGTTTCTTATTCATTTTCTCCCTAGTGATTTCATCTAATTTCTTATCTTCCTCTGTGCACTTAAAGCAACTAGGTTTTGTCTAGGTTTAAGAATCTCATTGCCATCATAGATTACATTTTGAGATGCTTTTGCTATCTTCCCGACCTTCGGGGTTGGGTTTATCTATAATGGGAACACTATGCTTATCGCGTAGAACTCTATGCTTAGTGATCATGTGACGGTCGAATGGTGTTCCCTTGTATGTACAACTTGTTTTCAAGTTTGTTTTCAAAGTTTTCAGATTAGAAAAATCTTTCAAGAGTTTTGATTCCTTTGCATTAAATTCTTGCTTAAGCATTTTCACATTTTCTTGAAGTTCTTGTTTTTGTTTAGCAGGTTTAGAAAGCTTTTCTTGCAAGGAATTTAACTCTTGTTTTAATACTTCTTCTCTAAAATGACTTTTTCTAATGATTATGCGCACTTGGTCATCCATTTCCTGCTCGCGAGTGGTCAACTCAAATTTTGCACGTTGTTCATAAATAGCAACACGTTCTGTATAGGCATTTAGTTGAGAACTACAGAATCATCAGGGGCACATGCGTGTATTCATCAAAAACATAGTCATTGTTGATCGAGAAGATGCATCACTTGGTACAACTTCACTTTCACTTTGTTTCACATATTGATCATATGGGACAACATTGATATTACCCATATTTTCAATATTTGATTCAATAGTTTCAGTTGATGGTACTTTGTCATGCATCTTTTGCACATCAACATCATCGTATAGTTTTAGTACCTCTGAGATGAGTTTGTCTTTGGATGGGCGACTTGTGTGAAGAAGAGACCTTGGGAGAAACCATTGGAGAAATGCTAGCCATAAAATTGTGTGTGTGAGTGGGTCCATCATCCACATCAGGGTATGCATCACAATCACTTGAAAGGCATTCGATGATTGTGACCTATCTCTCCGAGTAGGCCGCTCATCCACATCGCATCATAGGTCTTGGCATTGCCCTCGGTAAGAAACAACAATTCCTCTTCATCCAAAGCAACACCATTATCACGAGCTTGTACAAGACATCTTATCTCTGAAGTAATCGGCATTCGTGGGCGCTTTGGAGATGTGCGGTTCCTTGCAATGTGTCCACCACCACATTATAACATTTGATCGGCTTAGATTGACCTTGATTACCATTCCTTCCTCGATTCTGATTACCAACATAACCTCTACCGGCTCCACCTCTTCCCTGATCATACTGTCTTTCTGGTGGTTTTCCACGATCCTCCCATCTTTAACAGTAGCTTGATTGTGTGGGTTAGATCTTTGTTCGAGGTTGTTGTTGGTTTGTGGGAGAGAATTCATGTTTTGACTAAACAGAAGAGCTAGTTGATTAATGATTTTACCCACGTGTGCATGACATCGGCTTGTTTGAACATGGGATCAAGAATGAGTTTGTGATTACCATTGCCCATGGGTATGACTTGTGAGGCTTTGGTTGTGATTCCGATGTTTGAGTAGAAGGCAGTTGAGTCATTAGTCGAGCTTGTCTCTCCACGGTTGGTTTTGAACCTGATTAAGAATCATTTTTCAAACATAGCATGTCTCTCATTCTGAAGGAGGAAGGCATAGAGTTGCTCATAGTTTGTATTCTTCAATCCTTTAGTGAGCTTCACAGAGGTGACAAACTTGTGCCATTCGGGATTCATGTTCACAAATTTTGAGTTCAGCTGAATGTTAGGCATAGTCATTCCGATGTTCCTCATGTCATTCACTAACTTATGAAATCTCACATAGTACTCATAGACACTCTCATCCGGTTTCATCTTGAAGTGTTCAAATTCGTCATAGAGTTGTGATTCTCTGTCTTCCATAGTTAATTAGAACACGAGAGAAGCATCTTGACATTATCCCATCGCCTTTGCTCGGTGTTGTGATTGATTAACTTGTAGATGTCTTTAGGAAGACCTTGAAGAACAATGTTAGAAGCCACGATATAGCATCGAATCTCTTTTTCTCCTTATCATCAAGCTCATCATGCATCTTTGGTCTGTCCATTCCGTAAATCGAGTTCCATCTTCGTGATATCAAGTACATCTCTAGTCGTCTCAACTCGATACGGTCCTTCATCAATGGATTTGAGAATGTTTACACAATTTTCCTTTCCAAGCGATACAATCGATTCGTTGAGCCCAAGAATCGTAGTCGATTCACATCAAGCATGGGTGGACAGTATCTGAACCGGTGCTTGAACATCCTCGACAGCAGTGGAGATGATTGTAGAAGCGTTGGTAGACATGATGATAAATTAAACGGATTTTATAACTCTATGATTAAACCGGAAATCGATTCTTTCCGGGATTTTACTAAATCAAGAGAAAACCGTAAAAGAAATCACAAAGTAAGCTAGAAAATTATGCACCAAGTCGCTATCTTCTATTTCGCTATTCCACTAAGTCGCTAAAGTCCCAAATTAGCTAAACAAAAGACAAGTCGCTAAATAGCAACTAAGCTAATCCTCTAGTCGCTAGCTAAATTTTGTAAAGATTAAGCTAAGATACAAGTCGCTAAATAGCAATAGCTGCAAATTAAGCTAACACCAAGTTAAGCTACCCGTAGTGGAGAGTCCACTACTTGTCTTTGTTAATCGCTAGGCCTAAGTCGCTAGCTCCAATAACTCCAACTCGCTACAAAATTGTAAAGCAAGTCGCTACTAAGAAAAAATCCGTAGGTCAAGTCGCTAGCAAGAAAACTTCACAAACATCACTTTTCAATCCAAAAACAACCCAACCAAGATGATTCAAGTTCACCAAATGAAAACCTAAACACTTGTGATGATTCTAAACATAAAAGTACAAACAAAATCCAAGCTTTAACACAAGAAATCAACCAAATGATGCACAAACCACAAAACTTTTTCAAACTCAAAAACCACCTAAAAACCACTAGAAATCCAAAGATGTGCAAGATATGATCTAACCATGGCTCTTGATACCAATTGTAGGATATTGGATTTCACATACACATCAACCCATAACTCAAAGTGGTATTATAAGTGAGTTCTAGAGAGAGAAAGTTAGAGGTTTAGGGAACTTAGTGAGAGAAAGTGAAAGATATTATTATGAGCTCCAACTCTCTACCTTGGGAGGTAGAGAGTATTTATAGTCTTACATAAAACGCCACACAACGGGTTGTGCATCAGACATACAGTGGGTAAAGACCCGTCCGTCCTCCACGGTGTTACATAACTAAATACTACTTAGCTAGAAATAACTACGACTACGAGCTTTCTAATGATAACATATACATGAGGTGACCGACTCTTTAATACCTAGAATTTCTAATTCCTAACAATACTAAAATCGAATTAGTTACTAAAAATGTACTATAATATAAACCAATGATGAGCTATAACTTAATGCTATAGCTGAACTATAATATAAAGCTAAACTACTAGAGACAAAATGTTGAGACCGCTATGACACATAGCTAAGTTTTCGCTATAAATAATATTGAGGTTGGGCCACAACATGCTACTGAGTAAATTGGGTCTACTTAATACTAAATATGGTAAACAGTCAACATGATAATTAATATGACCAAACGGGTCAACTTAGATTAACTTGATTCTTAATATGACCAACGAGTCAACTTGATATAATATGACAAGCGGGTCAGCTGGGAGTCAACAATGCTCAATATGACAAGGGTCAACGTGATACTTAATATGATCAAACATGTCAACATAATACTTAATATGACCCAATAGGTCAACATGATACTAATATGACCACAGAATCAACATGATACTAATATGATGACCAAACATGTCAACATACTTACTTAATATGACCAACGGTCAACTTGTATAATATGACCAAAGAGTCAACATGATACTTAATATGAACCAGGTCAACATGATACTAATATACACCAGGTTAACATGATACTAAATATCACCAACAGTCAACATAATACTTATGACACCGTGGTCAACTTAATACTCTATATGACCAAACATGTCAACATAATACTTAATATGACCCAATGGGTCAACTTAATACTTATATGACCAAAGGGTCAACATGATATTTAATATGATCACGGGTCAACTTTATACTATATGACCAAACATGTCAACATAATACTTAATATGACCCACGGGTCATCATGATACTAATATGACTCATGGGTCAACATGATACTAATATGACCACGGGTCAACATGATACTAATGACCTCACGGGTCAACATGATACATAACTTGCATAATACTTGAGATATAGTAAGGCATATATATACTAAACACGCTTAATCTGCTAAACATGTTAATTGAAAATCCGTTACTCACCGTCCGTATAATGCAAGATGAATGATTTGATATGCCTCGAACACCTATATCACGATTGATGTACATTATAATGTTAACACATAACAACTAGGCATGAATATAAGTGCAACTAAGCATGTATAAACTAACTATAATGCATAAACTCATAAATTAGTTATGGCATAAATATCGCCAAACATGCACTACTATGCTCGCGAACCTTATTAGCTAACCAATATTGTCACTTGGTTCTATACTTTCATAACATGAATTATAACCATATGGGCTGAGAATATAAGTTATCATAAAATATAATCACCCGGGACTTGCAAAAACATCTTATTATGTCATAATTATCAAAACACTTAAGAAAGTGTTTGCTGATTTTCTGCAGCAGCCTGCAAATACATCATTTTGACTCACTTAACTACTGAAACAGGCCATGAGGCTATTTTTCCATGAAATTATACTATTTTACCTTTCCGAAAAGGTATGGAACGCTCCAAACGGAGCTACGTTCTATCCGGTATGAATTTTTAAAGTTCGGTTTGCTGCACATTTTAAGATCAGCCCTTGCTGTACCAAATCACGTTTTAGACCAACTTAACTACTAAATGAGCAAAAACTTTATGAATAACAACTGAAGTAGACACCTTAGGCTTTCCAGAAAGTCCAGCCATGATTCAATCCGAGCTTCTATCAATTTTATATGATTTTTCAAACATGACTAATTATTGCTGAAAATTTCAGCAACTTGTTTAACATCATAAATCACATAAAGGGGTGTTTGGTTCAACTCAATAATCAACATAAACATCATAAATTGATCATTAACATAATCCCATCATAAACCCTAATAATTATATGCATAACCCTTGAATCATAAACTATGAATTCATCACATAATTATGTAAAACACTTACTAATCATAACCTCATAGCTCATAATCATAAATTAACACATCATTCACTACTTACCTTGAATTAGGGATGAACATGAAATCACTTGAAGCTCCTTAATCATTCACACCATTTTAATCCTTATAACCCTTGCTTAATCCTTTATAGAAATTGATAAAGATCATGATATGTAAAGAATTCTTCAAAGTGAAGAAATTATCTCCTGCTCTTCTTTTTTTTGTGAATCGTAAATGAGAGAGGGATAATTATCCCAATAAACCGACTTCTAATATATCTCAATTTTTTTTATAATTTTTATAGTTTGGCTAATGTCACATTTTAGCCCTCGTAGTAAAATTAGTATTCTGTTGAATCCGAACTAAATGTCATATTAGTTTGCTAAAGTCCCGACTACTTATTAATTCCGTAATAGTGGGTTTTATATTTATTCCACTAAAATACTAGGTAAACCAATAGAATTTAGATAAATCGCTATATTTTCTATAAAAATCGGGATGTTACAACTCTCCCCGCTTGAATTTCTTGTCCTCACGAATTAATGTTGTTGTAACTAAAATTATCCTCTAAATTATAGGGTCACATGTAGTAATCCCCCACTTGGGCTGATATCATGTTTGTATTCTAACAATAAAAGCGATAATCCTTAATAAGGATAAACTAGAATTCATTTCCTCTATATGTGTATCAAATTTATCAACAGGTTTATAGGTACCATTATCCATGTTGAAATCCTTTCACGATCATATGAACTCGAGATTTTCTTGATTATCCTTTGAAAATAACTCGATAGATCCATAATCATCTGTATTCTTGATGTTCATCTCGACTATTTTACGAAAATATCTCAAATTTCATAAGTAGCTTTAAAAGAAAATTTATTTACTGAATTAATAATTTTCGCTAAAATTATTTGGTCGCATAATTTTCAATAAAATGTCATCTGAAAATTTTGTTTCAATTGATAAGGAATATTTCTTATTGAATGATCTGTATCCCGACACGTTTTCATTTTAATTCTTTTTCTTTAAAACCACCGCTTAAACATAGGAATTCTAAAACCCATTTCATATCTATTCGTCATATTCTATAGCATTTCTAAATCATAATCTTTTTCTTTACATAGTAGAGTATGTAAATTATGCCCTTTATAATGACCATGTGAATTACTATACATGATCTAATGCAATATTCATGATGCATTTAACATAACCGTTTAGTGAGTTCGGTATCTCATGATCTCGATAAGTTCATGCCATATCATGTGATATTATCACGTTGATCAGGGCCATAATAGTCACACCATATAATCATGAACTCATCGCTATCACAATCTACCCCAAGTCACTGAAGCAAAACATATCATCTACAGTGAATAATCTGATGTGAATCGATTATATATGCTATCTAGTAATGCATACTAATTCTATATGCTCTATATCATGTCGATTCCGCAGTGCGCTTTATCTGATATGCGAAAATGCATTATAAGATTACACGACTATGTCTCAATAAATTCATATAATCTTATATATCTTACTAATGCATGCATGCGGCTAAACATACTGATTATCTAATAAACATGAACTATATAACGATAACATGATGAATAACTGATAAACGTATAAACAAGCAATGCAATTTAACTCTCAATGCAACTACCGAGCAAAGGTTCAAGTCTAAGCATCCCCTACTAATGGTGGATACTTAAATCTCTCAAACCATCGCTCTGATACCAACTTGAAACGCCCAAAAAAAAATTTATTATTATTTTTTAATATATTTAAAAATCTGTAAACTGTATACATGGATAAAACTAGAAGAAGCGTATTTTCACATTATACGCTTATTCAAACATCCCTTAAATACTAAACTTTACAAAATACATAACGATGACTCTTTAAACTTGGAAAAGAAGCCGTTCTTGATTTAGGGCATTCCAAATCGATAACAAATGATGGAAATGAGAAATTTCGTTACCTAACCCGCGAACTACACCATTTTAACCCATTACGCCCCATTTAGCATGTACATGGTCTCATCTTGCATACTTATAAAAATATAAATCGAGAACGGTGAAGTCTATAAGACTTAGTGAGATAATGGAACTGTATTAAATCATAAACTGAACATAAACATGATCTTGGATAAGTATATATAGTACTATTGGACTACATGAATCATAATATTAACTAACTGCATAAGCACGACGGTGATTAAATACATGATACACCATGTTACTGACGAGTACATGACATCTTGAGTCGTGGATGAATGCATAACTAAGCTAATGCAATAAGCTACAACTTAGTACATAAGCACATGAAGTGATGCGTAAACATCTTGTGATTGCATAACACATATTGATGAAGTGCATAAGCATCGGTAGTACTTATAGTACTATGGTCGTATGCATAAGCACATACTGACCAAGTACTTATAGTACTATACTTGGTGAATACATAACTGACGAGCCATATAAGCATGTTAATCATCCATATAGGATGTATGAGTTCCAATTTTGGAACATTCACTATTTTAAGGCTCGATTCTCCATTAAGGAGGTCTAAGTTCCAACTTTGTGCGGAACACATGTGTGATCACATAAGCGATTACATACGATAGTCTTAAATACATTAAGTAATGCATAAAGTACCCTTCGACTAGTTAAGTGCATAAAAGCAGTGCTTTAAAACGCATAAGCATGTACCTAATAGAATTTGACATGCATATATATAAGCATCGCATGCAGAAGTGCATAAAGCATTTTGCACACATTACTAAACACATATAACATTCATATATAATTTAATGTTAAGCTAAATACTTACAGCACTATAACATGATACTACTTGGGCTAGACTGAGACTAAGCTGACTATAGAAACTGAGCAATAATATGGTTACAAGGTTAAACCAAGACATGATACTAAAATCTAATTAGTTACTAAAAATGTACTATAATATAAACCAATGATGAGCTATAACTTAATGCTATAGCTGAACTATAATATAAAGCTAAACTACTAGAGACAAAATGTTGAGACCGCTATGACACATAGCTAAGTTTTCGCTATAAATAATATTGAGGTTGGGCCACAACATGCTACTGAGTAAATTGGGTCTACTTAATACTAAATATGGCCAAACAGGTCAACATGATAATTAATATGACCAAACGGGTCAACTTAGATTAACTTGATTCTTAATATGACCAACGAGTCAACTTGATACTTAATATGACCAAACGGGTCAACTGTCAACAATGCTCAATATGACCAACGGGTCAAATGATACCTAATGTGATCAAACATATCAAAATAATACTTAATATGACAATAGGTCAACATGCTACTAATATGACCACACGGGTCAACATGATACTAATATGACCAAACATGTCAACATCTACTTATATATGTGGTCAACTTGATACTTAATATGACCAAAGAGGTCAACATGATACTTAATATGACCAAACGGGTCAACATAATCTAATATAACCAAACAGGTTAACATGATACTAAATATGACCAACGTGGTCAACATAATATAATATGACCTAATTCAACTTAATACTTTATATGACCAAACATGTTAATATAATACTTATGACCCAACGGGTCAACTTAATACTTTATATGACCAAAGAGGTCAACATGATATTTAATATGATCAGCGGGTCAACTTTATACTATATGACCAAACATGTAAAAATAATACTACTCCCAAAATTATTGTCCACGGAATAAAAAACACCTGATTTAGAAAACATCATCATTACAACTTTCTCTTTCTTACTTTTTGCATAAAGACAGTTTTACCCTTAACCATTTAATTTCTAACTTCTTTAAAGTTTATGAATTATAACCTCAACTAAGGGTAATATGGTAAAACTTGATTATATATTCCCTATCTATTTATGGAAGTGGACAATTATTTTGGGACGACCGAAAAGGAAAAGATGGACTATAAATATGGGACAGAGGTAGTACTTAATATGACCACACGGGGTCATCATGATACTTAATATGACCTCATGGGTCAACATGATACTAATATGACCACACGGGTCAACATGATACTAATATGACCTCACGGGTCAACATGATACATAACTTGCATAGTACTTGAGATATAGCAAGGTATATATATACTAAACATGCTTAATCTAGTAAACATGTTAACGAAAATCGTTACTCACGGGTCCGTATAATGCAAGATGAATGATTCTGAATATGCCTCGAACACCTATATCACGATAGATGTACACGTATAATGTTAACACATAACAACTAGGCATGAATATATAGAGCAACTAAGCATGCATAAACTAACTATAATGCATAAACTCATAAATTAGTTATGGCATAAATATCATTAAACTAATGCACTACTATGCTTTCGAACTCGAGCTAAGCTAACCAAGTATTGTCACTTGGTTCTATACTTTCATAACATGAATTATAACCATATGGGTTGAGAATATAAGTTATCATAACATATAATCACCCAGGACTTGCAAAAACATCTTATTATGTCATAATTATCAAAACACTTAAGAAAGTGTTTTAACGATTTTCTGCAGCACGCAAATACATCATTTTGACTTACTTAACTACTTTGAACAGGCCATGAGGCTATTTTTCCAGAAATTATACTATTTAACTTTCGAAAAGGTATGGAACGCTCCAAACGGAGCTACGGTCTATCCGGTATGAATCTTTAAAGTTCGGTTTCTTGCACATTTTAAGATCAGCCTGGCTGTACAAATCACGTTTTAGACCAACTTAACTACTAAATGAGCAAAAACTTTATGAATAACAACTGAAGTAGACACCTTAGGCTTTTCGAAAGTCCACCATGATTCATCTGAGCTTATCAATTTTATATGATTTTTCAAACATGACTAATCATTGCTGAAAATTTCTGCAACTTGTTTAACATCATAAATCACATAAAGGGGTGTTTGGTTCAACTCAATAATCAACATAAACATCATAAATTGATCATTAACATAATCCCATCATAAACCCTAATAATTATATGCATAACCCTTGAATCATAAACCATGAATTCATCACATAATTATGTAAAACACTTACTAATCATAACCTCATAGCTGATAATCATAAATTAACACATCATTCACTACTTACCTTGAATTAGGGATGAACATGAAATCACTTGAAGCTCCTTAATAATTCACACCATGTTAATCCTTATAACCCTTGCTTAATCTTTGATAGAAATTGATAAAGATCATGATATGTAAAGAATTCTTCAAAGTGAAGAAATTATCTCCTGCTCTTCTTTTTTTTGTGAATAGTAAATGAGAGAGAGGGATGGATAATAATCCCTGTAAACCGACTTCTAATATATATGGATTTTTTTTTATAATTTTTATAGTTTGGCTAATTGTCACATTTAGCCCTCGTAGTAAAATTGTGTTACAAACTGAATCCGAACTATATAACTCATATTAGTTGCTAAGTCCCGACTACTTATATTATTAATTCCGCAAATAGTGGGACTTTTCTATTTATTCCACTAAAATACTAGATGTAACCAATAGGAATTTAGGATAAATCCGCTATAATTTTCTATAAAAATCGGGATGTTACACACCGCACATGGAATGTTGAAGTTTCCCACCCATGAAGGGGTCGTAACCTTGCAAAACGACAAAGTAGCCTCGGTTGAGTGCATAATGGTCGTAGAATCAGAGAAGCTCCAGTTACAGCCAGGAAGCAAAGGCGAAGGAAGGAATCGCAGTCGCAATCAACCCCAGATTTCCCGACAAAACGATCACCATTGGGGGGGATTGAGGAAAAAAAGAAAAAAGAGCCTCTGCGACTTGCTTAAGAACAACTTGGACATTTTTGCTTGGGAACCCTCTCGAGACTCCAGAGTCCCAACACAATCGTGGGACACAAGCTCGAATCGCGCATAAAGAAGGGGCAAGCCCTTAAAGAAACAGCAACAAAGCTAATAACAGGATGCTGGTTGCAAACTGGGATTATGAAGGAAGTCCACTACCACGATTGGTTATCTAATCCGGTCCTGGTCAAAAAGAGCGATGGAAGCTGGAGAATGTGCGTGGATTTTAAAGATTTGAACAAAGCTTGTCCAAAGGATTGCTACCCCCTACCGGAGATTGACTAGAAAGTCGAGTCCCTCTGAGGATATTCATTTAAATGCTTCCTTGACGCGTATAAAGGGTATCACCAAATACAAATGGCAGCCGGGGATGAGGAAAAAACAGCATTCCACACAAACCAAGGCATCTTCTGCTACACCAAAATGCCCTTTGGCTTGAAGAATGCCAGTGCCACATACCCGCTAGATAGTGGACAGAGCTTTTGACAAACAGATTGGGAGAAATTTGGAAGTATACGTTGACGACCTAGTCATCAAAAGCCATTCAGAAGAGAATGTACTCAGGGATATAGAGGAGACTTTCAGAACCTTGCGGAATATCAACATGAAGCTAAACCCAAAAAAATGTACATTTGGGGCGGAGCAGGGAATGTTCCTGGGTCATGTGGTAAGTAAGGAGGCCATTAGAGCATGCCCGGACAAGTCCAAGGCTGTAACCATACTCAAATCCCCAACAACCAAAAAGGAGGTGCAATCCTTAAATGGAAAGTTAGCCACCTAAGCGTTTCATGTCCAAATCAGTAAAAGTCTCTCCCATTCTTCAAGCAAGACAAAAGTGCATCAAGAAGAGTGACTTTCACTGGACGGCTGAAGCAGAACAAGCATTCAAAGAAATGAAGAAACATATCGCCGACTTGCCGATGGTCATTGCACCACGCCCAAAGGAAGAACTGATCATGTACTTGGTCGCGTCCCAAGAGGCTATAAGTGCGGGCTTGTTGGCACAAAGAGAGTCGCAGCAACAGCCTGTGTACTTTGTCAGCCGCGCCTTAAAGGGTCCTGAGGTGAATTACGCTCGATGGAAAAGCTTGTCCTCGCGCTGGTACATGCGTCTCGCAGACTGCGGCGATACTTCCAAGCACACCCTGTGGCGGTAATCACAGATCAGCCACTAAAGCAAGTCCTGACAAAAATAGAGAAAAGTGGAAGAATGGCCGGATGGGCAATAGAACTGGATGAACATGAAATTAGTTTCCGACCCCGGACAGCCATTAAAGGGAAAGTGCTAGCGGACTTCATCGCCGAGATTCCAGAAGAAGGAACTCTAGACAAGGAAGGGGACAAGCAACATTCTGGATGTGGAATTTGTTCACGACGGGTCCTCGTCGGGAAGGTCCGGGCAGCCTAATTCTAACAAACCACGGGAAAGGAATTCACATACGCCTTGCGTTTTGAATTTGAGGCATCCAACAACGAGGCTGAATATGAAGCACTGATCGTGGGATTGAGAATCGCGGAACAGATGCAGGTAAGGGACCTGTCAGTAAATGTTGACTCCCGCCTCGTGGTAAATCAGATAAACAGAGTGTATGAGGAAAGGAGGAGAGTGGCGCTATATGGAAAAAGCTAAAGCATTGATCAAGGGATTCCGGACGTTCTCCATCAAACAGATTCCTCGGAGCCAGAACAAGCAAGCAGACGCGCTAAGCAAGATTGCATCTACCAGCTTTGCTCACCTGACAAAATAGGTGCTCGTGGAAGTCTTGAAAGAAAAATCTATTGAGGAGAAGGAGGTATTGGCAATCGTAGAAGAAGACGGAGATTCGTGGATGACACCCTTGATTGAGTATCTGGGATGACACCGCCTAGGATGATCACAAGGCTCAAACTCGGATCATGGCAAGACAGTACACGTTGAGAGACGGTGTCCTATTCCGAAAATCTTTCCTAGAACCATGGCTCCGGTGTGTAGGCCCTGTCCAAGCTAACTATGTGCTGCGAGAGATCCACGAAGGGTCATGTAGCATGCACTCAGGGCCAAGGGCGGTGGTGGCCAAAGCAATTCGATCCGGATATTACTGGCCAACAATGCAAAAAGACGCCGACAGGATGTGAAGATTGCCAAGTCCACCGCCCAGTGCCAAAAAACCCACAGCAAAATCTGACCTCAATCACTTCTCCCTGGCCCTTCTACAAGTGGGGCCTGGATATCTGCGGACCTTTACCGGAAGGACCAGGCAAAGTAAAGTTCATGATTGTGGGAAACAGGTAAAGAAGTTCGTTTGGGACAACTTAGTTTGTCGATTCGGTTTGCCCGGGGAAATAGTGTCAGACAATGGAAAGCAGTTGCGCGACAACCCATTTAAAGATCAGCGAGAAGTTAACATCAAGCAACAAGCCTCGGTCAAGCATCCGCAGCGGTTGGTAGAAAGCGCGAACAAAAGTTTGGGAGAAGGCATTAAAGCAAGGCTAGGGAAGGGAAGCAGGACGGATAGAAGGTGTCGCATGTGCTTCGGTGCACGAAACCATGATTAAGACAAGAACGGGCAACCCCATTTTCCCTTACATACCCAAGACCGAAGCGTTATCCTAGTGGAGATCGGAATGCCAAGCCTCCGATGCACAGCCGTAAACCAAATCTCCAACGACCAGAACCTCCGTCTAAACTTGGATCTCCTGGAAGAGAGGAGAGAAGCCGCTGCCATTGAAGAAGCGCATAGCAAGGCTAAGATGGAAAGATACTACAATGCTAAAGTCCGAAGCATGACATTCAGGCCTGGAGAATTTGTCTACCGCAGTAATGAAGCTAGTCGAATGGAAGACACAGGAAAGCTTGGCCCAAAATGGGAAGGGCCATATGAAGTGGTGAAGGCGCTAAGGAACAGAGCGTATAAACTTAGAAGCACGGATGGGGAACTACTCCTAAGAACATGGAACATCCGCAACTTGAAGAAGTGTTATGTGTAAGTGTAAGTAGGTTACCCCCACCCCTTGTAAGTTGTTCACGGATCAGGTCCGGACAACAGGGGAAACCACTTTAAATTTTTATGTCTTTCGTTTTATTGTAATATTTTCTAGTTGTCAATGAAACGTAGAGCCTCGCCCGCTCTACAAATTTTCCAAACAAGATTCGTTTACGTCTTTTATTTTTACATATCTCTTACATCCACGACAAAACATGTCGCATATAAAGGACGAGCAACCTCATAATTGAATCAGGCATATAAGTGGTATTGCAAACCCATTGACCATCCTATATCACCCCCGGACTGCCAAAGTACGGACACGGGTACAATACAAAGCCCGGAACAACCAACTCCGGCAATAAAAAAAACACATGTAAACAGCGCATAAAATAAAGTGTTTCCATTAAACATCCAAAAATCTTTGTACAAGATACACGGGGGCATACCCCCGGATTACAAAATAAAGGTGCCACGGCAACCGTGACCTAGACAAAACAAATAAAGTAATCAAGCTTCACATAAATTGGAGAGGCGGCATAGTCTAAATGCCGCCCGTGGAAAGGCACCTTAAACATCCCCGACACGGTCAAGAATTTCCATGTCAAACATGTCATCATGGGTAGCCTGCTCCTCCTCCTCTTTCTTCCCACCAAGGATCGGAGCAGAGGGAGTCGGACCAGGGAACTATAACCATGGAAGGGTAGAAGTAACGGTGGACAACATCAGAGACAATCAGCTCAGGGTTCCAAAAATCAAACTTCTTACCTTTCAACTGGCTTTTCTTCTCCTTATACGCAGCAATAGCGCGCGGACGCCTGGTGAAAGTTTGCAGTAGGGAACCAGGAAGCAAAACCTCCTCCACTGTTGGGCTATCAAACACAAAGTTCCCCGATCCACTGGGTCTCTCCTCTTGTAACACCAACTGAGCCATGAGGTACTCTAAGGGGGCATCCTTGCATGCCTCTAAGGAATCCAGAAGCGGAAAAGGAACATCACCAAGTCTCACAACAAACTCGCGATACACTTCCTTCGCCCGGGGATTGTAAGCCTTAATCTGTTCAAGCTTCACACCCTTGGCCCCATGAACAATCCCCGCCTCTAACCTTTGCCTTAACCCCTCAGCAATGGCCTTGCTGATGTAATCCCCCAGACGAGTCTGCAGCTCGTCAGATAGCTTAAACGCCATCCAAGCTCTACGGAAACCATGCCCTACGACCCATCTTTTTCCCTCAATAGCAAGAAGAGTGCCGAGGAATAACTCTTCATCGAAATCGCTGTTCAACTCCGCCAACCTCTTATCTAACTGTGCAGGTTGCGTGTCATAAGTACTCCGGACTTCTCGCTCACACTCCTTTTGAAGGATCGTAATATTATTGTGTTTGATGATTCGGGTGGTCTTGGATGATGGAAATACATGTTAGCCATTAGAGAGAGAAAGGATAAGAGAGGGTGTTCTTGGTAGAGACTTGTAGCACAAATTATGAAAGGTTAGATTATGAGAAGCACCACCCCTTCCATGGAAGGAAGGGGTATTTATAGTTACAAAGTAAACGACCTCCTGAAGGCCTGTGGATCAGGTATACAGTGGGTAAAGACCCGTCCTTCCTCCACGGTGTTACACTAATCTATTCTACGCTACAAACTAACTAATTAACTACAACATAATGTAAATAACTACAAGTCTACGAGCTAAAATATGCTAGACCATAATTGGGGTGACCGACACTTTAACATGGAATTTCCAATTCCTAAAAATCTCCCCCTAAGGGAGGTCACCCCATGAAATAAATTTTGCATCCTAGCATTCTTTCTTTGACTTTAGTTCTCGAGCTCGTAGACTTCAATTCTTCAAATTCAGCAATCTTTGTGCATTAGTAGCGATTCTTTAAAGTCCACATAGTTTTGTACTTTGAGTGGAGGTCTTTGAACTGATCCACATCTTTGATGATCTTCGAGTTTTCATTGAGATCATCGACCACAGAATAAATCTCGATCACCCCTTTATTGTGTTGCCATCATGTGTTGTTGTGACTTTCGGACCTATGCTCACTTTCGTGATCATGAAATCTTTCATCGAGAGCGGAAGCTTTACTCGGTTCACGATATTTGCAGCAATTAGCGAAACATAGTATAAAAATATCGAGCCGTGTTATGTAGATATGCACAATTCATGATTTCTTCAATTAAGTGTGGATGTTGTGAGCATGCGGCTTTGGATTGACTCCTCAATTCCTGACCGCAACCGTCCAAATGTACCGCAAACAACAAGCAATAATAAAACACACGAAAGTGTCTTTGATCACTTTCTTTGAATTGAGGTACACGGCCCACGGTTCTCGTTAATCGCAAATGCGCATCCGGGATCGCAGGTATAATTCCGATGAATCTCCTTGATGGGTTTCATAATGTTCTAGCTGTTTCAAACCGGAACGCCTCAAAGAAGACAACACGAGTGAGTGAACCAAGAATTGAGATTCAATTGATGAAAAATGATTTGAAAAACAATCGCGTATTGCTTGAAGAAAGAGTTTTGAAATACGACGAAGGTTTTATAAGAAAGATCAATTTTCAATCAAGATACTTTTTGTATTATAAAATAAGTACACATTCGATGTGATAGAGAAAAGAAGAATTTACACATCGGTTTTTCCAAAGTATTTTTCAATCGATATACTTTTTGGTTTTGATACACATAGCTAGAAAAGAAGATTTCATCGAACGGTTTCAAAAGAAGATGGTAAGACCAATTGTAAGTCGGTTTCTATCCGTTGTCACAAGCTTGATCTTTGCAAGATTTCACATGTCACCCACCAAGAGCTTGTTGGCTCTAGAAGGATTTCCATCTTCATCGTGAATATTTTCATATCACTCGAATGTTCTGGCAATACCACAAGGATAATGCGTAGGACTCTAAATATATACTTACTTTCCACATTGTGTGAAACAGCAAGTCTTCATTACTTTTGTGTCCTAATGAGATATTGTGGATGATCTCTTGGCTCTAGACTTAATAGTGCACTTTGGTTTCCTATGCCGGAGACTAGGGAGAGGGTCTCCTTCTTCAATATCAACAATCTCTAAGAGAAAGTCGATAGAATTTGTCGGTTCCCCGTGAGAATGAAACAAGCCATTTTAAGAGGAACTTGAGTAGTTTGGGAAGTTTAGTGTAGTGTGTCACTGGGTCCATGACGTCTTGTCTTCAATACCGGAGTTACCTTGGCAACCACCAGTAGCATATGAATTGAACCCGGTTTCTGCCCTAAGGTTGAATTATTGGAGGGCTATTTCTTTTCACCCTTTTCACATTTATTTCTTTTTCATTCTTCAACCCCTTCAGTGCTTACCGAGACTTCATAACTAGAACCTTGTTGGGTTTTGTCACACCCCCAAATTACTTGTTTTGCAGCGGAATGGAATTCCTGGGGATTGACTGTCATAACATCACAATCACAGTTAGATTGAACGACCTAAAGTCGCTTTTAAAAACACATCGTTTGATATTTATATAAAACATTCAAAGTTACAAGATAGGTCCCAAAAGTTGATAAAGTTTGCTGAAATATAAGTTTATTACAAGTCCAAACGATGTTTTGAAAAGAAACCATAATATACAATGAGACAAGTCGACGCCGCAACTCTATGAGGTTCCTTAATCGTGCCATGATGCGAATGTCTTAATTACCTGAAAATACATTTCTAAAAGTGTCAACACAATGGTTGAGTGAGTTCATAGAGTTTATGAAAATGTTAATACGACAAGTATAAATTATATATGACAAATATGTCACACACAAAAATGTTACAATTGCTATAAGTCCATGACACCGAAACTAGACTGATGTTCCCAACAGTTTTGCCAAACAACTCAATTAATGATTATGAAATGAAATGCATCAGTCCAGTTGGAATCCACCAACCCGGATGGAGGAGTCACCCTCGATAGATCTATCCACTCACCCTCACTTCTATGAAATTAACGGTATGGGGACATTTAACTGGCAATGAGGTAACTTAAGCAATGTAATTAATTTGATATACTTGGTATCGTAATAAAAATGATGTGCAATATATTCTCCCCCGTAGGTTTGAAATAAAGTAAAAAAACTTGAATAAATCTATGAAAACTCACTGATGAATTGATACGATGACAAAAGTGAGTACATCGAAATGTAGCGTGAATCTCAAAACTTGACCTATTATGAATGATATGATACGTAATAAGTTATGATGTAATGTTATGCAAGCAATTCGGATGATATCTATACCACTTATGAATTTTTAAAAATAATACTTTTCGTCGAAAAAATAATCTTTTAACGTCTTGACCGTTTTTAAATTACTCCACTTGTATTTACGATGAAATGATATCCGACGATAATCATTTAGTGATTTATTAAGAAATTATAACTTTTCGTCGTAAAATAATTTCGTTGAAATATTCATGAAAGTGACAAAACGGCCTCTAAAAGCTAGTCGTAAAATGGTGCACATTGAGTATTAGGAAACGTACTCAATGGTTTTGGGAAGCTTGTATCATTATCTCAAACTTTTAGTACATAAGTTTCCATCCTAGAGGTCTCGAACATAAAGAAAAATATAGGTTAAGTATGGTACTTGTGTCCCAAAGTATAGTTTAAGGATGGTTTTCGGCAAAGTTTAAGTTACCGTAATTAATTCATTACAACTCCGCTAGTCAAACGGTCAGACATTTTGGAAAATATACTTGGCGAACTTATTTTTACTAGAAGACATTACTTTATAAAAAGTTCTACATCAATGTAAAAAACAACCTTCAACATGGTCACTTGTTTGCCGTAAAACTTGTCTATTAGAAATTTAATAGTATATAATAAAGTTACGCACTTTGTAAACGTGTATAATTTAATCGTACAAAACCGTTTTCTAACGCTTTATAGGTCCTTAGCTTTGTATCAAAGTATACTAATATATTTTTGATAAGTCGACATAATTTATAACGCCTAAGTTTCATTTTTGACTCGTTCAAAATAAATATAACATGCTGAAATTTCCAGAAAATTATAGTTTTCGCCGCCAACTTGAAAAATTCATAACTTCTTCGTTATAGCTCCGTTTTAATCCGCTCAAGCCAATGTTGCGTTTTTAAAGTGTATTTTCTAATTATCTAGGCCAAAATTTTTACCTACTGTCGGATTTTCCAGATTTTGAAAATAAGGACAGACCCTTTTGCAAACTTGTCGAAATGAGTTTTCTCGCGCCAAACCTATTCTAACCCATTCAAAACAACTCGAAGTTATTCTAATCCTACCATACACCTTCTTAGGGTGTCATGGGTTCCTAGACATCACCAAGAGTGATTTATAAAAAGGAGTAATTATAGGATGTCAAATATATATATATATAACTCTTAAAATCAATGAAAAAGTGGTATAAACCTCATAAGACTTGCATGTTTTCTCAAATAAAATGAAATGACCATAAAAATAAATATGAGATATGATGATGAATATGAATGCTTACTAGTAACTTGATGAGGTTTATGGATAATGTATTTTTTCTTAATCACCCTAGGTTTTTATTGCAAAACCTTAATAACAAGTGATACTAGAGTGTTAAAAACCTTGTCTTGAAAATTTTTGTGATGATTCTCTTGGTCCTTGTGGTTGCCGGTTCTAGAGAGAAGAGAGGAAGCAAGAAGAGTTTTCACCTTGAGATATGTTTGAGTATGTGTTTAGTTTAATTGTATAATACAATGACTAGTAAAGATATTTGCAAAAATCACATGTGACTCACCCCTTGTGTCGACAAGGGGTGTTAGTCATAGCTTAATATCTTTTTTTTTTAAACATGTATAAGAGTAATTTAGTGTAAGTAAATTGAAGACTTGTGGTAAGTTGAATACACATTTGAGTATTTAGGGTAGCGTTTGATAAAAATAACTTTTAACGGGTCAAGATAAAATATATTGAGATCATAAAAATTATAAAAATACATTTCTTGCAAAATTTGAGTGAAATAATAATTATCGTGTAGTTTTAAGAAAACCGTCGTAATTATATAAATATAACAATTTAGATACAAAATAAATTTAAAACACTGGGTAAACTAATAATATTATTTTTATAAACTTAATATAAGTATAAAAATATATTTGAATAATTTTTGGAAGTAATGGATCAATTTTTCAAAATAATTAATTACGCGATAGCGTTTATTTAATATGAAATTATACGGTTAATGTAAAAATGCAAAACCATGCATGGACTAATATGATGATAATGATGCTAATGATATGTAGACTAAACTTAGTCTATATGGAATGTCCTTGATGATTATTTATGAATTCACAGCTAAACCATTACGGTTACGTGAATTTGATACTCGTAAACCTAGTTTACGATAAATGATAAACGATGAAGCATGAGTAATGTTTTGAAATATGACCTGAAAATACGAGTTGTCAAATTACCATCCAAAAGGAATCACCCCGAATCAGTTCTTGTTGGTCCTACAAGTTGTCGGTGAAAAGATGAGGATATTTGAGGCGATCCGTCTTCCCGTTCCAAGTAAACTCAGACCTCTTCGAGAATTCCAGCGAACCTTTACGATAGAATACGACTGTTTTCAACTGCTTGACCTCGCTGTCCATGATTTCTACAGGTTCCTCCACGAAATTGAGTTTATCGTCGAGTTGAATTTCTTCCAATGGAATTACGAGTGATTCGTCTCGAAGATTTTTCAGTTTGAAACGTGAAACGGTTGTATGCGACCGTTCTCGTCAAGATCAAGTCGATAAGCCTTGTGGGCCACTCTGCTCAAAATTTTGAATGGCCCAATGTACCGGGTTTAATTTCCTCGTTTTCCAAATCGTACGCCTTTCTCGATACTTTCAACATCACTTTGTCGCCGACTTGAAATTCTAACGGTTTGCGTCTAACATCCGCGTAACTTTTTCGTCGACTCGGCGCTTCTGAGTCTATCTCGATTCGACTATCTTTCGTTGTTTCCGTACCATTTCGGACCATTGAGTTGTGCGCCTCCAACCTCGCCCAACAAACAGGTGATGGCATTTTCACCATAGAGTGCTTCAATGGTGCCGCTTTTATACTAGTGTGATAACTATTGTTGTACGAGAATTCGATTAATGGCAAATGATTAGCCCAACCATTTCCAAAATCAATCACACATGCCCTCAGCATATCTTCTAAGGTTTGAATTTTCCTTTCACTTTGACCATCGGTTTGTGGATGATATGCAGCTCATCTCTAATTTGGTTCCAAATGAATCTAGTAATGATTTCCAGAAGTTTGAAGTGACTCGACTATCTCTGTCGGAAATGATGGAAATTGGTGCTCCATGCCTTGAGACTATTACCTTGACATATAGTCTAAGTTGTTCCATGGAATAAGTCTCTCTAATTGGTATGAAATGGGCTGATTTGGTAAGACGATCGACGATTACCCATATAGCATCGTAACCTCCCGATGTCTTAGGAAGTTTCGTGACAAAGTCCATCGTAATGCGTTCCCATTTCATTGGGAATTTCGTTGTTGGAGTAATCCCAGGTTTGATATTCGACTTTTACTTTAGAACAAGTAAGACATTTGCTCACGTACGTGGAAATCTCCGCTTTCATGTTCGGCCACCAATAAAGTTTCTTGAGATCCCATACATCTTATCCCCGGTGAATAGAATACTTTGACTTATGCGACTCATGTATAATCATTCTCGTGATCCCGCCATGAAATGGTACCCACATTCTTTCCTTGAAGCATAATACCCATCCGCTCTCTTTACAAACATTTATTCTCGCATACCATAAAGCTTTTCACTTGGTCGGTTTTCCTTGAGTGCCTTTTGTGCCTCGAGTTCTTGATGGTAAAGGTGAACTGATCGTCATTCCTAATGATCGAACTCTTAAAGGGTTGGGTCTTTCTTTCCGGCTAAGAGCATCACCACAACATTTTTTCGGATGATACTTGATTTCACAATCATAATCGCTGAGTAATTCCAACCAACGACGTTGCCTCATGTTAAGTTCCTTTTGATCAAGAACATATTGCAAACTCTTGTGGTCCGTAAACAATGTGCACTTTGTACCGTAAAGGTAGTGTCTCCAAATCTTGAGTGCAAAAACTACGGCCCCAACTCAAGATCATGAGTGGTGTAGTTCTTCTCGTGAACCTTAAGTTGTCGGTAGCATAAGCTATCACCTTCTCGCTTTGCATTAAAACAGCTCCAAGCCCTTATGTGAAGCATCTAAGATACAACGAAGTTCTCAATTCCTTCGGTAGTGCCACCAATTGACCGCAAAGCTTTTGCTTCAACAACTAAAAGCGCTTCTTGTTTATTTCCATTCGTATCACTCTGTTTTTTCTGTCAACTTGGTCAAAACTTTAGCTATCTTTGAAAAACCTTCGATGAATCTTCGGTAATACCCGGCAAGTCCTAGAAATTGTCGGATTTCTGTAGGATTTGTCGGAGTAGCCCAATCTTTTACGACTTCAATCTTTGCAGGATCAACTTGTAGTCCTTGACTATCAATGACATGACCAAGAAATTGTACTTTGCGATTCCAAAAATCACACTTCGAAAATTTGGAATACAACTTCTCATTCTTGAGTAGTCCTAAAATCGTTCTTAAATGCCCTCGGCTCTTCTTTGCTCTTTGAGTAAATCAATATGTCGTCGATAAACACTATAACAAACTTGTCCAAATACGGTTTGCATACCCTATTCATGAGATCCATGAATAATGCAGGTGCATTAGTTAATCCGAACGGCATTACTTGAAACTCATAATGTCCATAACGTGTTCTAAACGCTGTTTTCCGAATATCCTCCTCCCGTACTCTAAGTTGATGATAACCCAATTAGGTCGATCTTTGAATATATACTAGAGCCTTGCAACTGATTGAACAAGTCGTCGATTCTGGGGAGTGGGTAACGATTCTTCACCGTTAACTTGTTCATCTCTCTATAATCTATACAATTCAAGGATCCATCTTTCTTCTTCACAAACAAAACCGGTGCTCCCCAAGGTGAGGAACTTGGCCTAATGAATCCTTTGTCTAAAAGTTCTTGCAACTAATTAGACAACTCTTGCATTTCCGATGGTGCTAATCGGTAAGGTGCTCGCATTGGTGCGCACTAAGTCAATATGAAATTCTACTTGACGCGGAAGTCCCAGTCTTCGTGAAATTCGAGCAATTTGTACATCCTCAAGTCGTTTTTCTTCCGACTTCTTCTCGGTTATATGTGCTAAGAAAGCAAAACAACCTTTTTTTATGTACTTCTACGTCTTGATGCATGATATAATATTGAGTCTATCGTATTTGAGTTTATGACAATATCGGGAGAGAAGACATGAGGAGGTGTTTACTACGGTTATCTATGATTAAAGGTGTATAAAACATCATAGTAAAGAGAATATTAAATGAATCTCCCATGAGTAACACTTGACTTGGAATATGTGAAAATTTTGCTTGCACTAAGATTTATAAATAACTGCTCCCAACATAACATGATCCCTCCAGAATTAGACATAGTTAGCTAGGCTATGTATAATTAGGGAACGATAATGTGACATTCGGTTTAGTTGTTATAACTCTCAATGTTTACAAGGATTTAACCGTGTCGTTAAAATGGTAGTTAAAGTAAAAGGAATTAAAACCTCGTAAATGATAACAAATCAAGAAAAATAAAGTACAATAGATGAGAATATTTTACAACGAGTGGTTTATCAAACAGTAATACATCTTAAGTTATAAAGGTTCGGATACGATGGAAGACATAAACTTGGTACGACATAGTACATAAGGAAAGATAAGACTATTAGTTTCCGAACTACTTCAGTCTTTTGCGTTGTTGATACCTTGTTGAGCTTCTCCTCCTTCTAAAATATTTGCTTTCCCATGAGCTCCTTCAACTTGTTAACCTTGGTTCTGGGGACATTGGTTCCAATAGTGTCCTTGCTCCCCACATCCGAAGCATGTGCACCCGGATTTACCTCTACAATCCTCGGCTAGGTGTCCCAATTTTGGCACTTGTAGCACTTGGCAGGGCAAAGACCTGAGTGATGAAACTTACATTGATTACATAGTGGTTGAGTTCCAACATATCCTTTTCCTTTGCAGTCCTTGGTAAGGCCCCACTTGCGAAAACTAAAGCATATACCACATGGGCCATCATGATGTAGCGTGCATTGGTGGTATCTTGGTAAGTTTCAAGATAAGCTCTTCCCTTTGTTGGTGTAGCAACATAAACCCCTTGGCAGGTTCTTTTTTTTGGTTGTTATTATAACCTCTTGGGTCATTCCCATTTCCAGTTGATTTGGATATCATTGTTGTTGTTGTTGTTGTTATTGTCGATAATGTTTTCCCTCTTCACAACCTGAGCCATGAGTATTTGAGTTATCTTAATGGTCTCTTCAATTGTTTGTGAATCGAAAGAGGTTACATCTCCTTGAATACATTTTGGAAGTCCTCCAATGAAACCTTTAAGTAGTTTCTCATTGTCCAAAACCATAGACGGACATAAAGCAGCCAACTCTTGAAACTTCGATGTAGGTCTCGATGTCATAACCAATCACTAACTTATAAAATTCCATTTCACCTCAGGTGCACACTTCTTAGTCAACAACCTCTTGAATTGATCCCATGTGAGCTTGTAAGCATTTTCCATACCAATAGGTTGTGCATAATAATTCCACCATGACATTGCCTCATCCAAGAGTGTACTAGTAGCTTAATTTTCACCTTGCAAGCATCCGGTAACTGAAATAATGACTCGATCTTTTCCAACCAACGGATCATGGCAATGGCTCCTTCTATGCCCTTGAAACTTGGGGATCACCGCTTTAAAGTCCTGGTATGTACCATTTCAACTCCAAACCCCTCCTGCAGCTCCTGCAGAGTGTTCTAGTAGTTTAATAGCGAGCAACAGCCTACCGCTGTTTCGTTCTTTCTAGTGCCCTAGCTATACTATCCTCATATACTTTTGGATAGCGTTGGTGTCATAGTGGTGGACCTTTCTTTCGGCATAACTCTTCAAAATAAGAGGAAAATGAGACGAGTAGCAAACTATGTAAAAAATAACGCTCTAAGAGATATGATGAGATGATAAGTTTGAGGTTATTTTTCAAAATGATCGAGCGGTTCCCAAAATATATGAGATGTCGTATGTCAAATGTATGATGGTTTAGTGACTTAAGTGTGAATAACGTGTAACCTCGACATGTTAGTGTTGAACAAGGGAGTGAGTGACTGCCGCCTTAAAGATTTTAGCTCGGCATTCACATTATCGGTGATGAATCAACTGATATTAAAATTGCGATAGGGAATGACAAAGCATTCTCCACATTAGAATATGAGGAAATGATAATGGGATGGGTATTTAAGGGCATCTATGTGACAATCGATTTGAAATGAAAGTAAATAACTCGAATAAAATGTATATGAATCCGCATGTAAAGTGAATATGCACTTATGATGAAATGATGAGATGCGATGATGATGTAGTTAAGTTGGGTCAATGATGCAACCTAGTTCTCTATAACTAAGCTCTTTATACCAATCGTCACACCCAAATTACCTGTTTTGGTAATGAATGGAATTTCAGATTGATTGTGTCATAACATCACAATCACAGTTATATTGAACGACCTAAAGTGTCGTTTAAAAAACACATCGTTTGATATTTATATAAAACATTCAGAGTTACAAGATAGGTCCCAAAAGTTGATAAAGTTTACGGAAATATAAGTTTATTACAAGTCCAAACGATGTTTTGAAAAGAAACCATAATATACAATGAGACAAGTCGACGTCGCGACTCTATGAGGGTTCCTTAATCGTGCCATGATGCGAATGTCTTAATTAATACATTTCTAAAAGTGTCAACACAATGGTTGAGTGAGTTCATAGAGTTTAAGTAAATGTTTAATACGACTACCACAAGTATAAATTATATATGACAAATATGTCACACAAAAATGTTACAATTGCTATAAGTCCATGACACCGAAACTAGATGATGTTCGGCCCTAATAGAGTGTTTTGCCAAACAACTCAATTAATGATTATGAAATGAAATACATCCGTCCAGCTTGGAATCCACAACCGGATGGAGAGAGTCACCTCGATAGATCTATCTACTCACCCTCGCTTCTATGAAATTAACGGTTCATGTTATATAATGGGGACATTTAACCGGCAATGAGGTAACTTAAGCAATGTAATGAATTTGATATACTTGGTATCGTAATAAAATGATGTGCAATGTATTCTCCCCCGTAGGTTTGAAATAAAGTAAAACTTGAATAAATCGGGGCTATGAAAACTCACTTGATGAATTGATGCGATTACAAAAGTGAGTACATCAAATGTAGTGTGAATCTCAAAACTTGACCTATATGAATGAATGTAATAAGTTATGATGTAATGTTATGCATGAAGATGATATCTATACCACTTATGAATTTTTAATAATACTTTTCGTCGAAAAATAATCTTTAACGCTTGACCGCTTTTAAATTACTCCACTTGTATTTACGTTGAAATGATATCCGACGATAATCATTTAGTGATTTATTAAGAAATTATAACTTTTCGTCGTAAATAATGTCGTTGAAATATTCATAAAAGTGACAAAACGGCCTCTAAAAGCTAGTCGTAAAATGGTGCACATCGAAATTAGGAAACGTACTCAATGGTTTTGGGAAGCTTGTATCATTATCTCAAACTTTAGTACATAGTTTCCATCCTAGGTCTCGAACATAAAGAAAAATATATTGTACTTGTGTCCAAAAAGAGTTTAAGGATGGTTTTCGGCAAAGTTTAGTTACCGTAATTAATTCATTACAACTCCGCTAGTCAAACGGTCAGAAATTTTGGAAAATATATTTGGCGAACTTATTTTTACTAGAAGACATTACTTTATAAAAAGTTCTACATCAATGTTAAAAACAACCTTCAACATTGTCACTTGTTTGCCGTAAAACTTGTCTATTAGAAATTTAATAGTTTTCCTTATATAATAAAGTTACGACAACTTTTGTAAACGCGGTATAATTTAATCGTTACAAACCGCTTTCTACGCTTTTATAGGTCCTTAGCTTTGTATCAAAGTATACTAATATATTTTTGATAAGTCGACATAATTTATAACGCCTAAGTTTCATTTTTGACTCGTACAATATAAATATAACATGCTGAAATTTCCAGAAAATTATAGTTTTCGTCGCCAACTTGAAAAATTCATAACTTCTTCGTTATAGCTCGTTTTAATGCCGTTCAAGCCGCCACGTTCGTTTTAAAGTGTATTTTCTAATTATCTAGGCCAAAATTTTTTACCTACTGTCGGATTTTCCAGATTTTGAAAATAAGGACAGACCCTTTTGCAAACTTGTCGAAATGAGTTTTCTCGCGCCAAACCTATTCTAACCCATTCAAAACAACTCGAAGCTATTCTAATCCTACCATACACCTTATTAGGGTGTCATGGGTTCCAAGACATCACCAAGAGTATAACAATAGTAATTATAGGATGTCAAAATATATATATAACTCTTAAAATCAATGAAAAGTGGTATAAACCTCATGAGACTTGCATGTTTTCTCAAATAAAAAATGAAATGACCAATAAATATGAGATATGATGATGAATATGAATGCTTACTAGTAACTTGATGAGGTTTATGGACAATGGATTTTTTCCTAATCACCCTAGGTTTTTATTGCAAAACCTTAATAACAAGTGATACTAGAGTGTTAAAAACCTTGTCTTGAAAATTTTTGTGATGATTCTCTTGGTCCTTGTGGTTGCCGGTTCTAGAGAGAAGAGAGGAAGCAAGAAGAGTTTTCACCTTGAGATATGTTTGAGTATGTGTTTAGTTTAATTTTATAATACATTGACTAGTAAAGATATTTGCAAAAATCACATGTGACTCACCCCTTGTGTCGACAAGGGGTGTTAGTCATAGCTTAATATCTTTTTCTTTTTTTTTAAACATGTATAAGAGTAATTTAGTGTAAGTAAATTGAAGACTTGTGGTAAGTTGAATACACATTTGAGTATTTAGGGTAGCGTTTGATAAAAATAACTTTTAACGGGTCAAGATAAAATATATTGAGATCATAAAAATTATAAAAATACATTTCTTGCAAAATTTGAGTGAAATAATAATTATCGTGTAGTTTTTAAGAAAAACCGTCGTAATTATATAAATATAACAATTTAGATACAAAATAAATTTAAAACACTGGGTAAACTAATAATATTATTTTTATAAACTTAATATAAGTATAAAAATATATTGGAATAATTTTTGGAAGTAATTGATCAATTGTTCAAAATAATTAATTACGCGATAGCGTTTATTTAATATGAAATTATACGGTTAATGTAAAAATGCAAAACCATTCGTGGACTAATATGATGATAATGATGCTAATGATATGTAGACTAAACTTAGTCTATATGAAATGTCCTTGATGATTATTTATGAATTCACAGCTAAACCATTACGGTTACGTGAATTTGATACTCGTAAACCTAGTTTATGATAAATGATAAATGAGTAATGTTTTGAAATATGACCTGAAAATACGAGTTGTCATAGGTTTATTCCAGTTCTAGCTCTGTCTCAGTCGGCACTCTTCCCATATTCTCATTTTTCTCCTTTTTTTCATCATACCTAAGGACTCTACACTATCTAGTGGATTTTCCTTGGGTAGATCCCTCTGCTCATGGGATCGTGGGAACGAATACCTAACCTAACCATCCTTATAACACCATGCGTAAAGTAAATTGGTCGGTCTTTTGGTATTGTTCATTCTTCCATGAAACCAATTGAAAAATCATTTGGAAAATCAATCAAGGTACTTGTGATACGAAATCAAAGCATTTTTTACCTTAATAGTTTTGATCATTTTGAAATGCTCCCCCTCAACATGTGCATATTATTTTATAAATTGTTTAACACTTGGAGGCAAGAGTTCTTTTGAAATAAATTTTTTATCACAATTTCCATGGAAAAAGCCATTTGATTTTCTTTGATAAATTCTCCCCCTCAATATGTGCATAGGATATTTGAAATCATTTTATCACATAGAGGAAAGAGTTCTTTTGAAGCACATCCATGATCGCAAAAGCCATTAAGAAACCATTTAGAAAATCAATCAAGGTACTTTATGTTGAAACATAGAATCTTTTGTACCTTGAAAGTTTGTTTTCTTTTGAAATGCTCCCCCTCAATATGTGCTTCGAGATTCGAAAGCGTTTAGCACATATGGGAGAGCAGCCTGCACTTTTGAATCAAATCGATCATCATTTTTCAGATTTCTTATTAAATCACAAATTCTCCCCCGATCAAAAATATCAAACCCTTTGAGATTTTGGATCCCAAGTGATTTAATAAGGTTTAGAAAACATGGGAGAAAATGTGGTCTGGTTTAAATACTCATCTTGTTTTGATAAATCCTCCTCAACATGTGCATTGTGTATTTGAAATTGTTTGGCACATGGAGGTGGAGTGTCTATAAAGGACTAAAATGATTTGAGATTTAAATCAATCTCTCCCGATCAAAATTTCAAACCAATTGAGATTTTGGATCCCGATTGATTTAAATCATTTGGAAAATTTTGGGGAAAGACGTGACAAGATTTAATTTTGAAAAATGATGAGGACCACAACATTAAAGATTGTTAGTGTCGTGTATGATAGTTTTTAGGAGATCTTTATGTAAAATAAAACAATTTCATAATCAATCAAGAACAAGAAAAAGTTTCATTTTGAAAGATCTTGATTCTAAAGAAAAATCATACCATGATATAACATTAAATCTTTAGATCACCACTTATTTTGTACAATCCTTGTGAAAAAATATTGTTTGAAAATAATTTATTTTAAATCACTCTCCCCCTCAATCGATGACCATAGTCGATGATTGAGTGACTTATAATTTTGATAAAATGAAGTCCAGTGATTTTCAAAATTTAGTCCAGTTTATTTTCAAAACCAATATTTTTTCATTTTTGAAAAACAATATTATTTGAAATTTTTTTAAAAAATGGTATAAAATTTCCTGCACAAAGATACGTTAGGTGGTTGAGAAGCTTTTGTTGTTGTTGCTGAGGGTTAGGAAGAAAACCATCTCCTAATGCAGTGAGACTTCTTTCGTTGCATTTTTTTTTCATGCCAACTCTCCATAGAGGTCAAATTAAGCTCCGCTTTCTTCATTTGGCGATGAAGAAACCATCTCACTGATGCGGGAGACCTCTTACGTTGCATTTTATCATGCCAAACTCCATAGAAGTAAAATTAAGCTCCGTTTCTTCATTTGTCAACCCAAGATATTTCCTTTCGGCATCCAATCATCTTCATGCGGATCCGATCGGGAACATTCTTATATACCAATAATATGTCGCATATGTTAGTGGACACAAACAGATATATGGTGGTCGACTCAAACAGCGCAATCGACTAATAAAGTCAATTCAACATATCAATTAGATCATATAAAGCATGGGATTATGTGTTCATCAAACTTTAATCATCTAAACCTAACAATCATATCCTAGGCACCTAGTCCTTCAACGCAGGTTAACATCATTTTCATTAAGCATTTAGATAATTAAGAAAGCGGATGATATAGATTTGTTCTCTCCCTCAATCAATGACTATTTTTCCGAAGGTTTAAAAGCGCTGAAGTCATCGATTGAGTTTTCAATTTTAATAAAACTCTGAATCGATTGATTTTCAAGCAACTCATTTACCACCACTTTTGAAAACAAATATTTTTCCAAGAATTTTAGACGAAAACATTGTGTAGGAACAAGCAGTTCTTCTGACATGCTTTCCTCAATTAGTTTTAGGATAAGTGCGAAAATTTGAAAATTGGATTAGCGCAGCACTTTCCTTTCTTTGAAGATCGGGTTGCTATCTCATAATAGCAAGCCATTGTTTAACCATCACAAGTCATCAAGTAACGGTAGCCATAGTTTGAGACATGTTTTGGAAAAGAATATTTACACCTCTGCCGAACTCATCTATGGTCCCGTTATATTGAATGACATTTCTAAGACCGCAGATGTTATCGAATACCGAAGACATGTCTTGAGAAAACATATTTTTGGTCTTTTTCAAATTTTCTAATTTTTATGGGTTTTTGTTAGTTTTATAATTTTCTATTTTCTTTTACTGGTTTTATATTTTTGTATTTTGCATTTTTAAAAAATATTTACAAAGATAGAGAAGATGATATAGTTTAAAGTGATGATGATACGAGTACCGAGATAACGATACGAGCAAAGCAGTAGAAGATAGAATTCGTCATCTCTTAAACTTCCACCACCAAAGCTTCCGAGGCTCCAGAATAGAAGATAGAACATCAGCCATTGAGAAAGAGAGACTTTGGCAGCTTCCCACCAAACCCAAAATCCTTATGTTGAGCATTCAAGCTCTATTTCTTGCTTCTTAGCCAGTGCACAGAGAAGCACACCATTATCATAAATCCCGCTGCACCTTTTAAGAACGATAATCGAGATTCTCGCTCGGGGTTATATCATCAACAAGAACAGCAACGTATCATCCCACTCTTGAAATTTCTTCTCATTTTTATTACCACTTTGGTCTCAGCGATCCATACCAAAAGTTGTCAAGAAACCACTTCCCCATGTAGATGAATTGATGTCGTCACTTTAGACTAGAGCTCACGAAACTGAATACACATATACCGGAAGACAGAGAAACTTATACCATCAAGTAGCGATTAAGTCCAAGGCACAAAGAATAACCCGATGTATACTTTTTCTCTCCCCACTGAGTGTATAGTCTCAAGAACCCGGTACCCGAAGTGCCCAAAGAGAGAACAACCGATAACATTGAAGAAGCAGGCCGAATCGATTATCTCGCGGATGACAATCTCTCGATGTCAACTCCGAAATAAGTGATTATATCTCAGTTACTGATTAAGCCCTCAAGTGAGACAAATTTGAGCATCCCCAATGTACACAATCTCTCCCGATGAATGCGATAGCATCATCACACACTTGTGTACCTCTTTTATCATCAGAAAACTAACTCTTCCATCTCTTCCCCCACATAGTTGGAATAAGAACACTAAAAGCCTTGATGAGTAAAACCTTGAAGTCATGACATTTGTCTTCCCGGGATATCTTCAATCACTTAGAAGAATTAAGTGCATCAAGTTTACTCGCTTGTGTTTAGATGTGTCTCTTCCCCTTGCTGGTTTTGACACTCGTAATCAAAACATCTTATCAGCTCAAATACTTGAAATCTTTATGAGAAGACCACTTATAATCTTTGTGAGAATCAACTTGCTGAAGAAAGTGAACAAGTCTAATTGGGGATTAAATCTGGTTTTTCACTCTCCCCCAATTAGTGCTCTCCCCTAAACCGACAATCTTTTAATAAATGCCCAGATTAAGAAGAAGTCTTTAGATCGTTAAATGCAACTCGTCTTTAGTCTTCTAACATGTAGCAGAAAGTGTAGAACCGACTGTAGACTCGACCTTCTTCAAGATCGTCCAGTTGGGGAATAAATAGTTAACATCTTCAAATCACCAAAAAGCATCCCAATTAACTTACATCTTGCAAATCCCCTTAACTGAAATCCCTCCCAATCAAACAAGAACAGAAAGATGTTCATCAAGGAAATTAGCAATCAGCACGCAACGAACACACAAAATGGTAACACCAAGCAAACAATCACATCAACATCATGCTATGATCATTGCTCTCAATGGATCTCAAAGTAAACTTAAGAGCATGGTGATGTGTTAAATAACAAGAATAGAAGGTTGTTCTAATCATCATGTTGATGTGTACGTGAAGCATTAACCGGAAGCACTTTGTCGTTAAACTCATATCAGCTTGTGAAGATGTCAACCAACGGCTCTAAGAAGAAAAACTCCATGTGAAGATGACCCTATAAGAAGAAGATCGGTTCTTACATGAGTTTAGAGCCATTTGAAAATTTTATTCTCAGATAAAACTCAACATGCAGAGTTATCATACTTCTTCTCCCCCTCAAGAATTTCATACGGAGTTGCCATTCTTGATTGAATAAGTGAAAATCTTCAACAAATGTAGTCTATTCACACTTCTTCCCCGTAAAAATTAGCATAGGATGTCGCCATCGTCATTATAGTTGAGCAAGTGTAATAAGAAAACAATCAACAGTAGCCCGGTTCACTTGATAACTGAAAGCCTGTGGAAAAAGTATTAAGCATGTTGATGAGAATGGTCATTAATGAGAAGATTTCTATTCTTCCGAAGATAAAGCGCATTGACACGTACACTTTTCTTTTCTTTAGAGTACGAGGTTTGAACTGAAGTATTCAAACGTCATAAGAAGATTTCTCTTCTTTCTAAGATAAAGCGACTGAAAGCATACTTTCTTTTCTTTAGAGAACGAGGCTTGAACTGTTGTGTTCAAACGTCATAATCTCTCTCTTTTCATCATCTCTTGGCAAAACATGTAATCAACCCCATTATCATTCAGTAGGCTCTTTGTCGTGACAACTGATGGAGAAAACCCAATATGACGAATTTGATCCTGAAGTAAACTAACCCGAACTCGTGACTTAAACTTGCACATATGTAACAAAGATCGGTGTCGAGACTTCATCCTCCATTGAATCTCTAAGTACTCTATACTCTTCATCCAACCAACCATCAAGTATAAGACGTACATCACCTCTTGAAAATCCACAATTGAATGTGACATTGAGCACTACAACGTAACTCCTTAAAGTGATAGTTATTTTGTGGCGGTAAGAGCCCAATTCCCCCAAGTGGAAAAAAGAAACGGTAAAATCCACCCAACAATAACTAGATTTCCAAGTCTTCATTTTTGAAAATAAGTTCGAACAAGGATCATGAAGAATCTTCATCCAACCATCCCCGATACCTTCAGATACTAAGTACACTCGCCCGTGATATTTCACTTCAACCTCAAATAAATAATAGTGAATTAACCCCGTTGTCACATCTTGTTAAAAGCTCAGATCTAGCCTCCTTTGACCTTAAAAGTGAATTTTGATAATGGTTTCATCCCGAATTATGAAAGCACGTAACTAAAATAAACCATGTAATAACCAAACTACCATGACGATATCCAAACACATCTAATTCATGAAATACACCTTTTATCCCTTCTTCGAAGGCAGAAACCGTGCACCAGCATAAAGACGTAAGATCCTAATTACACTTTCTCCAAGATGGTTCCATCATTACGGGATTTTACAACTCTATGGTTAAAACCGAGAAATAGTTTCTTTCACGGGATTTACAAAACCAAAAATAAACCGTAAAATAGATCTGGAATTGAACTTTACTATTACCTGGATGTTTCCATTGTCACGGGATTTTACAAGTCTATGATTTAAACCGAGAAATAAATTCTTTCGCGGGATTTTACAAAATCAAGACAAAACAGTAAACATTGTCAGCTTGAATGAGTTATGACAACTTTTGTTTCGGTGAATAACTGTTTTAGGGGAACATGTAGCGGTTCATCAGCGATTCATTATCCAACATCAACAGTGTTAATACAAATATCGTCATTAAACGTTATTTATATTTTTGATCTTTATCTAAGTTTTGTTAACGACAAAAGTAAATTTAATTTGTATAAAAGCTTAAAGCTTGTCAAGTTTAATAGATATTAAAACAAGCTTTTTCAAACAATATATTCATCATTCAAGCATTTACATTTATGATTAGTAAACATCTTGATATGACTCTAATCATTATGTATGATAGTAGTTTTTAGAATGTGTTAGGTTCTTAAAACCAAACACTACTTAAGTACTTGCATATTTCTAAAAATAGAAATACAACATATGACATCATGGAAATCATTAGAAGATTTCATTAGATATTTTGTGAAGATTTGTACTCTTCATATCTTGCACAATCTCACTTAGATAGAGTTGACTTTAGCAAAGATTTGATATCTTGACTGTAATCCTCGGCACCAAATGGTACACGCGCGAACCCTTAAAGGGTTCCGCGGTCCGTGGACGCCCGTCCATTTTGGCTATAAATAGTAAATAAGCCAAGTAGTTTTTCATCCCTTTCTATCATACTCTCATACATTTCATTTCTCTAACCTTTCTAACTCGCCATATCATATTAGTGATCTCTTTTGTAGCAAAGAAGATCAAGTCACATTCAAGCTTCAAACACGAAGTTGGAAGTCTTGTTTGTTTAGTGTTGTATGATCTAGTGTTGATTCATACTTCATTGTTGTATTAAACCATCATAATCTAGTGAGTGTGAGTGGTTAGTATTTTAGTCCTCAAAATACATTGTGTGTGGGAGTAGTTGTACCCTTGGAAAGAACTCGACATCTAGCTTAGTGTCGGAAATAGTGTAAGTGTAAAGGTTTTCTCCGCCGGTGAAAGGAGCTTGTTGACTAGTGAAGTTAAACTCTCAAGTGTGAGACTCGAGGAGTGGAGTAGGGCAAGGAAAAAGAGTCCTTGTAGACCGAACCACTATAAACAACTTGTTGTGGTTTGATCATTTCTTTCCTTATTTACTCTTTACATATTGCTTGCATATTTCATTAACATATCTAAGATCAATATCAATTGATCTTTCAATAAGTTTCAAAACAAAGTTTTAATTGGTAAACTATTCAACCCCCTTCTAGTTTTCTACAATTGGTACCAGAGCCTCGTTGCTCAAGAATTTCTAAAATAACTTGTATTTTATAAACTTGAAACGATCCATGGATTCTCAAAACTTTAAAGAAGGGCAATCTATGCAAAGACCACCACTCTTTGAAACCAATGGATTTATCTATTGGAAAAACCGCTTTGAAACATATGTAAAATCAAAAGATATAGATCTTTGGTTTATTATTGTTAAAGGGGATTTTAGTTCTACAACAAAGGATATTTCCGTTGATGAACAAAAGAAATTAGTTGCTAAAAATAATGAAGCTAAAATGATGCTTTATAATGCTTTACCTAGAAAAGAATATGAAAGAATTTTTATGTGTGAAACCGCCAAAGATATTTGGGAATCTTTAATTGTTACACATCAAGGTAATTCACAAGTCAAGGATAACAAAATTGATCTTCTTGTTCAACAATATGAACAATTTGTTATCCCCGAAGATGAAACCATTGATTGTGGCATTGCTCGCTTTAATACTATCATTACATCACTTAAAGCACTTGATGAATCTTTTCGTAGTAAGAACATCACTTAAAGCACTTGATGAATCTTTTCGTAGTAAGAACTTTGTCAGGAAATTTCTTAGAGCACTCCATCCCAAATGGAGAGCTAAAGTGACCGCTATTGAGGAATCAAAAGATCTCTCAATAATGTCACTAGACGAGCTAATCGGTAACCTCAAAGTACCCGAAATGGTGATGGAGAAAGATTCGGAGATCATCAAAGGAAAAAGGGAGAAGATCAAATCCGTTGCTCTAAAAGCAAAAGCGGAATCAAGTGATGATGACGAATCTTGCTCCCGTAGTGAAGATGAGGAATATGCCATGGCCGTTAGAGATTTTAAGAAGTTCTTTAGAAGAAGAGGAAAGTTAGTAAGACAACCTCGAGAAGAAAAGAAGCCATTCCGAAAAGATCGGGATGACAAGAAGGGTAAAGGTGAAAGAAAGTGTTTTAGATGTGGTGATGCAAGTCATCTCATAGGAGAATGTCCCAAGCCACCTAAAAGCAAAACTCAACGAGCTTTTGTAAGTGGTGCTTGGAGTGATAGTGAAGACGATGAAGAATCAAGCAAGGAAGAGATCGCTCTAATGGCACATGAGTCAAACGAGGTACTTTCCGACTCTTCTTATTCTTCTATTGATGATGACACTTTGCAAAAACAATATAATCAATTGTGTGAGCTAAGTCTAAAAATCATAACTAAAAAAAAAAATTTTAAAACCAAAAAGGAATTTTTGGAAAATGAAGTTTATGAGTTAAAAGAAAAGCAAAACGACTAGAAAAGGAAAAGCAAATGACGATGATTGTAAATCATGTCAAGAGCTTAAACTTGAAATAGAAAAACTAAAGCTCACACAAGATGTTTTAATCGAAAACAATTCTAAATTTAAAAGGTTTAACAAGAACATCGCTCTTGCCGATGAAATAGTTAAAATTCATAAAACACCAAGAGACATGAATGGGCTAGGTTTTAATGAAGTATTAATTCCAAAGAGTCAAAACAAAACGACCAAAAAGGACGAACAATTGTCTAAAATTCGCTAGAAGACAAGACGGACGGACGGAACCAAAATAAGGGTTCCGTCCGTTGAAAAATGGTGCCGTGGGTACTTCAGCCAGTTAGACGAATGTTCGTAATACGGACCGTACTGAATTTGTAAAAGTAACAAAGAAAACCAATGATATTGTTAAACTAAAACCACCTGTTACATCGTGAGTAGGACTTGCTAAAAATGAATTTAGATCAAAAACTACTCAACAACGATATAAAACACCTTTTGCCAAACGCCCCTTTCCTAAGAGCAACCACAACGCACAACCCAACTACCAACACAATGGTTGGAATCAAAACTTTCCTAGACCATATCAAACTCCTGATTACATGCCATGGAACTCTTTTTACCCATCATTTCCATACATGAATCAAATAAATGGTATGTTTAACCCAAACGGACCCATGAGATATTGGGGACCAAATGCTTGAGTTATTTGCTTCTTAGGTATGCTTGAAAGTTGGATTGGAACCCGATGAATGGATAAAAGATAGTGGATGCTCACGCATACACATGACGCAACAAAGTCTCTTCTCATCATACCAAGAGTATGACGGAGGTAATGTCACCTTTGGTAGCAATCTCAAAAGCAAAATCATTGGCAAAGGTACGATCGCTCATAACTCCCTAACTATTGAAAATGTTGCTCATGTGGATAGGTTAGGATTTAATCTACTTAGTATTAGCCAATTATGTGATAAAAAGTATAAAGTACTATTTGATGAAAATGGTAGTAAAATACTAAAAGATGGTATCACCATAGCTAAAGGAGTTAGGAAAAATAACATATACGTCATGAAAATAGATAAAACATATAATGACAAACTTTGCCTAACAACATTAGATGATAGCTCATCTCTTTGGCATAGACGTCTAGGTCACGCTAATATGAGACTTATACAAAACCTATCTTCAAAAGAGTTAGTTAGGAATTTACCAAAACTAAAATATGACCAACACTTTTATGACGCTTGCAAAATTGGTAAACAAACCCATAGTAGTCACAAATCTAAAAATATGGTGTCCACATCTAAGTGTCTAGAATTATTGCATATGGACTTGTTTGGTCCATCCGCTATAAGAAGCTATGGAGGCAACTTATACACTTTGGTCATAGTAGATGATTACTCAAGGTTTACTTGGACGTTGTTTTTGAAAACCCAAAATGAAGCTTTTGATAAATTTGAAATTCTTAGCAAGAAAATTCAAAATCAACTAGGCATTAAAATTGTGTCGATCCAACGGATCATGGTCGTGAATTTGACAACGAAACTCAATTTGGAAACTTTTGTGATACAAATGGTATAACACATAACTTTTCCGCTCCACGAACACCTCAATCAAATGGAGTAGTAGAACGGAAAAATAGAACAATTCAAGAAATGAGTAGAACAATGCTTAATGAACAAAACATTCCTCAAAAGTTTTGGTGTAACGCGGTTGACACTTCTACATATATTTTGAATAGAGTCTTAATACGTCCTTTCTTAAACAAAACACCATATGAACTCTATAAAGGTAAAAAGCCTTAGGATATTTTAGAGTCTTTGGTTGTAAATGCTTTATTCTTAATACTAAGGATTATCTCACCAAGTTTGACCCAAAGTCTTATGAAGGTGTATTTCTTGGTTACTCTCAAACTAGTAAAGCTTACATTGTCCTAAACAATGAAACAATGATAGTCGAGGAATCGTTGAACATAACATTCGACGAAAGTCCACTCCCTCTAAGACATCACCTTTGGTAGATGATGACTTAGTTGAAAGTCAAATGATAGAAAGTCAAGAAATAATTAATAATAACAAGGAAGATGAACCATTAAATAAAGAAATTGCAAACATCAAAGAATCTAAAAGTCATCCTTTAGAAAAGGTCATAGGACAACTAAATCAAAGAACCTTAAGGTCACAAGCCCAAAATCAAAGTAATTATTTTTGTTTTGTATCCACCATTGAACCAAAAACATAAATGAAGCAATAAAAGATGAATCATGGGTAATTGCCATGCAAGAAGAATTAAACCAATTCGTTAGAAATGATGTTTGGAAATTAGTTCCAAAACCTAAAGATCAAACTATAATTGGAACAAAATGGGTTTTTCGAAATAAAATGGATGAAAATGGTATAGTATCTAGAAACAAAGCTAGGCTTGTAGCGCAAGGTTATAATCAACAAGAAGGGATTGATTATGATGAAACTTATGCACCGGTAGCTAGACTTGAGTCTATTAGAATATTACTTGCTTATGCATGTGCTTATGATTTTAAATTATTTCAAATGGATGTTAAAAGTGCTTTTCTTAATGGGTTTATTAACGAAGAAGTGTATGTTGCTCAACCTCCGGTTTTACCGACTTTGAGAAACCACATCATGTCTTCAAACTCAAGAAAGCATTATATGGTCTTAAGCAAGCACCAAAAGCTTGGTACGATCGACTTAAGACTTTTCTTATTGATAACAAATACACTATGGGATTAGTAGATAATACTCTTTTTACCAAGAAAAGGAATCACATATTATCATTGTTCAAATATACGTTGATGACATTATATTCGGATCAACTTGTCAAGAGCTATGTGATGATTTCTCTAAAATCATGCACGACGAGTTTGAAATGAGTATGATGGGTGAGTTAAACTTCTTTCTAGGACTTCAAATTAAACAACTAGAAGATGGCATATTCTTTAACCAATCTAAATATATAAAAGACATGCTTAAGAAATTTGGTCTTGAAGATTCCAAACCAACTAAAACACCCATGTCCTCGGACACTAAACTCACCAAGGACGAAGAAGGTGAATCCGCAGATAACACTAAATATAGAGGAATGATTGGTAGCCTACTCTATCTTACGGCTAGTAGACCCGACATTATGTTTAGTGTTTGTCTATGTGCTCGCTTTCAAGAAAACCCAAAGGCATCACACTTAGAAGCCTTAAAAAGGATTTTTTAGATACATTAAGGGAACAACGTGTTTAGGATTATGGTATCCCAAAGGAACGGGTGTAGAAACCATAGTGTATGCCGACTCGGATCATGCCGGTGACTATGTCGATAGAAAAAGTACAAGTGGTATTTGCACTTTTGTTGGACATTGTCTCACCTCATGGTTTGCAAAGAAGCAAACGGCCTTGACCATCTCAACTACTGGCCGAAGTACGCCTCACCGAAAAGCATGTCAACAAGCTCTTTGGATGAAGCAAGCTCTCGGAGATTACGGAATTCATCTCAACGACATTGTGATACTTTGCGACAACAAAGGAGCCATCGATCTCAGCAAGAATCCCGCTCAACATGCTCGCGACAAAGCATATTGAAATCCGCCATCACTTTCTCGGACAATGTTCAAAAAGGAAACATTTCAATCGAGAAAGTATCCTCCCAAGACAACATTGCCGACATCTTAACTAAGCCTCTTAAACGAGAACCTTTTAATCTTCTTAGACTTGGTTTAGGGTTAATGGAACCAAACATGTAGGATAAACATAGCCCAAAACATTAGAATAGTCAAAACAAAACAAATTTGTCTTGTATCTCGCATACTAGAGCCACACGCACCAAACGACAACACGGACGGAACCAAAAATTTGGTACCGCCTGGTCCGTGGTGTCTACAGAAGCAAAACTGTTACCTACAAAACATCTTCTTCCTCAAAACCCACTTTACCAAAACGTGTAAACATTAAACCAAGCTCATTATTGACACCTTCCCACTCACTAATCAATGAAGATAACATCATTGTAAGTATCCTAACTACATTTTATCTCTTAATTCTAAGTCTAGGATTCTTATTTATGCACAAAACTATCACAAATCATTACATGGGGTTTTATGTATGCCTTTATACCAAATATGAATTCAATTGGCAAAATGCATAACTAGTCATTGAAATTAGGTACTACATTATCATATTGCATAAACAAATCATGCTTCCCACTAATTGATAGATAATGAATATAAGGCCTTATTCAAATAACCAAACACCCCATGTCAAAAGTTTTGAAAAGCTTCTCACTTGTAGGAAAACAATTTTTTCATTGCTAATACAAATAGAAACGTTAAATTTTCATCACTTGCATGCTCTTGAATACTAAAGGTATTGCATAACTAATATGCATTCCCGTATATTCAAATGAAGCCACATTGAATTAGGAGCATTTGGGTTATCTCATGGTATTTGCCAAACACCCCACTAAAACCATTTTGTGCATAAAATGAGTCGAGATAACCGCAACTCCAAATTGTTTTCATATAGGCACACACTAGAACCAAAAACGTCAAAGTTTATTCTCATTTTAACATATTAATTCTTGCTCCTAGGAATAACCATGGTAGCCGCAAGATTCTATGATCACAAAGACACCCTTAACTACATTCCCAAACATCACAAAACCAAAGGACTTTCCAAGGAACAAGTAGAAATATTTAGGGTCTAGAATCAAGGTATTTCCATGAGGGTAGAACCATTCACTCATCCTTCCTTGAAAATACCAATCTCCGTGAAGAACTAGCCGCCATTCAATTCGATTGTCTTCTTGACATCGATGAACCAATTTGTCCTAGGTTTGTGTTAGAATTCTATGCTAGTGTGACCGGCTTTAGTGATGAAGACGATGATGAATTTTGTCTTAGGTTTAGAATCAATCAAAACGACTACACCATCACCTTAGCCAACTTTGCTCAAGTGCTAGGAATTCCCAACCGAGGAACTTGTGTCTACTTGGATAAATGGTCACTCACCGCTCTTGATGCAATCAATGACCGCTCTCTTCCCTACCAAACCCGTTTGGCCGATAAGGATGTCATCCGTGAACACCTATTTAACCCAAGGGTGATACAACCCGAGTTACCCGGAAGGGAAAGGAGGTAAACCGAGATCCATATGGAATGGAGCTAAATGAACTTAAGCCCGAATTTAAGAAATGGGAGGAGCTACTTAGAGCCAACGCCATTAGCACCATAGGAAATAGGGATCACATCAACGCTTGTCTTTGTCACATGCTCTACAACTTGTCCACCCGACAACCATTCAATTTAGCTTACTACATCGCTAGGAGAATGATTGATATTCCAACTCAAGGATCGGTTGCTCTTCCATACGGGATGCTCCTCACCCGTCTCTATAGAAACTTTGCACCAATTCCACCAACTCCAAAAGGGATGCACCTTCACTATGAGCTCATTCCTCACATCTTTGTACCTTTGAGTGATGCACGAGTTGCTAAGACAAAAGGCAAGAGAGCAAAACCTCCAACTCCATCATCATCATCATCAAATAGCTCCGAGGATGGTCTTCCTAGCTCTCGTCTTCCACCTCATGAGTATTATGCGTCTCTTCCCGAGATTGAGAATGAATCAGCCGAATTCAAGCAAACTAAGGGAATGTTCAAGTGCCTTGGTAGGATGATGAACAAGATTTACAAGAAGTTGGACAAATAAGGGTCCATTAAGGAGTGTTTGGAACAATACATTATCATCAATGTTTGATACAATTTAGTTGTTTTATTATGTAGGATGATAATATAACTTAAAACAATGGTGTATGCTAACAATCTCATGCAGGGGATAGCACAAGTATGCTATCAAATTTTACCCATTTTCACTATAATGTGAAAATCAATAAGCCTTGCTCAAAATCTATGCTCCACTATGTTTATATATGTGTTATTTACTTTTCCTAACTAGAAATGTTTAGTGTCACATGCTTTGAGAAAAATTTCGTGTTTCGAAAAGTCCCCGACACCTAAAACATACTGCCTAGTTTTCTCACTTTGATCACGGACGAGACGGCACCAACGATTTTGGTACCGTCCGTTTGTAAAATGGTGCCGCCAGACCTGTACAGGCACAGACGGCACCCTTTTTGGGTTCCGTCCGTAAATTTTGGTGCCGTGGATCCTCCGGTAACTTTCTCAATTTCGACTCTTTCGTGATTCCAAATTACCATCCATTGCTTATAAATCAATCTTAACTAGTTTATACTCTTATTAGAACTAGTATAATTCACTTAGGTATATAAGAAATCCATTTCCCACCAAAATTCAAAATTTGAAAAATCCACCCAAGGAGCCCTTTTGTATAAAGGAAGGAACCAAATTTTTGGTACCTTCAAATCCGTGGGTAATCTCGAATATTAGGAAATTCCACTCATTAGAACACATTTATTGCAAATCTTTTCTTCTTCACTCCATCTCTCTTGAATGGATTGACTTGGGTGATATGACTAGCATTCAACCCACTTCCAAATCATTAGGAACCTCATCTCTTCAATGGTTTAACATCAAATCAAACACATTTCTCCATAATTTTTCACTTCTATAAATTGAGAGGTTTTACCATGATCATCCTCACACCTTCTTCATTCTTACCATTATCTAGCAAAGAAAACACAAGTCAAAATGACAAAATCCTCTCCTAAACCTTGCAAGAAAACCGCTAGAATTAGTGTGAGGCCTTGTTGCTTCGTTAATCTTAGCTCCTCATCCGAGTCTTATCCACTCACAATCTCATCTCCCATCCGAGATGATACAAGCCTTACCTTAGCCACACCTACTCAATCACACATTGTGATCACCACTCCACCACCAACAAAAACACCAACTTCACCTCCCCCGGCACCCATCCAAACATCCAAAACACCCTCACCACCTTCACCAAGGTCTCCAACTCTCATTCCTATGGAGTTATTTTCCACTCCACCAACTTCACCAAATCCTTTCTTTGAGGACTTGGATGACTTGCCTCCTAGGCCAAATCATCCACCACCATTGCCATCCTTTGGCACAATTGAGCTAATTGCTCATGAGTCACCCTGGTCATCTTTTGACCCAAACGCCCCATTAGGGCCTAAACCTCTTCTCTTCCACCCCATTCACAACGGCATTCATGGTCCTTTGTAGGGGATCATTCACTTCACATCAATGTCCCCTCATCTGAGGACATTGAGGAGCATGTGGGATGCCAATCCCACTAGAGAGAGAGATTCAAGCGAACTCCACAACCTCCACCAATTCAAAGGCATGGATTCTCACTTGAGTGAGACAATGCAAATGCAAAATGCTTTGCTTGCATCCATCATGACCACCCCAAACATTTCCACCAACACCAACACATCTACCATTCCACCACCACAACCCCCCCAAACATACTACCCCCCTAGGCATGGTTGCTCAACTTGTGAGCAAACGGCCCAAACCGTTGATAGGACAGGGTTATGGTCCTTGATTTTCAAGAAGAAATGAGGTTCATCCTCAATCATATCCTTGAGCTCAACGCTTCTCATCCACCATCTAATTAGGATGGTCATAGTTTAGCATTTCTAGTTCTTTTTTTCTTAGGATTATTTTCTTTTTTTTGTACTAAAACACATCATTGTGTTCCCATTTCATGATCTTTATTCATGAAAATTTTAACTAATGAATGGTGTTTTTATTATAGTGTTGGTGCTTTTACATAGTGTTTGGAAATGCTTGTGAATGATCATTATTACTAACAATTTTTTTTTTGTAGCTTTATTTTCACAATCCATGTCTCTTCCCATTAAGCACCCAATTTAGGGGGAGCTTTGATCAAGGGGGAGATAATGGCTCGGGCTCATTACATTCCGCATCGCCTCTACTTTTTGTTGAGACAAAAAGGGGGAGAAAATATAGAACTTGTTTATATTTGACTTTTCTGAAAAAATCAACTGCATACTTTGACTTTCTAAAAAGTCAACATCATGCATCAACTAGTGAATACTTTGACTTTCATAAAAAGTCAAACATCATACACTTACATTATCTTTTCAAGTTCTAAAACTAATATTTTATAACTCTTGCACAAACTTTGTATCTTTTATAAAAATAAAATTTATATTTTGTCCTCAACAAAAGGGGAGATTGTTAATACAAATATCGTCATTAAACGTTATTTATATTTTTGATCTTTACCTAAGTTTTGTTAACGACAAAAGTAAATTTTATTTGTATAAAAGCTTAAAGCTTGTCAAGTTTAATAGATATTAAAACAAGCTTTTTCAAACAATATATTCATCATTCAAGCATTTACATTTATGATTAGTAACATCTTGATATGACTCTAATCATTATGTATGATAGTAGTTTTAGAATGTGTTAGGTTCTTAAAACCAAACACTACTTAAGTACTTGCATATTTCTAAAATAGAAATACAACATATGACATCATGTGTTGCATCATGGAAATCATTGGAAGATTTCATTAGATATTTTGTGTTGATTTGTACTCTTCATATCTTGCACAATCTCACTTAGATAGAGTTGACTTTAGCATAGATTTGATATCTTGGGGTACCAAAATGTACACACGGGCGAACCTTTTAAGGGTTCCGTGGTCCGTGGACGCCTCTGTCCATTTTGGCTATAAATAGCAAAGCCAAACCAAGTAGTTTTTCATCCCTTTCTAACATACTCTCATACATATCTTCTCTCTAACCTTTCTAACTCAGTTTCATATCATATTAGTGATCTCTTTTGTAGCAAAGAAGATCAAGTCACTTTCAAGCTTCAAACGAAGTTTGGAAGTCTTGTTTGTTTAGTATTTATATTTTTGATCATACTTCAAGTTTTGTTAACCATAAAAAAGTAAGTTTAGTTTGTATTTAGCTCAAAAGCTTGTCAAGTTTAATAGATATTAAAACAAGCTTTTTAAACAATATATTCATCATTCAAGCATTTACATTTATGATTAGTAACATCTTGATATGACTCTAATCATTATGTATGATAAGAGTTTTTAGAATGTGTTAGGTTCTTAAAACCAAACACTACTTAAGTACTGCCAAGAATAGAAATGTATGAACTTATGACATCATGTATTCATCATGGAAATCATTGATTATTTCATTAGATATTTTGTGTGGATTTGTACTCTTCATGTCTTACACAATCTCACTTAGATAGAGTTGACTTTAGCAAAGTTTTGATATCTTGACTGCCGTAATCTACGGCATTCGCCAAAATGGTAGCTACCGCGAACCCTTTTATGGTTCTCATGTCCGAGGGACGCTCTGTCCACTTTGGCTATAAAATAGTACGCCAAGTAGTTTTTCATCCTTTCTAAATACAATTTCATACATATCTTCTCTAACCTTTCTTAACTCGTTCCATATCATATTATGACTTTTGTAGCAAAGAAGATCAAGTCATATTCAAGCTTCAACGAGAAGTTGGAAGTCTTGTTTGTTTAGTGTTGTATGATCTTGTGTTGATTCATACTTCATTGTTGTATTATACCATCATAATCTTGCGAAAGTGTGAGTGGTTAGTATTTTAGTCCTCAAAATACATTGTGTGGGAGTGGTTGTACCCCTTTGGAAAGAACCTCATCTAGCTTAGTGTCTAAATAGTGTGTTTAAGTGTAAAGGTTTTCACCCGCTTCTAGTGAAAGCGAGCTTGCTGACTATGATTATGAATAACTTGTTGTGTTTGATCATTTCTTTCCCTATTTACTTCTTACATATTGCTTGCATATTTCATTAACATATCTAAGATCAAATATCAATTGATATTTACAATAAGTTTCAAACAAAGTTTTAATGGTAAACTATTCAACCCCCCTTCTAGTTTTCTACAGAGAAGTTGGAAGTCTTGTTTGTTTAGTGTTGTATGATCTTGTGTTGATTCATACTTCATTGTTGTATTAAACCATCATAATCTTGTGAGTGTGAGTGGTTAGTATTTAGTCCTCAAAATAATATGTGGCGGGAGTGGTTGTACCCTTGGAAAGAACTCGACATCTAGCTTAGTGTCGGAAATAGTGTAAGTCATGTAGGTTTCCTTCTAAGTGAAAGGAGCTTGTTGACTAGTGAGTTAAACTCGAAAAGTAGACTGAGGAATGTGAGTAGGGGTACAAAGTGTGACCGAACTACACTATAAACAACTTACGTATTTGATCATTTCTTTCCTTATTTACCTTTTACATATTGCTTGTATATTTCATGAACATATCTAAGATCAATATCAATTGATCTTTGAATAAGTTTCAAAACAAAGTTTTTAATTGGTAAACTATTCAACCCCCCTTCTAGTTTTCTACAGACTGGTTTGATGCAGACGATGCCTTTCTACATGCCAAAGGATAGTTTGACAAGTTACTTATGGTTTATGGATGAAACTCTAATCACAAGTAGCTTTATTGTTTTGTTGGATTTATAGGTTGTTCTCAACTGGCTAGTTGAATGATTTTCATGTTTGCTAGAAGCCTTCGTTTGTGATGTCGTTTTGAGTCTACATTGTTATTTCATTAAATTTTGAGTAAATTACACCGTTAGTCCCTGAGTGCCAGATTTCTTACGACATCCAAAAACGTGAAATATTTCACCGCTCGCCCAATATTTTGAAAATATTATGTCTGTGGTTCAAATTTGGTAACGCCAAGTACCTTTCGTTATTCAGGTCCGCACGTGTAAAATCACCAAGGAACTTTTGTCCTAACACATTTTTCTATCCCTTTCCTTTGTAATTCTACTGTAGCACTCAATGTTGCAAACATACTTTTTGTACTTGATTATCTTTAAAAAAACACACATTTTGTACTTTTAAACTATTTATTATTTTTAACTTATTGTTTAGAACCCAACTTTTTCACATACACCAGTTATCTCTCACACACATTCCTTTATTCCTACTTCATCTTTTTTAATTCTTCCCCAATTATCCTAGTATCAAATATTTTTCAATACGCAATCCTAGACTAATCCGTCGGCCAAATGTCTAAAGGTACACATATTTCTTATCTTTCTATTGTTGATTTTAAGGTTAATTATTTACAAATCTAATTATGTTTTTAAACCCTTTATGAAACTAGTAGCCAAAAAGAGGTGGTAGAGGAAACATTTGAGCAAACTTAGAGGATTCATTTAATCACAGATAGATGATGAACATCAAACCCAAGACGCATTAAGAGAAATATTGTAAGTTATAAGTGCGCCTGAAAAAGAGTTGTGAGGGAAGAATTAAAGTAAGAACGAGAGTATGAGGAGATGTTGTTCACCCTCCTAGTGAAGTCTCCTCCTAGTGAAGTCTAGGAGGGCTTATATAGGACACATATTCCTTGTCTTTCTATTGTTGATTTTAAGGTTAATTAGTTAGAAATCTAATTACTTTTTTAAACCCTTTATGAAACTAGTAGCCAAAAAGAGGTGGTGGTAGAGGAAACATTTGGAGAGCAAACAAGAGAGGATTCATTTAATCAAGAGATACATGATGAACATCAAAACCGAAGAGACGCATTAAGAGAAATATTAGAAGAAGAGGGTGGTCTGAAAAAAGAGTTGGAGGAAAGAATTGGCAAGAACAAAGAGTATGAGAAGATGTTGTTGTTGAAATTTGGGGTGATGAAATCGACATGAATCAAGTCAATATGTAATTTATCTCAAGAGCACTTCAATTATGTACACTTCACTTATAATGCTTTATTTTTAAGATAACAAACAAGAATTTTAAGTTTCATTTAGCTTAAAGTGAAAGCAAATGAAAGAAAACAAAAAGTTTTATGTTGTACAACTTTCTCTGCTAATACTTTACTTTTCTCTCCATTCAAAAGCCATAAGAACAAACAAAGTGCTAAATATATTTTAGAAGAGAAAAAAAGGAGGAAAGTATATTAATTATAGATGGTACAGCTTCACATAATAAGTTCAAAACAAAAAGATGGAAATAAAATGAAGATGGTACTACAATTGGCCAAGTGGACGACACGACATGCCACATATTTTAGTTCACCAAAATCGAGTAAAGGCTTCCATGATACGTTTCAATATATAAAGATAAAAATAAACCAACTAAAATACACCCTCGTGGACCCTCACTTTTAGCTAGGATGTTGGGCTCGCTCCTAGACATTTACGGGATTACATTAGTTATAGTGTTTGGCACATACGCAGGTACTGGCGTCAATATTGTAAAGCAATGTGTATGTTGTCCTATATAAGCCCTCCTAGACTTCACTAGGAGGGTGAAGATTAGTGTGTATTTTCTACTTTATAATGATAGTTTGAGTACAAAATGTGTTTTTTTCCAAAAAAAAAAAATACAAAAAGTATGCTTGCTACAATGAGTTCTATAGTAGAATTACTGCGGAAAAAGGACGTAAAAATGTGTTAGGACAAAGTTCAAGTGATTCGCATGTACGGACCTAGATAACGAGAAAAGCTAACAACGTTACCAAAATTGAACCACCGACGTAATATTTTCAAAATATTGGACCATCGGTGAAATATTTCACGTTTTTGGATGTCGTATGAAATCTGGAACTTTCGTAGGGACTAACGGTGTAATTTACTCAAAATTTAATGAAATAACAATCTAGACTCAGTACGACATCACAAACGAAGGCTTCTAGCAAACATGAAAATCATTCAACTAGCCAATTGAGAGCAACCTAAAATCTAACAAAACAGTAAAGCTACTTGTGATCAGAGTTTCATCCATAAACCATAAGTAACTTATCAAACTATCCTTTGGCATGTAGAAAGACATCGTCTGCATCCACGAGATAATGTAACCGTAACGCCATGATAATGTCAAAATAAATTTTTTGAAGGTAAATGCACCAATCACCTCAACAACAACCATCAAGATAAAGTATGCAACTGTTGTAATAGTCTTATGTCTTAAATTAAACTTTGGAAGGTATATACATCAATCACCTCTACAACAATCTACTCTATTTACACAGGGCATAACCCTATAGCGTTATTTTAGCTAATATAAATAGCCATATCCTATCGCCAATTGCTATCTTCAATCATGTACGATGTATGATAATGATCATCATCACCGCAGAACTTGTGCCACCTTAACGGCGATATGTGTTATCCTGTCAAAAGATCAATTTACCTCAAAACCAAATAAATATGACGAAGAAATCTATATTCTTACTTCATACACTATTTTCCACAAAATAAGGACGTACATGATCATATGTTTTTACGTGTTACTAGATAGGCCCTAACTATCAATAAAAGAAAATTTGCTACTTCATATATAAATCATCATAAGTAAAAATTTAACTAACATTTTTTGCTCAACTAGTCCACTAATCCATGCCAAAGGCCCCTCTTCGCGTGCACTAAGACATGTAAAGGCCATTTGGTTGACGGGAGGGACCTTAAAGAGCTAATTGCACAGCTAGGATTCGAAGTGAGACCTCTTTGAACAATAACTAGATCCATAGTAAGCTAACTCTTTGGGAATCGTGAAAATAACAATGATTGGATACTAAACAAGCATTAATAATCCAAGGAACAAACTCAATGAGAGGGAAATTAAGAAGCCCAACACTAGAGTTAATTATTTTAGTTTACTTACTTATCAAAGGACTATTGTAGGTTATGTATTATCGTTAGAATGTAAAATACTCAAATCTTTTATATAATAAAACAAAACCCCTAGTGGGAATTTTTTATTTCAAAAAAATCAATTCATACTTTATTTAGTAATAATTTTTTAAATTTGATTTTTGTTTTTGGATTATGAAAAATAATTAATACTAATTATTTTCTAATTTGGTCAAAATTTTATGAAAATTCGTTTTGATACTCACACGTATAGAAAATCCGAAATTACAAATGGGCTTAGGGACAACGTTTTCATAATTCTAGGGTTAAAGTGTAAATTTTAAATAATAAATGCTCAATACCATCCATATCACCACAAGAAAAAATCCAATACACGATACAACCTCCCAAACAATACCATCTCTGCTCCTCATTCCCTTGATTTATTTTTGTTTTGATTAATTATTCTTTAGATTAACGCCATGTACACATATCATAGCTTTATCAACTGGTATGTTCACATGTACTTTTTTAGGATGACTTTTTATTTGTTGGAAGGTTTTTGTAGCCTAATAGTGATTTGAAGAATAATTTGTTAAAGTGGAAGTAACAACTTTTTTAAGGGGAAGAATAATTTGTCGGTCAATCCATAAATAAGGTTTTCGATTGGACTCTATTTGATGATGCAATATAATGGATCCATAAAGGTATTCTTTTTTTTCATTGATTATATTATTCTTAAGTTTTTTCTTAAGTAATTAGGGTTCTACAATTTGTATAATCGATATTGGTTTGTTTTGAATTAGATTTTCATATGGGTTTCGATTTTGTTATTTTAGTTGATGAATTGGTGCTCATTAGTCTTTAGTATGTATGCACACGTGTTTGTTTTTATGGCTCATCGAAAAAGATGCTTACTTATTGTTTAATTATTTGTTTGTTTGTATGGTACTAAATGATTATTGGGATATTTAATTGTAATGTTTCTAGATGACCAAATAGCCATCTCGGATTTTGGGGACAATGTGGTTGGAAAGGAAGAAGGCAACATTTATCAAGATGGTTATTTAAAAAAATGTATTATTTATTTGCTTTGTAAATTCTTTAGATTGCTTTAAATTTTGGGGGTTTTATTGATTCTGATATCTTAGCACCAATAACCTAATATGTTTATAAGACATCAGTAGTTCAGAAATAAGAATAATTTAGTGGCCAAACTGTTTTTGTTCTAATGTCTGCAATTCTATTGCACAGTTAAGGATAAAACAAAAGGGCTTAAGTACAATAGAAACCAAAACAACGATAAAGAAAATAAATAAAGACTAACACCTAACCTGTATAGTAACTTAACCGGACCAAGAATGTGTTAATGTAGTAGCCACTGAAATTCTTTCGTATCATTTTAGCTCAATTGCAAATTTTTATGGTAAAATCTCTCATTGCTATTGTGTGGTGTAGAATAGATAAATGGGTTGTACAGATTAGTTAATTACTTCTATAGAAGTATGCTGATTGTTAGGTATTTCATGTAATTTTATGGATTAAATAGGTACTATGGATGGTACGAGAAAGTCAAGTGCAATTGTCCTTATTGGTTCCAATTCTACATTCCCATGTTTAAAGGTGGTCGGATATAACCGCAGTTCTGATCATGTCCCTTCCCAACAGTTGGAACTTGTCATTCCCTAGCAAGGTTCTTTGGAGTTCATGATAGAGTCATCTTGGGCATCAAATTTATGGTTTCTGATGGCCTTAAGGACCGGTAAGAATCCCTTCGATAATATAAATAAAAACAATTTTTCCTTTAGAAACAAAATAAGCGGCTATTGAATATTTAAAATCGTGATGCAACGCAGTCTGTTTTATGTAGTTTTTAAATGTATGCCACTTATCATTTGTTACATTACAAGTTCAAGCTTACTTATTGAATGTCTGTATAAAATTTAGAGTAAAATGGTAATATGAACACGTCGGACGGTCCGGTTAACAGGGTCTGCATTAGTTAGGCTGATACAGGTAGTTTTTTTAATATACATTGAAATGGATCAGGGCAACATTTGACTTGCAAACAACTTTCATATTTAAAGGAATAGAAAATGTGTTAAATATAAATACAATTCAGTTACATATAATTAAGCATTTAAGATAAAATTTGGAGTAATCTCAGTCCGTTTAACCTCTCTTCTCGGTACTATCTCATTTGACCCATTAGGGATACCCGAAATAACATGTTCGTAAGTAAATAGGTTGGAATTTACATACACTACCCTTTTTGCGCCTTAATCTCTGAACCATACCCGAATGACTTGAACAATATCTATCGAACTTGTCGGTAGTAAAACACAAAAAATATTTGATGAAAAGGGGTTTTCAATTAGTTATAGAAGCCTAAAACCAAAGAATGACAAAGACAAGTCACTGCTTCAACTAAGAACAAAAGATGAATGGAAAACCAAATGGAAAACAAAGCATGTAGGAAACATGAGTAACACATTGTTGGTATGCTGGTTCTATAAAAAAAAATCGATGTTGCATAGTTTGTTTCATTTTTTCAAAATGTACCAGTAACATGCTAACACTTTTCATTATCATATTTTGTAGATTATGAAATAAAATAAATAAATTTCATAGTTGCAACTAACTAAAGATATCAATAGCTATCTAAGATTTTTTGGCTTATTTTTATGCACGCAGTTGGCTTTCTCCACACCGGACCAACACGTTGGTAACGGGTTTAACGAGTATAGGTTGGGGGGTTATAGTGGTTAGTTGACAAGAGAGTAAATAGTGAAAAAAATTTGGAATAGGATTAGATTAGGAGTTGTTTGATTGATAGTAATGTTTCTAAAAGTTTGATTGCTGATGGTTCTAAAGATACTCATGTTGAAAAGTTCTATGGGAGGTATCTTTCTTCTATTTAGGTAAATTTTTATGGTTTTTTTGTTGTCCGATTGTGCTAATGTTTATGTTTTAAAGGTTCTGAGATTGGTTTATGTTAGTATGATCTACGAATGTGGAATTATTGTACTATGGTATTAGAGGAGATGTAGATTAGTTTATGTTAATATTGGATCACTGTTTCTTGAATTATAGGACTTTGTAATTACTAAATATGATTTTAAGGGGTGTCTAAAAGTTACTTATTTAAAGTTTGTTACCTTTTAAAAAAACAAGTAATTATAATTCCTATTTAGTGGGTGTTTGGGATTATGTGTTATGAAACCAAAGGGCAGAATACCTGATGTACAATATGCTCTATCCAATTCTATTAATGAGTTGTATATCAGCTATATATAAACATTTTTATGTTCTGATGCCTTTTGTTGACATGCATTCTGGTGAGATGTTCAATTGCTTACGTCTTTATAAATCTACAATCACATAGAAGTGATACTTCTTTCTAATGCTTTATTTTGTAATGTCCATCGATTGTCGACTTCTAGAAACTAACACCTTTGATGTGATCATGTAGACCACTTCATTTAAAAACTAACACCTTTGACAAACATGGCCTGGGGGTGTTCATAATTACTTATTAAGACTGTTCATATATGTATTGATCTGTCCCGAACCGTCAAGCTACCTCACACAAGCCGGCCACTTGTGAATGGCTTCCATCGTAAAGCTTACAAATGCAATGAAGTCCTGGAGAATAGAATGAATTCCCGGGTCGTTAAGTCCCACAGAGACTCAATGGTGTGTAAACACTTGATCAGACGGTAGAATGATCACTAAGGATAGCGATCGGAAAGGATTTGGATGGAATAATTACACTAAAGAAAAAGATAATAAATTAATGCGACTTAAATACAAATTAAAAGAAATAAAAGATAAAAAATATTAAATAAACGCTATCACTATATTTAAAGTGATGAACGTTTAAAATCTAAAACTTACGTTTAAAAATACGTAAACGTACAAAATAAAACGTGAGATAAAAGAGATAAAAGACTTACAAATATGAAAAATACATTATTACAATCCTAATTATATAAGAAAATTTATTAGAAAATAAAATTATTTTTAAAACTATTTATATAATTATTATTAAATAAAAACTATTTTAAGCTATTTAATAATACTCTAAAATAAAAGAAAATATGAAATAAGACTAGAAAAATAAAATTAAGACTTAGAAAAATATAAAATATGATAAAACTAAAACAGAAAATATATTTTTTAGACTTTTATGTATTTATTATTAATTTAAAACTATTTAAAACTAATTAAAATGCAAAAAAATACTTTTTAAACTAAGAAAATTATGGAAAAATACTTTTTATGACTTTTACATTTATCTTAACTTAAGAAAAATGAAAACTTATTTTTTTGAAGCTTTTCTTAATTATTTGTATTTAAAGCTAATTAAAAAGGCTTAAAAACTAAATTAAATCAAGAAAAATAGCAAACAAGATTGGAAAATTATGAAAATTTCAGTAAGCCAAAAATATTATTAGGAATATAAGAAAAATGGAAAATCAGGTGCTTGTGTGGATGAATTTGAAACTGCTATGGAAGTGCTTATTGAAATAAGCACTTGATTAAGCAAAAGAGCACCAATGGCTACCAAACTGATAATGAAGCTACTATAAGCTAAAATGACCAAAATGAAATGAGAAACAACAAGCCAAACCCTCTGATTATCAAGTTGCAATGATTTGATGACTTGAGATATAAGCTAAAAACGAACTCATGTGCCCACTTTGGGCTTTTAAATGCAAACCAATAAGCTAATTGTGAAAACCAACTAATGGAACCTAAAGATGACCTGGGTGACTAACTAAAACCCAAAGCTCAGACTTGGACAAGCTCAAATGAGCTTGTAGCAAGTTTTAGAATGGTTCGCACACACTCAAGTATTACCGGAAAAGCACAGGCACACAAGCTACTTTGCCAAGCTCATTAAGAGCTTAAAGAAAAATCCCAAAAATATGTAAAAATAGTAACAAGAAAATAGACCAAGAGAGGTTTTAAAAACAACAAGTTTCATATGATTTGGCCCATAACTGAGCTCAAGAAAATTCATCCCATTTGGCTCAAAACTGAGTTTTCAGGATTTTGACTTTTGATGTAAAAGTGGAAAGTTGACTAAATTGAGGTTTGATCATGATTTATGAACTGATTATGAACTATTAAGGTGTGATGAACATAAAGCAAGCAATGTTGTTTGAATTTGAACACAAAATAAGTGGTGTGATTCTCAAAATCACAACAGTGAAACAATGAGATAGATTTGATGAATATGTTGACTAATGAACTTTGCAGGCACAAGTATTAGACTCAAATGAGTCTCAAATGACTAAACAAACATGAACTAACAGGAAACACCCACTGTCTAGACCTATGATAGTGTTTTGACAGCAAATCCAAACACTCTTTGTTATCACTGATTTGCAAAATAAAGAAGCTAACTACTGGATTATCATATATTAATGATCAAACTGATTTCACATGCCCCAATTACAACTATTTAAACATATTAAAACTACAAATGATCACAGATACAAGAGAGGCATGAAACTGCAATTAGACTTAAAATTGAAAATGAGAAATATAACTCACAACTGTGTCCAGCTTATGCAGGCTCAAAACCAAACCCAAAACTACCCTATCCTACTCTATTCCAACCCAAATAACTGCTCTGCATCCCATTATCCATTTCCAATTCCAATTTCCTCCACAGTTGACTATTATTGACCATGAACTAAAAGTGCTTAAAACTTTGAATTTAAGCTTATACAAAGCTATTATAAGCTAATATGAACCTGTTGAAGCTTAAAGATAAACTAAGAAAAGCTTTGATACTTGAGTTTGAAAATGAGAATTCCAACAGTAACCTTAAATCATGAAACTTTAACACAACTGGAATTAATACTTTAAATTGGTCTTAATACACTATAATAACTTGCTTTAATACAGTTTAACTTAAAATTACAACATTTGACTTAAATTAAAACATTTAAAAGAAAACGACATTAAAGAAAAAAAAATAAAACTAGCTACTCTACTCCTTCTCTCTTCCTTCTTCTCTTTATATGAAAATGTCTTCCCAATTGGTTCTGACAAATCCCACTTAAATTCTGAGCCATTGGATATCTTGGAGCATTTTTGACCATTGATTGAATTTTTGGCGCCAAACGTGTTAGCCAGGTGTAGGGTTGAGTGAGGGGGGAAGAATGAGCATTTAATGGTTTTTGAGTTGTGTTGGAGGTGGGGGACAAGGGGAGTGATATATTGAGTGAGGAGGTTGTGGTGGAGAGTATGCAGAGCGTGTGGGGAAGGAGAAAGGCGGCCGTTGGTGTGTGGTTTATTTGACTTGGGTGTGTTGACCGTAATATTAGAGTGGACGGGTTTGGGTCGGGTTAAAGGGTATTTGCTTGGAATGGTTTGGGCTAAGGGTAGTTAACTAGGGTCCGTTTGGATTTGATATAACACAAGGACCAAAAGTGTAAATTTGAAACTCCAGGATCAAAAGCTGTGATTTCAAATATTATCCAAGGGACAAACTTATCATTCTCAAATAATTAAAGGACCATATTTGCCATTTTCTGAAATTTGAAGGACTAAACATGACAATTTTCAAAGTTTAAGGACCAAAGTTGTAATTTTGCAAATTTTACATTTCAAAGGTTTGTTTTGACAACTTTTGAATCCCATGGACCTTAAATGACATTTTTTTCTTTATTTTGATATACCAGGGACTGCTTTTGACAACTTTTGAAACTTGGGGGACTAAAACTGCCAATTTTGCAAATTTGATACGTTTTTCATCTGATTTTGATCTTTTTGTATTTAAAACACATAAAACACTGATTTGTGATATTTTTATCATTTTGAAGCATTTTTGAGTGTTTTCAGATGATTTTGCAGTCTATACAGTACAAAAATGATGAGTAATTAGAGACTCATCAGTCCCCACACTAAGATATTGCTAGTCCTAGCAATGATTTGAAGCTTTAATGTATTTAAAACTCTTTACCAAAAGCCATCACTTCTGGAGTAGCCAAATGTTTCAGTTCAAGTAAGAACCTTGGTACACTGATAACCAAATGATTTTGAGCAAATCATAAGCTGTAAACGGATTTGATTAGTCTTTACCGAAGCCGCACCCTCTGGACTAGCCAACTCTAGATAAATTAATAATTATTGGTGAGCTGATTACCATTATGGATTTTCCACTGCCTTTACCACAAGCCATAATATTGCGGGCTAGCCAACTCTTCACTTTTTAGGATATGGTGAGTTGAGAACCATACAATTTAGGGCAAATTGCAAGCCATATAAACGGATTTGAGAAATCTTTACCAAGAGCCGTTTGCTCGGATAGCCAATCCTTTAGTTTATTAGACAAGGCGAACTGATAACCAAATGAGAAAGTGTAAAACACTTACTCCAAAAAAAATTTTTTTGGCCAAAAAACGGGGAATTGGGTAGATAATACATGATAAAATTCGTGAGAATTCCCCCCACACTTAGAAATGAATATAGCCCTCAATATTCAAAGTACCGACTATGCCAAACTAAGAACGTAAAAGGGAAATACTACGGCCATTATTTAGAAAGATGATGTTTTTTTTTTTTTTTTAATAGATATATATATATATATAACATGTGGGGCATTACCCCCACACTTAGGTGGTAGAAAGGGGTAAGAAGACAGAAATATGGGTGAAAACCCATATAGTGTGTGCTACTGTTTTTGGTTTCCGAGTCGCTAGCTTGACTCGACCCCGAATTCAATGGTTCATGGGGAAGCAAAGTGGAAGAAACAATCTCCATCGGACTTTCATTCAAGATGTTTGGATAAACATTGAAGTACGTGAAAGTTCCACACCGATGAGATATACAGAGAAAGACCCGGCTCACAAATGATAAATGAAAATGCCGGGGTCAAAGATAGTGTCCTCACTCCCGAAGGAGTAAAGAAGAGAGGAAGTCACCGAGTAGGTGAAGAAAAGAAGGAAGATCATGATAACAATCATAACTAGATCTTCTTCCTCAGGATTAAGTGCAGTTGCACTTGTTTGGATTTTATCGGTTCTTTTGGGTTGGAAGGCATCCGTCGGAGGGTGGGAGGATTTGTCATAAATATGCAAATTGAGATTCTTCTCCCCGATCATGATTTTTGCCATCCAAACAATCATACTCCAGCGGAGATATGATACAGAGAGTTCACCGGGAACTCCTCATTAAGAGAATCATTCACATGATGTGAATTTGTGAACTCTTGTTCCATTGGGGACTCATCACTATCCTCGACCGGAGTATCAAAGAGAGTGGATTCTGAAATTGAAGTGAATTCAGAGTCTAATTCAAATAGAGGATTGGTGAAAGTAGCTTTGAATGTTTCGGGAACAAAGTGATCAACATTCTCTATTGGACTGCTGGGATATGAGCTTAACGATCATTATCAATGAGACTTTCTCCCGATCGCCTTCGAAATCAAAGAGTGATTGATGCGTGAGTGAGTTCAACGGAGAACTCCTCAAGAAGGGGATCAAAGATCGACAGAAGTGATGCCTCAACGTACTTTCATGTCTCCATATGAAGCACAAATTTAAGATCGCAGGTTTTCAAAATGATCTTGAGAACACTCAAGGGGGAAGAAGAATCACACATAGGATCGTCCCTGACTCTTTGGGATTGAGACAAGGTTCTCAACACTAGACGATTCCATTTATGGAATAGTGCTAAGAAGCTCATCCCCCATGTTTAGAGAGCGAAAGTGGGAGTCGGGTGTGATAACAATGGATGAGGGAGTTTAAGGACTAGCATACATATGTTTAATACTTTCCATTGTCATGTAGTAAATTCTATCATAGTCTTTTCTCCCTGATTCTTCATGGAAGGAGTTTCAATTGATGAACTTGATGACCCAAGATAAAATTGTAGGATATCAAGATATCTTCATCATCATCGCCATCGAATGAAACGGAATCGAGAGCTAGATTTGGTCGTGCTTTTTTACAAAATGATTCCCAATAGATTGTTCAAAGGCAATTTGGGAATCTAATTTAGCGCTCCGCCGCTAACAACAAACTTCCATGGATTTTTCATTTGGATTATCTTGGGAGGACATAGCCGACTCCTCCTGTCTTTAATAACTCCGAGTCTTCAAGTAGGCTGTCCGCCAGAGTTTCATGAGGAGTCGCTGAATCATTTTGGTACTGTGGAGGTTGGTCCGATACGAAGAGTCGTAATTGTTACAAGGAAATGGGTTCCCGTTTGACAATCCGAAAGCTAGAGTGAGGACCTCCAATAATACTACCAACAAAACTCGATGTGGTTGTGAGTGGTATGTGTTGTAGTCATAATTGTTATCGGAACTGCTCATAGACAAGCGTGTTTCCGCATTGACAATCGAATCGGAATGTGAACCACCACAATACTCACAACAAGAAAATCGCTGAGTCTCATTGAAAGGTGGTAGCCGATGGAATAAATCAAATGTGTTATGGTAAGAATAGGATCTGGTTATAGACACGCACTTTCTCGATTCCACCACGCTACAATGGGCAATTGCCACCATTATAAGGACCACTCATTGACAACCAAGAAGGTTAGGATAAGACATAGAAAGAATCAAAGGTTAACAGAGGGTAAGAAATGAATAATCAAAAAGGTAAGAAAGAGATATTTTGTGTTTTTGAAAAACATGATAAAAACAAAGAATGAAAATATTTTTACGTTTTAACACTTTAGGAAAAGTGTTATGAACTTTTTGGATTTTCAAAAACTTTTTACAAAAGATGGATATGTGCAAGAATGGGTCTGAAATGGTGAACACACGCTAAAGTCACCCCGCAAGAAATGGGCGCTAAATTTTGATGCGCGCCAGAACGTCAAGTTTTATCACGCAAGTCAGCCACTTGTGAATGGCGCATCAGAATAAGCTTAAAACGGCTCGGAAACGAAATCAATAAAGATCTGAGGAGTATAGAGAGTCTCCGGTCATATGTCCCACGAGCTATGCAATGGATTATCAAACGTGAAAGTGATCGAGAGAGATTTGAATCCGGAAAAGGATTTGAATGATATAATAACTACAAAGGAAAGCCAACAAATAACAACGCTTAAATGCAAATTAAGGAAATTAAAAGATAAAACTATTAAATAAACGCTATCACTATATTTAAAGATCGATGAACGTTTAAAACCTACAACTTAAAACTTACGCTTAAAATAAAATACGTAAAACGCATAAAATAAAATGAAACTTATACAATATAGATCCTAAAAATATGAAAAATACATTTTTACAAACCTAAAGATAAAAGAAAATCTATAGAAAAAGAAAATTATTTTTATAACTATTTAATTAATTATTATTAATTAAAAACTATTTTAACTATTAAATAATTACCTAAAATACAAGAAATTAGGAAATAAAGCTAGAAAAATAAAATTAAGACTTAGAAAAGTCTAAAATAACAAAATAGAATTTTCAAAACTATTTTTGTATTTTTCTGATTATTTTTGGATTTTTTATGAATTTTAAACTATTAAAAACTACTTAAATTATTTAAAAATACAAATTTAACTAAGAAAAATATGGAAAAATATTTTTTTGGCTTTTTATATTTATCTAAACTTAAGAAAATTGAAAAATTATTTTTTTGAACCTTTTCTTAATTTTTTGTATTTAAAGATAATTAAAAATGCTTAAAAACTAATTTAAATCAAGAAAAATAGCAAATCAACTTGGAAAAATCTGAAAATTTCAGGAAAAGCCTAAAATAATATTAGGAATATAAGAAAAATAGAAAAATAGGTGCTTGTGTGGATGAATTTGAAATCAGCAGGAAGTGCTTAAGAAATAAGCACTTGATTAGCAAAAGAGCACCAATGGCTAAACCGATAATGAAGCTACTATAAGCTAAAATGACCAAAATGAAATGAGAAACAACAAGCCAAACCCTCTGATTATCAAGTTGCAATGATTTGATGACTTGAGATATAAGCTAAAAACGTAACTCAGTGCCCACTTGGGCTTTTAAATAAGCCAACCAATAAGCTAATTGTGAAAACCAACTAATGGAACCTAAAGATGACCTGGGTGACTAACTAAAACCCAAAGCTCAGACTTGGACAAGCTCAAATGAGCTTGTAGCAAGCTTTTTAATGACCAAGCATTAATAATTCAAGCACACCGAAAAGTACTGTAAGTACAAGCCATCAAGTATGTTTTCCATTAGAGCTAAAGAAAATCCCAAAAATATGTAAAAAAATAGTAACAAGAAAATAGACCAAGAGAGGTTTTAAAACAACAAGTTTCATATGATTTCTCCATAACTGAGCTCAAGAAAATTATCCCATTTGCTCAAACCGAAGTTTTCGGATTTTGACTTTTGATGTAAAAGTGGAAAGTTGACTAAATTGAGGTTTGATCATGATTTATGAACTGATTATGAACTATTAAGGTGTGATGAACATAAAGCAAGCAATGTTGTTTGAATTTGAACACAAAATAAGTGGTGTGATTCTCAAAACCAACAAAGGAAACAATGAGATAGATTTGATGAATATGTTGACTAATGAACTTTGCAGGCACAAGTATTAGACTCAAATGAGTCTCAAATGACTAAACAAACATGAACCAACAGAAACACCCACCGTCTAGACCTATGATAGTGTTTTGACAAAAACCAAACACTCTTTTATATTATCACCGATTTGCAAAATAAAAGAAGCTAACTATCGGATTATCATATATTAATGATCAAACCGATTCACATGCCCCATTACAACTATTTAAACATATTAAAACTAAAAATGATCACAGATACAAGAGAGGCATGAAACTGCAATTAGACTTAAAATTGAAAATGAGAAATATAACTCATAACTGTGTCCAAATTTTATGCAGCTCAAAACCAAATCCAAAACTACTCCTATCCTACTCTTATTCCAACCCAAATAACTCCGCAAGATCCCATTATCCATTTCCAATCCAATTTCCTCCACAAGTTGACTATTATTGACCATGAATTAAAAGTGCTTAAAACTTTGAATTTGAGCTTATACAAAGCTATTATAAGCTAATATGAACCTGTTGCTTTTAAAGATAACTAAGAAAAGCTTTGATACTTGAGTTTGAAATGAGAATTCCAACAAGAACCTTAAATCATGAAACTTTAACACAACCGAATTAATACTTTAAATTGGTCTTAATACACTATAATAACTTGCTTTAATACAGTTTAACTTAAAATTACAACATTTGACTTAAATTAAAACATTTAAAAGAAGTTCCATTTAAAGAAAAAATAAAACTAGCTACTCTACTCCTTTCTTTCTTCTTCTCTTTTATATGAAAATGTCTTCCCCACTTTTCGATCAAATCCCACTTAAATTCTGAGCCATTGGATATCTTGGAGCATTTTTTACCATTGATTGAATTTTTGTGGCGCAAACGGTTAGCCAGGTGTAGGGGTTGAGTGAAATGGGAGAATGAGCATTTAATGGTTTTTGGAGTTGTGTTGAGGTGGGGGGACAAGGGGAGTGATATATTGAGGGGGAAAGGTTGTGTGGGAGAGTATGCGTAGAAAGAAAGCGGTGGGAAGGAGAAGAAAAGGGCGCCAAGTGGTGTGTGTTTATTTGACTTGGGGTGGGTTGACCGGGGTAATATTAGAGTGGACGGGTTTGGGTCGGGTTAAAGGGTATTGGGCTTGGAATGGTTTGGGCTAAGGGGTAGTTAATAGGTCCGTTTGGATTTGATATAACACAAAGACCAAAAGTGTAAATTTGAAACTCCAAGGATCAAAGCTGCGGATTTCAAATATTATCCAGGGCCAAACTTATCATTCTCAAATAATTAAAGGACCATATTTGCCATTTTCTGAAATTTGAAGGACTAAACATGACAATTTTCAAAGTTTAAGGACCAAAGTTGTAATTTTGCAAATTTTACATTTCAAAGGTTTGTTTTGACAACTTTTGAATCCCATGGACCTTAAATGACATTTTTCTTGATTTTGATATACCAGGGACTGTTTTTGACAACTTTTGAAACTTGGGGGACTAAAACTGCCAATTTTGCAAATTTGATACGTTTTTCATCTGATTTTGATATTTTTGTATTTAAAACACATAAAACACTGATTTGTGATATTTTTATCATTTTGAAGCATTTTTGAGTGTTTTCAGATGATTTTGCAGTCTATACAGTACAAAAATGATGAGTAATTAGAGACTCATCATGTATCGTTGTTTGATATATAAGGTTTTGAATAAGTAGTATCAAGCTGCTTATATGTATGCTTTAAATGCTCTTAAATATATTATTATCCTTGGAACTACACTTTCATATGTATGGTAATGTTATTGTTGACTGATTTTAGTGGCTGAAGTGGAAGAAGTTGAGTGGGCGAATCTGGAAGACGTTGAAGATATTGAGTGAGTTCAGTCGCAGCAGTGAAAGGCGCCGAAGTTGTTGGTTGTGTCCAAGACTAAACTGATGTACGCTCTCAACACGCGTACACATTGAAGTGAACACGAGTACATGTTAAAGTGAATACGCGTACACGTTGAAGTGGTGTAGGCTTAGTTTAAAACACAAAATATATACATCTGAAATTTTGTTCATTCGATGCACACTTTATATGTTGGCTAATCATACGGACAATCATATTTGGTTTTTATTTTGTCTCCAGAAGTATTGTATGCAATGAGATTCTGCCAAATACTTTGTAAAAATGCATCATTATTCATTTATTTTGTGTACAAGATGTTATGCCTTCATTTTATTGTTTCATCTGTACCATGTTTATTATATTAACATAAGAAATAACAAAACGCCATGGCCATAGCAATTGTAACAAAGAACAAAAGGAGAAGAGAAGCTGTTCATACTTTTAAACTTGCTATAGCCTTTTACATAAATATTTTCGAAATATTAATGAACACTATCTAAATCTAAATACTAAATATAACTAGAGGTGCCAAAATGTGCCCAAAAGCAAAAAGATGGGCTAAATGGGCTAATTTTTAAAAGATTTGGGCATATTTAGCCCATTCTTTTTTTGAAATGGGCACGTATAGCCTATTGAAAACTTAAATGGGCACTAAGGGGCACATTTTTTTTTTCTCAATTGTAGAACATTACAATCGTTTTAAAGATTTTTTTTATACAATATATTTAATTTTTTTAATATAAATAAGATATTTCGTTTAAGGAATTTATTTCTTCGTTTTAGGTCTTTTATTAAGCGATTTATATAATATGTGGATTTGGCGTCTCTAGCCGTGCACTAAGCCGTCATTCAAAGCCCTTGCCCGTTTTAGCCCATCCCGTGCCCGCCATTCGCCCGCTACGCTTTTAAATTTACGCCAGCCACTTCCCTTTGGGTTAAATTCTAAATATAACACAACTAGAATTATATTGTTGCATGCCATTTTGCTTGAATAATAAATGTTATTTTTGACCCAAAATTATTATCTAAAACCAATGTATAAATTAATTAAGATTTCTTCTAATTAATCTAGCAAGTAAAACGTTTCATGACACGTTTAAGTTGTTTGTTTATTAATAGACAATAATACATAACAAAATTTTTAGAAAAATCCCGTGCGTGCACGGGTATTATAACTAGTGTATAAAATCATATGAGTTGAAAGTTGCCCAAGGTGTATTTTACTGCATACAAGTTACTCGTAATAGATTGCTTTGGTTAATCATATGTAACAAATTAAAAATTCTGTAAGCACTTCTTTAAAATGGACAAAAGAATGTTTTAGAAAAAGTTTATGATGACACCTTTCTTTCCATTTAAAAGAACAGTTTCGACCATTTAATATACAAATAGACCAGATGTTAACTTCAAAAGAAACATATCAAATAAGTCGACCAGGTTAGTTGAGTTAAAGGTCACCCGAAATGTACTCAAATGCATAAAACCTTCTAAACCGCTAAAAAAGTTTAAATTATTATTGTCATAATCTACTTTTGTGATCACAGTTAACACATTGGCTATCAAGTCAAAAAAGAAAGATAGAGTGTTTGTCAGGCACCCTCACCCGACCCCTATTGATATTTACTTAAAAACTACCCAATTTAACCCGTCTCAAACCACCTATTGCCAACCTTTATTTAAACCAGCTAAAAATTGTCACACGGCAAACTGATAAATCCAAGATAACTCCATACACCCGCCAAATTAAAGACTTTATAGAGAGCATCAAGAACATACAAAATCAAACCAAATGGCAGCGTAATATGAGATATAAAATGCAGGTGCTTAAAGTGAAAAAAGTTTCAAAGATAGTCAACTGACAGATCTAAGTTACACCCACCTGTGAGTAGTTTGAACTCAAATGACTGACAAACACACGATAACCTAAGCAACTATGACTTTTGCCAAAGATGCAAACAATAATATCTCCACCCGCGATTATACACAGGAGAAAAAATCAAATAGGGAAGCAAAAGTTAGCCTTACCACAAACAGTTGAAGATATTGAATCTTGCCGATCACGACTACCATGTGTTGTATGAGGACTCCTTACCACAAACGACAGAAATCATACTATTAATTCATACACTATTTTCTAAAAATAAGTACATGATCATAGGTTTTTTCATATTTTTGCGTGTTACTAGATAGGCCCCTAACTATCAATAAAAAGAACTTGCTGCATCGTATATAAGCTAACTCTTTGGGAATGGTGTAAATAACCAAGATTAGATACTAATCAAGCATTAATAATCCAAGGAACAAACTGGGTCGAGAGGGAAATTATGCAGAGGCAAGAAGCCCAACACCAGAGTTAATTATTTCAGTTTACTTACTTATCAATGGACTATTGTATGTTATGTATTATCGATAGAATGTCAAATGGGTAAAATAAAAAGATTAAAGTTAAAAAGAAAATTGGTCAAACGGGTCAAAAGGTCAAATGAGCTAAAAGTTGTCCAAGGTGTATTTTACTGCATAAAAGTTACATGAAATAGATTGCTTTGGTTAATCATATGTACCAAATTTAAAATTCTGTAAGCACTTCTTTAAAATGGACAAAAGAATATTTCAGATAATCCAACATGGCTTGCTAACCGTAGCCATTTTGACCCGTTACGCCAAATTGCAGAATCCACCATTTAGCTACCTCTGGCCAAAACAAAGGTAAAAGCAATCAGCTTACTGACTACAAGTGACTGAAGAAACTACAAGATCAGTGCTGATCATGGCTTCCACAAGTTCTAGGATAATCTTTGTTGGCTTTAGTTCATGTACTGCAACATAACAAAATGTGATTGAGCGCTCTTTGTATTTCAATGGTTGGGTTGTGTTTTTCATTCTTTAGGCATCTGTAATCATTTAAATTTAGAGGCACAACTGGTATCCTAACGAGTGCCACTAGAGCTATTACACTAACCTAATAAGCCAACGTAACAATACTAAATTCAGAAAAAGTTTATGATCACACCTTTCAATCCATTTGATAGAACAGTTTCGACCATTTAAAATACAAATAGACCAGATGAACATTTAACTTCAAAAGAAACATGTCAAATAAGTCGACCAGGTTAGTTGAGTTAAAGGTCAACCGAAATGTACTCAAATGCATAAAACCTTCTAAAACCGCTAAAAAGTTTAAATTATTATCGTCATAATTTACTTTTGTGATCACAGTTAACACATTGGCTATCAAGTAAAAAAAGAAAGATAAGAGTGTTTGTCGGGCACCCTCACCCGACCTCTATTGATATTTACTTAAAAACTACCCAATTTAACCCGTCTCAAACCACCTATGCCAACCTTTACTTAAACCAGCTAAAAATTCTCACAGGGCAAACTGATAAATCCAAGATGACTCCATACACCCACCTAATTAAAGAGTTTATAGAGAGCATCAAGAACACCCACCTAATGCAAGTGCTTAAAGTGAAAAAAGATTGAAAGATAGTCAGCTGACAGATCTAAGTTGCACCCACCTGTGAGTAGTTTGAACTCAAATGATTGACAAACACACAATAAACTTAGCAACTATCACTTTTGCCAAAGATGCAAACAATAACATCTCCACCCGCAATTATATACAGGGGAAAAAAAAATCAAATAGGGAAGCGAAAGTTACCCTTACCACAAACGGTTGAAGATGTTGAATCGTGGCGATCACGGGTACCATGTGTAGTATGAGGAGTATATGTGGCAGGATTACATGAATTAATCTTACTGCAACGTAAAAAAAAAATGCAGTTTTCCTCTCCTAGTGTTACAAATTAGTACTACGTAGCAAACAAAAGCCGAAAGTTTATACTTTGTTACGATTAGCATATCTTTAAAAGCTTAATATTTTTAGAGAGAAATAGGATTTATATTCAAAATACACATTCTCAAATAGCATTATATTTCGCTCACGAGCTTATGATGGTTAAATGACCAAAGAAGGACAGGTCATTTAGGGGGTGTTTGTTTAAGCTTATAAATGAGCTTATATGATAAAAGCCTTTATTTTTTGGCTTATGAAATATAAGCCAAAATTATATAAGCTCATATTTGAACCTGAACAAACACCCGCATATACGCTTGATGTGAAAGAGTATGATATAAAGAGCTTACGGGGTGTTTGTTTTAGCTTAATTAAGGGGTTATGAGGTTATTGAAAATCTGATAAGCCCATTATAATGGCTTAAAAGCTTATCAACTTGAGCTTATTACAAATAAGCTTCTAAACTTATCAAAATTTTCAATAAGCCCATTAAATATCCAAAGTGAAAAAGGAATTGAACTTATCGCAATTTGAAAACGCAGTAAAAACTGTGTAACAAGTTAACCCAAACTACCATACACAGAAGCATCATCATTCTTTTCAAGCCCTCTTAAGTAGCATAACATTGAGTTAATTTAACTAAACATAAGATATAATCATCTTGATAAAAAAAACATATTTAATCAATTTGAAGGCATAATTCAAATAAACAGAATAAAAAACTACTATAATACGAAGCTGTCAAAAAAAATTGTGTGATGAAATTAGGGTTCAGGCTGAGCAAGAAAAAGGTTGAGAAAAAAATTTGGACCATTTCTCGATTTGTGCGTGTCATCCTTGCGCAGGGGCAATGCTAATCTTCTCTGTATTGTTCCAATTTTATCGGATGTCCCCGAAGGGACAATGATAAGCCGTTTAGCGAGTGTATATAAACTAGCAATAAGTTCTTCCTCTGGTCGATGTGGGATGAATGATTTGACACTATTTTGAGATACTTATGAAAGAATAATGCTAAAATTACCCATTTATCTTTTTTTGTGATATCAAATAAATATATAAAATTTTAAAAACTAATTACCGAGACTACTAACATTATTTTTGTTTCTAATAAATATATAATTTTTTTAAAAAAAAACTCATTACCTCCGTGAACTAATACCATACTACTTTTATTAGTATAGACCAATTTTCATCAATTTACTCAAGTTGACCATGACGCATTAACTAATGTAGTCTTCATAATCGTAGTTGCTTCATAAACACTTTTCTTCATTCTTTTAGCAATATCATATTAGGAGATGTGAACATGTTACCACACGATCATATAAAAAATGACCATAGTATGTGATAATGATTATGGTGTAGTATTAACGATCCTTTTAGAACAAGTAAGACAAAGATTTAACATATCAAAAGCAAATTGAATCATTTTAATTGATCCGATAAGAATCACATTTATAAACACGAAAACAATATGATTTCCGTGTACTCGCCTAAAACACAAGCTTTTATTGTGGCTTTCCATCAATACATCGTATAAGGTTATACCACGTATAGGGTGTTTCCACGAGTACTCATGTGCGGCCTTTACCCTCCTGCACGCTTGCAATTCGGGTTCCCAACACTACTGAAAGACGACATAGCTAATTCACTACTACCACTAGCAACCTCAACTTGAGACTGTGGTAACTCAAGTTTAACACTACCACTTGCATTCACAGCTTGTACTTGTTCCTCACCGTATGCTTTTCTTCTTAGATCTTCGAGAATTTCATCAAAGCAATTGATCCTTTAGTTCAGCATTCCTCCCATATCTCTCACAAATCTCTTCCATTATTACCTCTCTTAGTACCATATTTGACCATTCTCTATCATCAACTATTTGGTCGAATTTAGCTCTATTACCACTTGACATAATGAGAAGAATGTGATGACAATCATAGTCAAGATCTAAAATAGAGGGTAAATTGAGTTAAGGGAAGATACTGTCAAATACAAATACACACGTGAGAAATATATTTGTGGTTGGGGTTTAAAGGCATGTTGGTTGTTGAGTGTTGACTGTATTTTAGAATCCTTTTACTCCCCTTTTCAATATCTTGTCAGGTTGTATGCATTTCGTCATAGTTTAAATAGTAAATTCATGAAAGGCTTTTGTAGATTTCAACTTTAGTCCAAATCCAACTAGAAAGTTGTACAGATTTCACGTTTACATGGTTATTGTTGTTCCCCGTTCACTATTGTTAAAAACAGTTTAAGTTTATAAAACAAGTTAATAGTGAACTATGACTGAAATTAACATAAGGAAAACACACTAAGTAATTTTCAACATCATATTCTTATTAGAAATAAATCAACAAAGAATACGTTACCCAAGTACTTGCGGAATAGTACCTGGGATTGAAATGACAAAGTTGGGTGACTCCTCTCTAAGCTCAGGCTAAGTCCGAGCACAACTCTTAGAGCTCACTGAGCTATCTCAGGAACTAAGTTGTATTTGGAGGAGTGAAAAGATGGCTTGCGTGTATGTGTGTTTTACAATTCACAAGCTTAATCTTTTCACTCCATCTCTTATGCTATTTATACATGTATGAGTTTTAACTCTATCCTAAGTGACAAATCGACATCATACTGAAGACAAAATACTGATGTATTTTGTCTCATTTTCAACACAAAGACTATTCTAAGTAAAGGACAAGGCTGCTTTCCATATTTCATTGATGACACTGAGCTTGTAAGTTAGCCATTCAGGGAAAGTTGACTTATGTTGATAAGGACTTCTTTATCTGATTCAAACTTCTCCCGCCTTGTCCCGCTCTTTCTTCAGTCTGTTTATCCTTCAGTCTTTTTCTTCAGTTTGTCTTCGTAAGTAAGTTGGAGAGGAGTCTTAGGGATTCAATGAGTTATTGTCATCACTCACTGAATCCATCATCTTCTTCTTGACTCAGTCTTCACCCTTTAAGTTCCGCCTTACTGAGTGGAGAGATTTCTTCATTGCCTCGTCTTTGAGTATCCTAAAGATGACTCACTGAGCGGCTATGCACTCAGCGACCTGATTGTGTTTAACGGATGAGTACTTTGGCTATTTTCTATTCAAATCCTAGATTAAGGGGTTTGGGTATTTTCTGAACCCAACAGTCCCCCCCTATTTGGATATACAAATAGCCTAAGTGTTTGATCAGGGTAAGTGAGCAAATGGCTTCTTCTTACACTGAATGTACTAATGAATACAATAAGGAACACTGAGTAAATGAATAAAACATACATCGTTTATTGATCAGATTACATAGTTCCTATCACTAGTACAAAAGTTAAAACAAAATGATGTCACCCGTGATGGATTCCCAATGCTTCAAGCTTGACCTTTTTGGTGATGAGTGTTTCTCTGTCAGGATGGTCTCTTATCTTTGCATTTAGGTCTTGGCAAGAACCTCGATATTTGCTGGGATTGGATCTGAGAGGCCACTGGAATATAGCTGATCATTGCAGCTACACCAACCTGATCAATATCACTCCATCTTTGAAATGATGGGTTTCCATAGACATTAATGTGAAATAGCCCTCTTTCAGGCTCTTCAATCACTAGACAATTCACAAATTTAACCCCTTCAGGTAGCTCCCTATTACACTCCCGTCCAGGCACTTTAATCTCAGGTTGGAACTCAACTCTCTTCCTTTTGCCAGTGGAAGTTTGTGGTGGAGATCCTTGAGGTGCTGTCAAGGCAGGTGAATTCCTAGTCACCGGTGCATCCCTCAGCTTTCATATCTTTTGCTGAGCATCTTCATCAACTCCTTGACCACCTTATTTTGCTTCTTACCAATGATCGGACCAAGTTCATCAAGTTCAGTGATCCCAAAGTCACTGAATTTTAAGGGATCATGAACCTCAAAGAGTCTTTTGTCATCCCTCCTGTCAGAAACATTCATAGCCAATGGTTTGGTGTTGGGAATAATCTTGACATCAGTGATTTTTTTAGGAAGCCTTCGGTACGCTCATTGTCCAGCTTGTATTCCTCAATTCTGCTTTTCCTGAGAGCTTCAGTTTTCTTTCTCTGTTCTTCATACTGCTTCTCATTGCACCATTTGAGCAACTGAGCATCCTTGAACTTTTGTCCTGCCTGACCCTTTGGGAGCTTGCTTGCATCTAATCCCATATTCTCGGCTTCTTCAAATAACTACTTTTGCCGTGCTTCTCGTTTTTTCTTTTCCTCGGCTAGTTTCAATCTTCTTTCTTCTTTAGCAAGATGTTTACTCAGCTGTTGAGGTGTGAGCTGGTATTCAGTGTCGCCGATTTTATAGGGGATCTTCTCAGGCTCAGCTAGTGCGTCATTATGCCTTTGCCTTTGTCCTGGCCTGAAGAAGATGATGCAACCAAGGGTCGTGTTGTTGTGATAACTGCCGGTGTTGTTGATGATGATGTTGGTGGGATGGATGAGATGGGAGTTGCCTGATCGGTGGTGATGTTGATGTGGGAGCTACAGAGACTGATGATGTTTGCTCCCCTCAAGCAGTGTGAAGAGAGTTTCTTCAAGAATATTCTCCCCTCAACCGCTGTTGGTGGCCGGTGAGGGCAAGAGTTGGTGTTGATGCTGAGGGGGATGGAGCTGCTTGACCCTTGAAGGCTTGATAAATTTCAGTGATCATTGCCTTCATGTTTGAGGTGTCAGTTTGAATACCAGTGACTTTTGCTTCCAAATTAGCTTGTGAAACTTCAAGAGCAGTCATTCTGGGCCCAAGATTCCAGGCCAGAGATGAGGATGCCTGAGCCAATGTAGCCACCTGCGTATTCAAAGAGTCCATTGTAGCTTGTAGAGACTGGACTGAGGATGGAAGACCCTGAACATTTGTAGACTTGAGCATATTGAGCAATTCAGTGAGGTTTGAGGATTGTTTCATGTACGCCTCAGTAGCTTCCAAGACTTTAGAGTTGGTTGCTGGGTCTTCTTTGACAAACTCCCTGATTTCATCTATCGTGGTACCTACACCCTGAAGATGCCCGAGGAATTTAGCCATGTTTTCATCCAGTCGGTGAATGTTGTCATACATCAGATCTCTGTGCTCATGAACAGTTTCATCGAAGCCCTCAGTACTTTCTTAAGATCGCGTAGCTTGCAAAGCAGCCTCAGTATGTTGTTCCCACAATGTTTTAGTCACCCCGAGTATAGCCTTTGAAGCCCTGGTGATCCACTGAGCAACTGCCTTTCAAGTGAGGGAAGTACATTGTCAAACTCTTTGAATTCATTTGAGCTTGAGGATTCAGAAGTATGATCATGTTGGAATGGGGATTCAGTAAGCTCCTTTGGATCAGGCTGAGGTTCTTGTTCAGCTTGAACCTCTGCGTCCATTTCTTCTCCAAATGATAAGATTTCATCATCAGTCTCAGCGAGCTCATCTTCGAGAATAATATCCCAAAGACATCGCAATTGTGAGCAAGGGGTTGGTTATGGGTTCCATATCACGGTGGTTTATATCCCTCTGAGTCTTTGTCCCCGTTGACCCCTCGGACACCGGTGGGCGCTTCCCAGTGCCTTCACTAGAGTCGATTGGTTGTGGGTTCCATATCGGCGGTTGTTCCTTTCCTCCGAGTCTTTGTCCCCAGTGACCCCTGAGACACTGGTGGGCGCTTCCCAGTGCCTTTAGCAGAGTCAGTGATAGTTGTATCCCTATCAGCGGGTTGTTTGAGTCCCTCCGAGTCTTTGGGATCGATCAGGGTGCCCTCAGACAAAGGCTGGATTTGCTAATGTCATCCTGGGCGTTGTGGAAGGCGCTCCCCTACCCGGGGGTTGTATGTTTCCTCTCGGATCTTGGGAGTAGTAGGTGTGACCAAGGGCAATCGACCTGACTGTGATGTATCGGTGTCCTTCGTTGTCACCTGGGGTGATTGTTGCCCTGGTCAGCGGGTGTCTTTATGGTCACGGGCTTTTTGTGCCTCTTAGGCAGTGCTCCCTGAAGCCTCAGGGCCCTGAGACTTTGGTATGGTCTTAGTCCCAGTCCGAGACATCCCCTTTTTCTTTTGGGAGCAGGGTTTGGAGACACTGATCCACTTAGATTGTTTACAGCAATCATGTGGGCCGTCAATTCAATGGGAGTGACGAGGGATGGGTTCTTTTGAAAATTTGAAGGGCTCGGGATGCCAGGTAAATTTCCAAATTTTTCATCCTGAGTATAATTTGAACCAAGTAACGATTGCAGAGCACAAGAGACAAACCTAGGATACGAAACGTATTTCGTCCTAGTTTTTCTCTGTAGCTTCGTTACGAGATCACTGTAAATGATCTCCCCTATGTCGACAGGGACCCCATTCATCAAGCAGTATGCCATCATCAACTGAATAGAGTTAACTTGTTCAGTGGATGAGTGGTTCCCGCCGAGGACCTGAATCACAAAAGTGAAGAGGATCCTCCAAGCCACGGGAACGAGCTTTTAGTGACTGGGGTCTTGTCCAAAAAAGTTGGATCTAAAACGATTTGTTTTAACCCATCCTTCACTGTGGAGGGTTCAGGATGGGCGACATAAACACCTTTGTTATAATCTAACCCTGTTGTAGTGCAAAACATTTTGAAATCCAGGGTGTATTGTTTCCCCATTAAGACCGAACCTGATGAGATACTCCTGAGAGGTCTAAGGTTATTCTCATCAAGAGAAGGTGTCGGGTCAAAGGCTCTAGCTGTAGCCCAAAACTCCCTGAGGTAGTTTGGGTACAACACTGAGGGACATTTTACAAAGGCCGTTTTGAGTGGGCAGTTGAATAAAATTTTTATAATGTCTTTATAGGTTGGGACATTTTCAGGATATTCAAAATTTCCTATGACATTATTTGTTTTAAATTCAACATTAGTAAGATCCCCTACCCACTGAGAAGCAAACTGGAGAGATGGTGTTCTAGCCATTTCCATTAACAAAGATTTAAGGATTAAAAATATTTTGACTAGAACAATCAAAGTAATTAGATCTCTTCGAGTTTGTGATGAAAAACTTTTGTAAATGTTTACAAGAAAGGTTTTTCCAAAAGGGGTTTTGAAGATTTGAGAACACAAATGTTTTTTTTGAAATGATTTTGACAGAGTTTTGTTGCAGAAAAGATTTGTGTGTGTTAGTTTGTGTTTGAAGAGGGTATTTATAGAGTGATAAGAGGGGTGTTTTGTGCACAAATGAGAATATTTAGAGTTGGTTTTGAAAGGCGTTTGAATTTCCACATTTAATGCTACCACTCCATTACCCGCAGCAAAATCCGTTTTCAAGGGATGCAGTGCAGGCAGTGCACTTTTGCAGAGATAAAATATCAACTTGATATTTTTGTGAGAGGCATTAAATGCCAAGTGGGATGACAGTAAGACAAAGAGACATATATTCCTTTATAAAATTTGCATAGTTACCAACCTAGGACATTAAAGTAACCGATACTTGGATCATTTAGTTACTTATTCAATGTTCTTTGTCAAGTGTCAGGACCCTGAATGAGTCTTACTCATTCAGTGAGAGGTTTATTTTGGGTGTTCAGGGAGGATGAACCATTTAGGAGAACTTACTGAGATTGGTTTTCGGATACTTGACTTTCAATGTCAAGCATTCCTAATTCAGCTTTCGTCTCCCTGAAGGTGGGTTCATCCAAGGGTTTGGTGAAGATATCGGCCAGTTGATATTCAGTAGGGATGAAATGAAGCTCTATGTCTCCTTTCATTATGTGATCCCCGATGAAGTGATATCTGATATCAATGTGTTTGGTTCTTTGGTGGAGGACAGGGTTGTTGGAGATTGCAATTGCACTTGTGTTATCACAGAAGATGGGTACCATTTTGTAATGGATGTTGTAGTCACTGAGTTGACTTTTCATCCATAGTACATTGGCACAACATCCTGCAGCAGCTACATATTCAGCTTTAGCTGAGGACATGGCCACCGATTGTTGCATCTTTGCACTCCAACAGACAGTTTCCTCCAAGGAATTGACAGGACCCCGAGGTACTTTTTCTGTCCATGTTGCAGCCAAGCATAATCGAATCGAGTAACCCTTGAGATCAAACCCTGAGCATTTTGGATAGTAGAGTCCAAGGCTTGGGGTTCCCTTCAGGTACCTGAGTATTCTCTTAGCTGCAGTGAGGTGAGATTCTTTGGGATTGGACTGATATCTTGCTATTAAACAGACTGAAAATTGTATGTCTGGTCTAGTAGCGGTTAGATACATCAGTGATCCAACAATCCCTCTGAAATGAGTTTGTTTGACTGATTTGCCAGTGAGATCAGGTCCAAGGTTGTTAGGTGGGACCATTGGAGTCTTCACCGAGGCACAGTCGGATATCTCATATTTTTCAAGAGATTTATGGTGTATTTCTCTTGTGATGGATATTCCTTTATCAGTTTGTTCTGATTTGTAGTCCAAGAAAGTATGTAAGTTCCCCATCATGCTCATTTCAAACTTCTTTGTCATTAGTTTTTCAAATTGTTTGCAAAGTTTGTAGTTTGTTGAGCCAAAGATGATATCATCAACATACACTTGGACTAGTATCACATCCTGTTGGGTTCTATAGACAAACAGTGTGTTGTCTATATTTCCTCGACAAACTTGTTTTGTATCAGGAAGGCTGAGAGAGTTTCATACCATGCCCTGGTAGCTTGTTTAAGTCCATAGAGGGCTTTGTCAAGCTTGCAGACATATAGTCGTGAATTCACTACTCTCAAAGCCCGGAGGTTGCTGAACATACACATCTTCCTTGAGATCACCATTTAAGAATGCACTTTTAAAATCCATTTGGTAGACCCTCGGTTCATGTATGTTGCATATGCAAGGAAGATCCTGATGGCTTCCATTCTTGCAACAGGAGCAAATGTCTCATCATAGTCAATGCCTTCTTGTTGACAGTAACCTTTGGCTACCAGTCTGGCTTTGTTTTTAATGACAGTGTCATTTTCATCGCTTTTGTTTCGAAAACCCACTTCATTCCTATGACTACTACATCCTGAGGACATTTGATCAAGGTCATGACCTTGTTTTTGTCAAACTGTTGCAGTTCTTCTTGCATAGCCTGAACCCAGCTTGGGTGTTTTAGAGCTTCAGTGACACATTTGGGTTCTATTTCGATAGATAATCACATATAGACATTCATTGGCTGAAGCTGCAGTTAGACTAGCAGCCATGCTTCTAGTGAGCATGCCCTCAATGGGTTCACCAATGATGTTTACAAGCTCAATATCCTGAGATCTTGTCCACTTACTTTGTGGTCTAGGATCTGAGTTTGATGAAGTCACTGGAGGTTCAGGATTGAGAATGGTTACAGGAGCAACAGATTCATTTGAGCATCTGTATGATGTCCTGATCGGTTGGGTTTCATGAATCACAGGATCCTGAACAGTTGGTTCAGTGTTACCTATCCTTGCTGGGACCGATAGATTATCAATGAATTCACTGATTATTGGTTGGGGTAGGTTGTGAGATAAGACATAATATGAGATATCAAAGCATCGCTTGATATGAGGAATTGAATTCAGTGGTGAACTCATCAGGAGGATATCTTGATGAGTCATCAATTCCTATTTCCTCCACTGAGGTGTTGGTGAACCCGATGCTTTCAGCACTTTCATCAAAGGTGACATGAAAGGTTTCCTCAACTTGTTGTCTCCTTGTGTTAAAAACCCCGAAGGCTTTGGAGATCAGTGAGTAGCCTAAGAAGTATCCATCATCAGCTTTTGCATCAAACTTGCCTAGATGATCCTTGTGGTTATGAATGAACACAGGACATCCAAATACATGAAAATAGCTGATGTTGGGAAGTCTACCTTTGAAGATCTCATATGGGGTTTTATTATGTCTTTTGACAATTATTGACATGTTTTGAGTGTAACAGGCTTTGAGCCAACCCGTCGAGAAATGTTTTGAGAGGGCTGAGCCATTTAACATGGTTCTTGCAGCCTCAATGAGAGTTCTTTTTTTCCTTTCAGCAACCCCATTTTGTTCAGGGGTATAAGGAGATGAGAAATTTTGAGAAATTCCTTTTTCATCACAAAACCTCTCAAGCTCATGATTTCTGAACTCAGTACCATTGTCACTCGATTTGTTAGACAGTAATGTCATTCTCGATTTTCAATCTTCGATGAATGACATTATTGTATCAGTACTGACTCTTTTGGAGAGAAAGTATACCCAAGTGTATCTTGAGAATTCATCAACAATAACAAGTGTATACTTCTCATGTTGGATTGATCTGGGACCACCCGGTCCAAAGAGATCCATATGCCGGAGGTGAAGGCAGCTTTTGATGGAGAAATTTTGTTTGGTTTTGAAAGATGCTCTGTGGTGTTTACCTTTTTCACAAGCAGAGCATGGTTTGTCTTTTGCAAAAACCAGTGATGGTAAGCCAAGGACCTTGTTTTGTTTTGCCAAGTTGTTGAGGTTTTTGAAGTTTAAGTGTGAGAGTCTCTTATGCCACAGCCAATTGATAGTTTCTGTGGCTTTAGCAAAGAGACACGTTCCATCTTGGGAGAGTGTTGACATGTCAAGTACATAAACATCATCTCTCCTAGGAGCTATCAACACAACTTCCTTGTTGGCATTGAAAATGGTACCTTGTTTATCATTGAATTGTACAATGTATTTAGCATCACATAGTTGACTGACACTGATGAGATTGTATTTGAGACCATTGACATAGGCTATTCTAGAGAAAACTATTCCATTACAGTTTTCTGAACCATAACCTTCAGTGGGACATGATGAGTTATCACCAAATACTACCTTGGGCCCTGGTTCCTTTACATACTTGTGCAGATATTCCTTTACACCAGTCATGCTTCTTGAGCATCCACTGTCTAGATGCCAAATAGGCTCCCTGGCATGTCTCTGCACAAGTAGTAACCTGAATTAGTTTCTCTTAGTGACCCACTTACTAGTGGGCTTGGGTCTCAAGGTCTCTCTGAAATTTGCAATCGACTCATGGTCATTGGTTGTGTGCACAGTGCTACCACAGGTTTTGCATTTAGAGGCTGAGGATGACTCGGTGACTCTAGGTTGTTTGGAATTTCTCCTTGCTTGAATGACACTGTCATGTTGGGATGTCTTATGAGCTGGATTACCGCGATATATCACAAAGCATGTATTCATGAGACAATCATCCCGATGATGATCATTAAACCCACAGTGAGGGCACAGAGGAAAAGGTTTTGCTCTATTCTTTGGAGCAGCTTTGGAGGATGAAGCATACTTATGACCAACTTTGGTATAGTTTGCTTGACTGACATACTGAAGATGATCTGCTGTCCTCCGCGTGATCATCCTTTTGCAGATCATGCAGAAAAGGATTCTCAGAAGTGCTTGTCATGGTATGGCTAGTGTAATGACACAGCTCACACTTTTGTTTGTTTTTGGAGGTTGACTTAGACTTTGAGGACCTGGAGGAAGCTGACTTTGTCTCCTTGATTGGTTCAGGGACCTTTTCAATGGATTCCATTTTTCAGTAAGCTTCCTCACAAGTTCACCGGGTCATTCTGAATTTGGTCAAAGTGGGGACAGAGGATGTTGAAGTCTTTGTAGGAGTGGACTCTTGTTGAGTTTGTTTTGCTTGTCTTTGTAGGATGGTTCTACCAAGTCCAGACCCTTCTTTTGGTGAATGAGGATTGAATTGTAGTGGAGTAAGCTCAGAGCTTGGAGCAAAGCACCGAAGAGGTTTCAGTGGTGGAAGCGGTGCTTGAGATTCGCTTCGTGACTCACAGATGTGTTCAGTACTACTGGGCACATCAGGGAATCCAAGCATGCTCTTTAGAGCTTGACTTTCAGGCTCTAGAATCCTTCCATAATCGAAATTTGGAAGCTTACTCTCAGGATTAACCCGTTCAATCCAATCACTGGAATTGGGATCAACTAACATATTTGTGATCATGCCACCAGACACAAAAGGCTTAGGAGACTGGTCTTTGTTGAGAGGGTCAGGGAGATGATCTTCACCTATGACTCTCTTTTTGCTACTGGGGCACCCACAAAGATCAAAGACCACAGGATTCTTAGCATCCAACTATTAAGAATATCATTTGCCTTTTTAAGTTCATCTTGAAGATCCTGATTTCTTTTAACTAGTCCAGTGTTTTGAATTTGCAAGGTGATAGCCTCAAGCTTTGCTTGTTTTAACATAAGCAGTTCATCTCTACACTTATTCAATTCAAAACTTAACTTGTTGTATTTAGAAAAAAGATTCAGTCTTTGCTCTTCTACAAACTTAAGGTCTACAATTAGGTAATTCATGTAAGATCGCCAATCGAGTCATCATCCATAGAAAGTAAAATGTTTACCTTCTTCATTGTGATGTTGACCCATTCTCCATTCCTGGCATGATTCTTTCCAACAGCTAGCTTGTCCTCTTCAGAGAGGGCCATCAGTGCACTGACATGCACCATTTCATCATCTGATGACACTGGCTCTTCATCCCAGTCGAAGGTCTCAGCAACAAGGCCTTTGTTTTTACCCCTGCACGATTGAACACTTTTGTTGTTTCGAGGGATCGCCTCGAGCAATGCAAGCTTAGCTTTAGCTTTCTTATACTTGGCTTCATAATCAATGGTTTTGTTATTATCAGATTTATTTTGAAAAATCTGATGAGACCGATACATTTTTGGTTGAAATTTGCTGAAGCCTGAGGTGATTTGAACCTCGATGGTTTATAAGAGGGTTCTGAAATTGTTTTAGAAAACAGTCTTTTGCAAAATGACCCTTTTTGTGACACTTATAGCATTCAGTGTCTTCAGTTGCTGTTTTAGCAGCTTGAAAAACCTTTGTTTCTTTTTATAAACCTTCGAGAGTTAGCAAGGAGTGCCCTTTTCCTGAAATTCAGCGTTCAGGTCATTTAGGTACTCCTCACTTGATCTCTCATCAGGCTCATCATCCGAGTTTTCTTGGAAATCTTGAACCACATTGTTAAAAGAAAGCGCTTGAAATTGGTGATGAGGTGGTGGTCAGGGACTTCTTGACTTCCGAGACTTCTTTAAGTCGGGTATCGTCGTTGATGAGGTTTTCCTCATAGACAAATTTCCCATAAATTTCAGGAAGCTCAAGATTTTTTATATGATTAGCATTCCGAGTCCTCGAGAGAAATTTAACCACTTCTCAGGGAGACTGTTGACAAAACCAACATTGATTTCATGTTTGGACAACTTAACACCATCATTTGATAGTTCATTTAAAAGAGTTTTGTACCTGGTGTAAGTTTGAGAGAGAGTTTCTGAGTCCTTAGCCCTGAAGGTGTTATACTCAAGTTTCAGGTCCATTATCCTGTTTTCCTTGGTATCAGATGGTCCTTCATGACTATGAACTAGGTCGTCCCAGGTTTGCTTAGTACATACAACTTATAACGACTCCATAATATCGTCAGGAAGACAAGATATTATGATACTTTTGAGTCTTTGGTCCTGGTTGACCACTCTCCTTTCATCCTGGGTCCACTGAGCTTCATGTTTGGGCAACCCTTCAGCAGTCTTTGGAACAAATGGACCTTCATTTATACACTTGATATAATAAGGTTCCATCCCAATCAAATAGCAAAGCATCGCTTTTTCCATTTGTTGAATTTGCCAACTTCAAGTCTAGGGGCAACAAATTTAATAAGCTCCACCCTTTTTATCGACTAGTTGGGGTACATCAATTTCAGCCATTTAGGATCCTAATTTAAAACTTTTAGAGCGGCCTAAAAAACGAGTTTTATAATTAGCCTTGCTCTGATACCACTTGTTGTTCCCCGTTCACTATTGTTAAAAAGCTTTAAGTTTATAAAACAAGTTAATAGTGAACTATGCCTGAAATTAACATAAGGAAAACACACTAAGTAATTTTCAACATCATATTCTTATTAGAAATAAATCAACAAAGAATACGTTACCCAAGTACTTGTGGAATAGTACTTGGGATTGAAATGACAAAGTTGGGTGACTCCTCTCTAAGCTCAGGCTAAGTCCGAGCACAACTCTTAGAGCTCACCGAGCTATCTCAGGAACTAAGTTGTATTTGGAGGAGTGAAAAGATGGCTTGCGTGTATGTGTGTTTTTACAATTCACAAGCTTAAAATTTTCACTCCATCTCTTATGCTATTTATACATGTATGAGTTTTAACTCTTTCCTAAGTGACAAATCTGACATCATACAGAAGACAAAATACCGATGTATTTTGTCTCTGTTTACAAAGACTATTCTAAGTAAAGGACAAGGTTGCTTTCTATATTTCAGTGATGACACCGAGCTTGTAAGTTAGCCATTCAGGGAAAGTTGACTTATGTTGATAAGGACTTCTTTATCCGATTCAAACTTCTCCCGCCTTGTCCCGCTCTTTCTTCAGTCTGTTTATCCTTCAGTCTTCTTCTTCGTTTGTCTTCGTAAGAAGTTGGAGAGGAGTCTTAGGGATTCAGTGAGTTATTGTCATCACTCACTGAATCCATCATCTTCTTCTTGACTCATTCTTCACCCTTTAAGTTCCGCCTTACTGAGTGGAGAGACTTCTTCATTGCCTCGTACTGAGTATCCTAAAGATGACTCACTGAGCGGCTATGCACTCAGCGACCTGATTGTGTTCAACGGATGAGTACTTGGGCTATTTTCTATTCAAATCCTAGATTAAGGGGTTTGGGTATTTTCTGAACCCAACAGTTATTGCTGCATGTTTAGTCCAAAATCTAAGAATAAACCAAAATCTGAAAATACGCATAAAAATCAACACAATAAACAACAAAAATAAAGTAAACATATTATATTTGATAGGATTGTCAACCAAAGGGGGTACATACAAAGTTGATCAACAAAACAACAGAAAAATAACATCACCAACTAAACTGAAAACATTAAAACACACCATATACCAAAATGGCCTGCCGAACCTAAGCCCCACCATCCTACATTCTCCTGAGCATCTGCAAGAAAACAAGCTTTTGGTCGATGGATTCCCTAGTTAGGTCGCCCACTTTCATGATCTCTCTGCATTGTTGAAGCTCCTGGTGCACCACAAACTGCTCAAAAGCCATGTTGTTTTTAGCTAGCTCAGATTCATGCAAATGAAAATGTTTAAGTGGCTATAAAAAGGAGAAACCATCTGAAAACGCGCCGAAAACAATAACGTTTCTGACAATTATCGAGATATGAACTTGAGATATACGAGTATAGTTCTTTGAACCGACCGTGGTTGATCATTGCAATCTCTTATATATTACATCTTTAGTCCCCACACTTATATTTAAAGAATGAATATAGAAAAAAAATCAAAATGTGACTTATGTGTTACTATAAGTTTTTACTGGTTTTGTGTGTGTTACCGAATATTTATTTATGCTTAGTATTGGACTAAATGTGAAATATGTTAAAACTTTGAACATAACTAGTTGCATTTTGACTAAACTGGTTGTATACCAAATCCTTTTATGATCCTATTTAGGATCGATGTTTGAGGTGGATGTTGTGATTCGGGAGGTTGGGGATGATGGAAATACATAACATCCATAGTTAGAGAGAGAGAGAGAAAGTGAAAGAGAGTGTTTATTAATAATGATAAAGATGAAAATACACACACTAATCTTCACTCTCATAGTGAAGTCTAGGATGGCTTATATAGGGCAACATACACATTACTTTACAATATTGACGCTTCCGGTAAGCGTATGTGCCAAACATTATAACTAAAGTAATCTCGTAAATGTCGTTCCATTTACGTGTTAGGAGCGATCCCAACAATCTTCCCCCAATGTGACGACATAAGGGATTATTTACAATATTTCTCACAAGTACAAATACAAATAAAGAAAAGTCTTCATAGGCTCTTCAAATGCTGAGGATGTCTGCAGTTGACGCTCTTTGTCTTCATCTTGTATCTCGGCTTGAGAACTTTTCCTTCACTTGTAGGAAAATGATGTAATATGTAACTTCCCCGAATTCATACTACATGTCTTTAGCAGCTTCTCCTTACACTTTTCTTTTTGGCGAATTTTCTTAATCAGATTCGAAACTTTGATGTAGTTAACATATCTTCTAACTTTTGAAGGTTTAAGCGCACAACTATATTTTTAGATGAAATAGTAAACCACACCAAGAGGAATTTGTTCAAGGGTAACATGCAGGAAATCAACAGGATCTTCTCACGTATGTAGACCTTTACACCAAACAAACCACGAAATACGAAATAATAATAACAGGCTCGAATCTACCAGAAAAATCAATAGTACATATGCCTAAACCCTCTATACTGACCCGATAAATTCAAACATGCAACACATCCACTACTTCTTCCCCCTGATTGTTGTGGTCTATAGAAATAACATTCACCTGTGTATACTCGAATACTCGATAATATGACCGTGCGCGAGGCATCATAAATGCGATTAAAACATCATATGTAGGTAACTTCACACAAAAAAAAACTGTGAAAGTTGAGACGATGACACCAAAGTAAGACATTTGAACCAATAACCGTGTCATTTCTTCCCCATGATTGCAAATACTCATAGAGGAAAAGGTTTTTCGCAAAGAAATTAAATAACACCCACTTCTCTTCCCCCACGATGTTTTCGATGAATCGGAAGCATACCCCACTATGTTTACGATGAAATTAGAAGTAACGTAACCGTGTATGTCCAATTAATCGAACAAGAGTGAGTACCATAAATATCCCGTAAGAATCAGCTGTTGATAAACTTCTCTACTCTTTTATACTCCTCCAACTAACTCTTTACCAACCCCATTATCATTATGTCAGCTCTTTGTAGTGACTACTGATGAAGAGAACTCAATATGACAAACTTGAGACTGAAGTAAAATAACCCGAACTTGTGACTTAAACTTGCACTAATGTCTGACTAAGAACCATTACTGATAATTTCAATAGAGGTAGAATCATATGTGGAAAACTAGAAGGGGGGGTTGAATAGTTTTACCAATTAAAACTTCCTTTTAAACTATTTAGATAGACTTATGTCAATCTATTTGGATGTGTGTTGGATGTTGATAAACAAGCATGTAAAGGTAAGTAATGAAAAGATAAGAGTAAGAAGCACAAAACCACAACGCAAGTATTTATAGTGGTTCGGCTACAAGGTCACCTTCCTTGCCCTACTCCACTCCCCGAGTCACCTACTCGAGAGTTCGTAATCACTACACCAATCTCCTTATGGCGGAGAAGCCTTTACAACGTCGCCTACTCTTTTTCCGGTACTAGGCTAAACACCGAGTTCTTTCACTCCAAGGTGAACCACACTTACACAACGTCGCCTACCCTTTATAAGGTACTAGGCTAAGTACCTAGTTCTTTCACTCCAAGGTGAACTACACATTTCACAACGTCGCCTACTTTTTATTAGGTACAAAGGCTAACCTAGTTCCATTGCAATGGAGGAACTACTACAACACTACACCAACAACTAATCTCAAAGGAGATCTACTCCATTACAACATCATCAAGGATATCAATATCCTTGGATCTAATACTAGTCTATCTTGTACATCAAACACACCCCAAATCAAATGTACATCTAAGCACCTTTCACTAATGCCTTTGACTAGATCTACAAGACACCTTTCACTAATGTCTTGTGTCTTCATTTCTAAGCACCTTTCACTAATGCTTCTTTGTCTTGACTTCTAAGCACCTTTCACTAATGCTTCTTTGTCTTGACTTCTAAGCACCTACCACAAGTGCTTATCCTATAGACGATAGATACCCTTCACTAATATCTTCGTCTTGACACTTGAGACATCTTTCACTGTTAGGTCACTAGTTTTACAACACAAGCATCAATGAAAGAAATAGAGAAGAGATAGAGGTCGGTTGAACAATACACACACACACGCACGTATGAAACTATGAAGGGTTAGGCGTAGAGAGTGAATGAGGAATGAATTGAACAACCAACCTTCAAATGAAGGTTTACATAAGGTATTTATAGGCAAGGAGCTAGGGCAACACTCCTACTCCTTCCCTTTCTCCTATGGGCTTGGGCCTAAGCTCATGGGCCTTCTACATAAGCTTAAGGCTAATAACAAACATAAAGGCCATAATAAGCTAACTATTACATATGTGTAACTAACACTTGAATAAGGTTTAGGAGTGATTCCAACAATCTCCCCTCAAGTGTTATTACATATGAGTAACTAACACTCAAGTGTTGGTGATGAAAAGCGGTGAAGGCGTTGATGTAATAGTAGCTTTGGCGTCTTCTGACATTCTTCTTTCTTGCGAGAAGAATTGCCTTGATTTGAACAATCTCCCCTCAGTATAGAGATAGTTTACTTTGAACGGTTATGCTTTGACGTCATCTTTAACTCTGTTCTTTGATGATTGTTCTTTGTGATGAAAGTGATAGTATGTTGTTGTTGTCAGCATCAAGTCTGCCTCAGTGTCAGCTTCGCGCTACTAAAGTGTCTCCACGTCATTCTTCAACATGCTCACACGCTCTTTTGACGTTGGAATTTAGTACTGATGGAGTTCTTTAAGTCTTTAACTTTGTAGATTCTCTGTATCGACGAAGAATCATTCGATCGTTGTGTTGCTTTTGGATAGAACTTCCATTATTGATGATGTTGGCGTGAGCATGAGAAGAATCAGACGATCATTCGCTCAGAGCTTCCATAAGAAGAAAACATTAAAACGGTTAGTAATAAGCGGAGGTTCCGCACTTACAAGTTTGAACTTCAGAGTGTTAACAACATAGATGTGAAAACACAACTCTAATTCTTACAAGGCCGTTCCTGAATCGGAGTCCCACAAGTGAGATAACACGATGTACCCAAGTACACCTACGATTCAGATGAGTCGTGAGGTACACCAAGCATCACCTCACGCATCAGAGACCGTTTGAGACCACTAAGCGCAATCCACGGGGAGTTGCCGAAGCGTTTACCCTGTCCGCGTATTGCATTTGATGTTGACCCCCTGGCGGGGAGTTTCCATTCAATCACTGAGAATCACAATTGTGAACCTCTCATAAATGTTCTCGATAGATTGCTAAGATCTGTGAAGGACTCGATAATGTATCAATGAAATTCTTATTGTTGAATGTCAAGTGATGAAATGTCAAGTGTACCTAAGAGATCTTTTGATGAATCTCGTGGCTCTAGACTCAAAAGTGAATTTTGGTTTTCCTGGCGAATGAGACTAGGAGAGGGTCTCCTTCAATACCAGCAATCTCTAGAGAAAGCCGATAGTTTCGTAGGGTTCAAAGTGAGAATGAAACAAGCCTCTGTTGAGAGAAACTTGAGTGGATAAGAAGGTTTAGTGCATGCGTCACTGGGTCCATGAAGGCTTTTAATCTTCAATATGCGGCATCACTAAGTGACAACCAAGAGCATATGAATTGAACCCATGCCTCTAAGTTGAATAATCACGGAGGGCTATTTCTTTTCACCCTTTTCTTTGCATTTCTTTTAATTCTTCAACTTTCTCTTCTTTCTCCGATTCTCATTTTCTCCTTTTTATAATCATACCTAAGGACTTCTAAATACTAACTATTTGTGGTGTCCTTGGGTAGATCCCTTCGGCTCTGGTGGATCATAGGACGGTTATTCCTAACCTTAGTCACCTTATAACTCCATGACTAATTTATGTTGCCATAAAACCATCGATGTGAAAAATCTCTCAAAGTGTTTATGAATGAAAAACATTTTAGTACCACTGTTGAGATAAGATTTTGCATAAATACTCCCCTCCACATGTGCTTAAGAGTTTTAACGGTTAAAATGCATAGTGAGGAAGAGCGCGCACTTTTTGAATTGATTAACTCAAGATAGACATTCTCCGCGAGACACAGATTACGTGGGCATAGTTAAAGAGTTGCATTGTCGCCTTTAGGTGACAACGGCTCTAGTAACTACCTTGAAGGTGTAGACAATCTCGAAAGGTCACAAACCCGTCGAGTTCATGTTTATCAAGAGTTTCTCGAATGGTACATTCTACTCAGACAAGTCCTTTGCGAGACACGTTTACATCACTAGCGAACTAGCTTGAAATTATTACCCGTCCAGGACAAGTCTTTTCGAGTTACTAACAGTTAAGCATCGTCAATTCGTTGGTTAAGTCTATAGTACAATGATTCATTTGCTTTTACACAACATATTTCTTATCACGTATTTTCTCCCCCTCAAAAATGGCATATAGAATGTTATTTTTGAAAAGTTGAGAATAAATATGACCATTTCGAGTGTTGCGGAAAGAATGACCACTAAGAACAATTTGTGAACAAAGTTTTAATTCAAGTACTCCCCCTCAACGAGTGATATAAACGGTTGAGGTTTTGAAGATCATAAGGGAAAGTACTTGTTCTTTTGAGCAAAACCTTGAAAAGTGAAAGGTTTGATAGGTTTTACTCAAAAGTAAGAAGCTTTCGCTCCTTTAATAAGGATTGTGGCACCTGGCGTACCACAGGTCCTTTATTTACAAGTACGGGTTGTACACTGTAATGTGTGCACAAGCCATATACATAATTAATCAAACATCCAAAATTATATGAAGTAAACAATTCAAGGGGTACTGTGAAGTGCAAGTGATGTTCCGAGCGTGTACAGGCGTTGAAAGCCGGTTATGTTAATCTTGGGTCGACCAACCGACATAACTCTCCAATCGTCAACTGATCCTGTTTAAACAACCGTTCATCAATCATTGTGATGATTCGCCTCTCATCCCTCATTTCCCGAGAATTCCAGCTTTAGGAGACCCAATTTTTCAAGCGTATATCCTTCAACTGTATGCCAATCCATCCCTAACTAGCTTCAAAGTATGATCCCGAACTTGTGGAGTTCGCCACGATAGTTTTTTGAAGTTCACTACGGTAAACAACGCCGAAAGGTTTGCTGATGAGTGTATATTGAGATAGTTGGTTGATATCGGGAAGATCAAGCTTTGGAGGTGTGAAGTTGACACGCGCTAATAAGATTCAAATGTTCATTTGGAGATCTTCTACACGTTCCTTGATGACAATGCGTCTTATGAAGATGAAAAGTGACTTGATAAATTCGCGTTGTACTGCAGTTGAGAATTGTCTCATGCGACCTCACGTACTTTGGCAAGGTACATGTCTTGATGTCATTGAGAGACAAATTCTCAAAGTCAGCCTTAAAAGCATAGTCCGTTCATCTTGTCGTTTGACTACGATCTTCTTTAGGAATGTGTAGTCCCACTTAGACGAAATGTCTACGTGTATGATGGCAACGATATCCTTAGAACTATACACAGCATGTTGAGACTTCGAACCTCGCATGTACGTAGTAGATTCGACGGTTACGTTTCCTGGCCGTGATGAATCCCATACAATGCATCTCTGGCCAGTATGCTTCCAACTCGTGTTGGAGAACAAGTGATTGGCACGTTCCTCAATGGCTATGCGTTTGAGTAGACAGTCTGCTGCCGGGAATGGAAGTGTCAACGATGTAGCGTATTTTCTTCGCCACCGTGTAGAAGAAAGTCCAAGTCTTTGTTGAAGAAATATCTGAAAGGAATCCTTGGTTCAGCTGGTTGTCCAAGTGTTGGTAGAGGTTTGGTCCAATCGGTGTAGTATGGAGGGTTGTCCCTTTGTGTGAAGTCAATGTTTGCTTCCGGGTTGAGCCAATCCATGTTGTTAGACATAGCTCGAGCAATGTTTTCAAGGTGATATTCGACCTCGAGGGCACTTTCAGAGCTGTCTTTTAGAAGTTGAGACGCTTCATTCTTGATTCCGCTTCACTCAGATTTGCGTCATTTTCTTTACATGGAACTTTTCTTGCAAAAGTTTAGCATGCTCCAATGTAGAACCGCTCTACCAAATCCTCGACCTTCTTCGCTGGGTGGGAGTGTTGTTAACAATAAAGAGTAGCAAACCATTCAAATTCCTTTGTTTTATCGTCATCTAGCCATGATACGACGCTACCTCGAGGGTAGGCGTCTTCTTCTTCTTTTTTTGAAGGCCTAGATGATGATTGTTTCGAACTTGTTTGGGAGAGGTGGGTTGTTGTAGGGGCTCAAGGACCTCTTCATCGCCACCACCCGTATACTCAAAGTGATCATCGGTTTTAGTGGGGGGTGGTAACTCGGAATCGTCCGAGGATTTTTCAAAGAGAAGAACGAGGAGGAGATTTTGTTGAACAGACGTGTGGAGGAGGTTGCATCAAAGAAGATTCACCCATCGCCGCGTTTAGGTGCAGAAGTCTTTATCCTTATCCTTGTCTTCATCGTCTCTGGACGTTTAGACTTTTCACTTCAATCTACAAGCTTCTTGAAGTTGGTAGTCCAAAGCAATGCTTGAAACACTTTCCTTCATCGAAGTAAATGTCCCGATCGCGCAGACATTTGTGTGACAAGCTTGGCCACCAATTCATTATCCGAGAAAACTACCGGATCGGTAGGATTGATTGTGACGTTGGTTGGGCGTTGATCGAATAGTTTGCTTGGCGATCTGCATAAGATTTGGATAAAGTTGTTTGGTGAACAACTCCTTTGTGACTTTAGGAACGTACTCCAGAAGTTTCTTTTTCGTGTAGCCTTCGATCATTTCGTTCAGTTCCTCTTGTCGGTGATTTTTCATGAATTCCTGAACAAACTTCCTTTCTCCTTTCATCTTTTCATTCTCGTCATACAGATGTCATATGTGATCAAAGCAAGAAATTCAGCTTTTTGTTGAGCACGTTTTTCCTCGACTTGTTTCAGCTTTGGTAATCCGTTCATGAGCTTGAGAAATCCAAGATTTAGATGGTTTCTTCACGGATTTGGATGATGATTTGGTTGACTCTATTGATGGTGGTGGCGAAGGAGAAGATCGAATCTGATGATGAAGAGATATGAGGAGACTCGGATCCTTCTGAGGTTCAGAGGTTTCTTCCCTTTGATCGTCGCAAGGACTATCTAGAAGAAACGTATCATAATCAACATCTTTATCTTTTTCGGACTTCTCAGCCCGGTACCTCAAACTCATATTCGATAGTATCCTCCACAAGCTTTTGTTGTTGCACAAGAGTGGTGGCACCGGCTCCCTTATCGGGTTGATTAACCGCATCAGGAGATGGTTCAGAGTGGCACACCACTTGATCCTCCGGGACCACCCATTTGGTCTTTAGCAAATTCTTCCGCTTTGTGTTGGTGTCTAAGGAATTTGATCGTCTTCTTGTAAACATTTTTCGGTGGCTCTTTATCACTCTCCGAGCTTTCATCATAAGGTACAAGTACATGAGTCTTCCCTTTTTTCTTTGTAGCTGGCGGTTTGGACTTGGAGGTTTAGCTGGCTGAGGTAAAGGTGTTACGGTTGGATTCAGAGTAGGTAATCTCTTCATCGTGTCGTACCTTCGAGCTTTCGTCCACAAGCTTTCTTTGCGGTTCAGGTGTGGGAATAGGTTCGCCTTCCTTTACGGAACAATCCTTTTACGAGGAGGGTTCCTTTTGGGAAGCTTCCTATAGATATCTGTACTTGTGACACTTCCGGAGCCTGCTTTCCGGTCCTCCTCGAAGTAGGTGTACAGAAGATTTTACATCAAGATGACCAACTTTGCTCTTCTTTACTACGGCTAACCCGATACCTTTTATATGTTTCAAGCTTTTGATTTCGGTAGTTAGGAGGTGATCAGGTAATACCGTACCCTGTTTCTTTGTTGACGATTCTTTGATTCGCTACGGATAATATGGGTTCAGTCAATATGTCGTGATTATCTGGGTCATTGAGCCTCATGGGGATATCGGGATGAAGTCCAAGTGCTCTCTGGATCAACAGTTTGGTGTATCCGACATAGGGAATCTTGGAGCCAAGCTTCTTGTGAAATACCATCATGTCCTCCCATATCGATTGCTTCCGATTTCAATGTCCTTCTTGTTGATCAACGACCAGAAATTTGCATGTGCCCGTGAGCTTGGGATGCTCATAGCACCTGTCACGACCGAGAGACCGATTTGGTGATGATCATGTAGAGTGTTCTCCATGGTTGAGGAATATACTTCATCTCCACGTGAGAGTGCTTAGTAATGATTCCCGAAGCTTCATCATAACCAATATCTATCAAGAATTGCAGGACTGTCTCTTCAAATAGGGGTAGCAAAGAAGTCGGTTGGAGCGATGTCGGGAATGATGAGAACGACCGTAAGTCGTCAGCAGGAGTGATGGTGACTTGTTTGTGATTAAGTGTCACATTCACTGCACTTTGACCGTGATCTCTGCATAGAATCCCGTAATTGTTGAATGTAGACCTCTGGAACTGTGGCGGAGTGTGAGAGCATGTTACGGTAGGGATGATTCACGAGAATATCCACTGCAATGAGACAAGAAGATTCCGAGCATGTGAGGGTGTCAAAGTCAACCCTAAGGTTGTTCTTTCCAATCTTTCTCGGATAACCCTCTGGAAAGATATCGGCAATTGTAAGAACTTCTGATGCATCCACATTCATTTGTTCACCATGTCATGATCTCGAAATAACATTAGCCAAAAGAACCAACATATCGAAAGACATAGTGTTAGTCAACAGAAGGTCTTATTGTCTCGTTATTGAATGTACAGTGTCAATGATTGTTACGAGTCCTAAGTCACTTGTTTGTCTAATAGTTCAATGACGTCGTGAAATGTTTCGTGAGTTAGTTAACTTTAGGTTTTAAAGTTTATGTTATCACTTATGATTCACAACATATTAAAGCGTTAAGTTTATTAGTGACATTATTGGATTCGTGACGATATGATTAGTTTATTTACAAGTTTGTACACGTAACAATTCATTATGAAGGTCAATCCAGGCTTAAGCGTAGTTTTGGCAAAGTTAATCATAAACAGAGATGATATAATGCGTGAGCGAAAGCTTACGCGAAGGATCCTAATCTTACGCGTAGAAATGTTACGCGCAGGAAAAAGGGGACCTTATGCGTGGGGCTTACGCGTGGCGTATATATACCTTACGCGTAAGGTTTACTCGTAAGAGTAGACCTTATGCGTAGAGGTCAGTGTTTACGCATATCCTTCATGCAGGATACGCTGCGAGTCCCATTGTAGAACCTTACGCGTAATGGTTATGCGTAGAATTATTCTTACGCATAACTTGACTACGCGTAGGGTAATCCTTATGCGTAGAGTTTCAAATGACCTTGATTCTGAATATTATGCGTAGCAAGACCTGAAATAAGTTCATCAAATCATTAACATTAACACAAAACATCATTTTATCAACAAGTTATGGCCTGAACATTCATAACACGCTACGCGTAGAAAGTTATATCGTGAGGTCAAAACCCTAAGGTTTAAGACTTACGCGTATCATTTCTAGCCATTGGATATGCATCAAACAAATTCTGGTAGGTCTAGAGTGTTGTTAGACTCTTTAGGCAGTATTAACATCTAATTCGTTTGTAAATCAAAATTACCCAAAGTTATGAACATTAAACCCTAACTTTAAATTGTCAAACAATTAGTGTTTCTGGGTGGTTAACAACCATGGAAATCATCAATTCAACCTCATATGACCATAACCCAACAATCTTTTAGACCAAAACACTTCACATTTGGAAAACCCAAATCGACTCATAAACCCTAATTTTCAAAAATCATTAATAAGTGTTTCTGGGTGGGTTTTAATGGTTAAAATGGTGTACTTGATGTATAAGAAACGTTTTGACACTATCCATATAACCAAAAACACACACATAATGATTATGTGTTCATACGCTTATGCGGAGAACACATAATCACGCGTAACACACTTTTTAGCCGTTGGATTTGCATGAGATTAAAAACCTTAGCTTAAGAACATGTTAAGATCATTAAAACACTTACAAAATGATGATCAAAACAACGGATTTCTTGGTTCAATCTTAGGTGTAGGATGAATATGGTTGTGTGTATTAAATGTGAAGTAAAAAGTAGGTGGGAGGTATTTTTATTAAAAATAACTTTAACATTTTGACAGTTTTAGTCCCTCCACCTTTTTTTTCAAACAAAGCCATTTAACTTCCATTTTGGTTACCAAATAAAGTTTTTAGGAAAGGAACTTTGACGACACTCCCCTCGACTTAAGAAATAATGAAAGGTTATAAATTTAGTCCGAGGAGTGTCATTGTACCATAAACTTTACCACCATTTGTTAAAAGAAACAACCGAGATAAGATAACATGCAAGTACACATGTGATGATTTGAAAATAGTTAAAGTTATAATTTTCTCCCCCTCAACACTTGATCGTAAAAAATGCTGAATTTTGAAAGATTATAGTGTTGAAGGAAGACATGTACTTGCCATGTTGAAAGATTGTAGATTAGAAGAATATTTTTGTTGTCTTTATCGTTTATATTTTGTATTTTCGTTTTTGAAAAATTATTTACAAAAGAGATTTTGGTGTTTGACAGGTTTTTAAGACTGCTTTAGGAGGTCATCCAATTCCTCTTGAGTCAAACACCTCATACCAATCCGGTGGACCAACTCATTAAACCTAGCGGAGCTAAGGCTTTGGTGAGAAGATCACGCAATTGGTATTCTCGTACCCACAAAATATAATTCAACAAGCATTACCTGTTCCCACGTGGTCCTTGATGAAATGATAACGAAGATCGATGTGCTTTGATTTCGAGTGCAACTGAGTTGCGACGAGATCGCAATGGCACCTCGATACGCGCAATGCAGTAGTACATCGGGATTTACGTCAAATACGTAACCATAATCTTTGAGTTGTGTTCTCATCCAGATGACTTGAGCACAACACGCATACATGGCTACATATTCGCTCGTAGATGACAAATATGTACAATCCTCGCTTTGATTGCCAAGACACCAGCTTATCACCAAGAAATTGTAGAGCCTCAAGTACTTTTCCTGAGTCTAAGCATCCCGCGATCACACCAAAAGCGATTAGTTCAAAACTGAATCCTTCTCGGATACCGATCCCCAAGTTAATGGTTCCCTTGATGTATCGGAGGATTCTTTTAGCCTCAAAGAGGTGGGTTTCAGCTGGTCGCGACTCGATAACGTGAGCATAGATAAGCGGAAAAGACAATATCAGTTCCGCTTAGTGTTAGATACATGAGAGACCCAATAATACCCGGTATTTAGTAGGGTCTACTAATTTCCCGTAAATCGTCTTCAGTTCTTGGTATGAGCCATTTGTGGCATAAGTGTCACGTGTTTTCATTCCAAATTTGTTTAGCAATTCAAGGTCATATTTGGACTGACTCAAGAAAATACCACGGGGTGATTGATGAACTTGAAGTCCGAGAAAGAATGTGAGTTCACCCATCATGGACATTTCAAAATTTTCTTAGTTTTGCAAAAGCGATTGAAAACTTTTTATGTGTAGACCCAAAAATGATGTCATCCACGTAAATTTGAACTATTAAGATATGTGCTCTGTGATATTGTATAAAAAGAGTTGGGTCAACCGAACCTTTGGTGAAATTATTAGTAAGGAGGAAGGATGATAAAGTCGTACCATGCTCGAGGAGCTTGTTTGAGACCATACGAGCTTTGTTCGGTTGTAGACGTGATTCAAACTCGATCAACGTAATCCATCCGGTTGGTGACATAAACCGCTTCTTTAAGTTGTCCATTGAGAAACGCAGTTTTGACATCCATCTGATAGACCGTTATATTCATATGAGCTTAACGCTTAGAAATATCCGAAATGCCTCAAGACGAAAGCGGAGCAAAAGATTCTTCAAAATCAATACCTCTTCCGACGATAACCCTTAGCCACCAGACGTGGACTTATTCCGGATAACATTTCCTTTCAAAGATTCAATTTGTTTTTCCAAATCCATTTTAGACCAATGTGAGACTCATGTTGGTCTTTCAACCGCCCTATACTTCAAGACGTTTGAATTGGTTGAGTTCTTCTTGCATGGATTCAATCCAGTTGTCTTTTGTCATTATGTCTTTGATGTTTTTAGGTTCAGATTAAGGGTGACTGAGTGCATAAATGCAATGTTCACCGTCTCAGGTGAAGACGTTGTCTGTAACGACCTGGTTGATTCGCTGCCAATAATGTTTTCCGTGAGGATGGTCTTTCGTCCATCTATGTGTGCAGGGTTGATGTTGGATATACATTGTGCGCATTCGGGATTCAAATGGTTTGTTGAAGATTCCATATCCGTGCAGCAGCCCATTAGCAAACGGGTTGAGAAACACATTTGATCAAAATCTCGCAGTGGGTACTACATTCGCATATCATCGCAGCTTCATCA
>OU343219.1:189858064-189926464 GCA_910596185.1 Chrysanthemum makinoi | reverse complement strand
GTCCTTCGTTGTCACCAAGGTAGATGTAGCTTGGTCTCCATTGGGAATCAGTCTTGGGTTTTTTGCCTTTAGGTAAGTGTTCCTGCACCTCAGGGCCCCGGAGACTTGGTTTGTCTTCTTAGTCTCATCTGAGACTTCCCCTTCTCTTTGAGGAGCGGGTTAGAGACATCAATCCCTCTGGTTGTTTACAGCCGCCATATGGGCCGTCAATACAATATCGTGACTAGGGATGTGTCTTTTGAAAATTAGATTGACTCAGGTACTAGGTAAAGCAGTATATTTGTACTCCCCGAGGGTAATTACAACCCAAGAACACTTGCAAAGCACAAGAGAAAACCTAGATACGAAATGTATTTCGGTCCTAGTTTTACTCAGAGCTTAGTTACGAGATCACTATAAATGATCTCTCCCATGTCGACATTGACCCTATTCATCAAACAAGTATGCCATCATCAATCAATAGAATTAACTTGTTCGTGGATGAGTTGTTCCCGCCGAGGACCTGAATCACAAACGCACAGGATCCTCCAAGCCACGGAAATGAACTCTTGGTAACTGGGTCATTGTCCAAAAATTTTGTATCCAAAACGATTTGTTTTAACCCATCCTTCACTGTGGAGGGTTCAAGATGGGCGACATAAACTCCCTTATTGTAGTCTAACCCTGTTGAGGTGCAAAAAGTTTTGTAATCCAGGGTGACTGATCTTTTCCCATTAAACAGACTGAACTTAATGAGATACTCCCTGAGTGGTCTTAGGTCTGTCTCATTAGTTGAGGGTGTCGGGTCATAGGCCACTACAGTAGGCCAAAACTCCCTGAGGAGGTTTTGGTACAGTATAGAGGGACACTGAACAAAGGCCTTTTTCAGTGGGCAGTTAAACAAAAATTTCCTAATGTCCTTATAGGCTAGGACAGTTTGAGGATATTCAAAATTGCCTATGACATTATTTGTTTTAATTTCAACATTGCTAAGATCACCTACCCACTGTGATGCAAACTGAAGAGATTGTGTTATTGCCATTTCCATTAAAATGTTTTAGGGTTTTTGAGAAAAATATCTTGGCAAGAACAATCAAAGGGTTTTGAATCTCTCAAGTTGTGATGAAAACTTTGTAAAGGTTTACAAAGAATATTTTTCAAAAAGGCTTGAAGACACAAAGATTTCTGGGTTTGAAAGAGATTTTGACAGAGTTTTGTTAGCGTAAATTCTTTGTGTATGTTTTAAGGATTTTGTAGGGGTATTTATAGTGATGAGAGGGTGGTTTGTGCACTAAAGTGGATTGTAAAGTCGGGTTTTTGAAAACTTTTGAGCTTCCACATTTAATGCTACACTTCCACTACCCCTGTAAAATCCTGGGTTTTCAAGGATGTTTGTGGTGCACAGTAAAGTGCACTTTTGCAGAATAAAAATATCCACAATATATTTTATGTGAGAGGAGGCATTTAATGCCTAGTGGGGTGAGGTAAGGTGTTGAGAGACCATTGACATGGATGACAAGAAGACAAAAAGACATATATTCTTATATTAAATTGGCATGGTTACCAACCTAGGACATTTAAGTACTGATACTTGAGCATTTAGTTACTAATTCAATGCTCAATATCAACTGTCAGGGTCCCTGAATGAGTCTTACTCATTCAGTGAGATGGTTGTTTTGGATTATGTTCAGGGAGGATGGACCATTTCAGAGAACTTCCTGAGATTGGGATTGTTTTCAGGTTGCTGACTTTCAATGTCTAGCATTCCCAATTCACTTTCAGCCTCCTGAAGGTAGGTTTATCTAAGGTTTTGGTGAAGATATCAGCAAGTTGATATTCAGTAGGGATGAAATGAAGTTCAATGTCTCCTTTCATTATATGGTCCCTGATGAAATGATATTTGATATCAATGTGTTGGTTCTTGGTGAAGGACAGGTTGTTGAGATTGGCAATAGCATTGGTGTTATCACAGTAAGATGGTACCATTTTATAATGGATGTCATAGTCACTGAGTTGACTTTTCATCCATAATACATTGGCACAACATCCTTGCAGCATCCCATACTCGCTCAGCTATACATAGCCATTGATTGTTGCTTTGTAGCACTCCAACAAACCAGTTTTCCTCCAAGAAATTGACAGGACCCTGAGGTACTTTTTCTTTCCATATTGCAGCCAGCATAGTCAGAGTCAGAGTATCCTTTGAGGTCAAACCCTAAGCACTTTGGATAGTAAAGTCCAAGTCTTGGAGTTCCCTTCAAGTATCTGAGGATTCTTTTGGCTGCAGTGAGATGGGATTCTTTGGGATTGGACTGATATCTTGCTATTAGACAGACTGAGAATTGAATGTCTGGTCTGAAGAAGTTAGATACATCAGTGAGCCAACAATCCCTTTGAAATGGGTTTGATTGACTGATTTGCCAGTGAGATCAGGTCCAAGGTTGTTAGGAGGGACCATTGGTGTCTTCACTGAGCACATTCGAGATCTCATATTTCTTCAAGAGATTTCTGGTATTTCTTGGATGATGGAGATTCCTTCATCAGTTTGCCTGATTTGTAGTCCAAGAAAGTAAGTGAGTTCACCCATCATGCTCATTTCAAACTTCTTTGTCATCAGTTTTTCAAACTGTTTGCAAAGAGTGTAATTTGTTGAGCCAAAGATGATGTCATCAACATACACTTGGACTAGGATCATATCTTGTTTTGTCCTATAGATAAACAATGTGTTGTCTATCTTTTCTCTGACAAACTTGTTTTGAATCAGGAAGGCTGAGAGAGTCTCATACCATGCCCTGGGAGCTTGTTTTAGTCCATAAAGGGCTTTATCAAGCTTCCAGACATAGTCAGCGAATTCACTACTCTCAAATCCTGGAGGTTGCTGAACATACACATCTTCCTTGAGTTCACCATTTAGGAATGCACTTTTTACATTCATTTGGCAAACTTTGAAGTTCATGTAGGTAGCAAATGCAAGGAAGATCCTGATGGCTTCCATTCTTGCAACAGGAGAAAATGTCTCATCATAGTCAATGCCTTCTTGTTGACTGTAACCTTTGGCTACAAGTCTAGCTTTGTTTTTAATGACAGTGCCATTTTCATCAGTTTTGTTTCTGAAAACCCACTTCATTCCTATGACTATGACATACTGAGGACATTTGATCAAGGTCATGACCTTGTTTTTATCAAACTGTTGAAGTTCTTCTTGCATGGCCTGAACCCAGCTTGGGTGTTTTAGAGCCTCAGTAACACTCTTGGGTTCTTTTTCTGATAGGTAATCAGCATATAGACACTCATTTGCTGAAGCTGCAGTTAGTTTAGCAGCCATGCTTCTTGTAAGCATGCCGCAGTGGGTTCACAATGATGTTTACAAGTTCTATGTCCTGAGATTTTGTCCACTTACTTTGTGGTCTAGGATCTGAGCTTGAAGAGTTCACTGGAAACTCAGAGTGAGTTCAGGTGTGGAGTCACAGAATCATTAAGAACATCTGTAGAGATGTCTTGTTCAGTTGGGCCTGTCCTGAATCACAGGTTCCTAAACATTTGGTTCAGTGTTACCTATCCCAGCAGGGACTGATTGATTTTCAATGAATTCATGATTGTTGGTCCGGGAAGGTTGTGAGGTAAGACATAATATGAGATGTCAAAGATCGCTTGGTATAAGGAATTGATTTCAGTTATACTCATCACCGAGGATATCTTGATGAGTTATCAATTCCTATTTCCTCCAATGAGGTGTTGGTGCCCTGATGCTTCTGAATTCTCATCAAAGGTGACATGAAAAGTTTCCTCAACTTGTTGTCTCCTTGTGTTAAATACCCTGAATGCTTTGGAGATCAGTGAGTAACCTAAAAGTATCCATCATCGCTTTAGCATCAAACTTGCCTAGATGATCCTCGTGTTGAATAAACACAAGATATCCAAACACATGAAAGTAGCTGATATCAGGAAGTCTACCTTTGAATATCTCATATGGGTTTTGTTATTCTTTTAACAATGATTGACCTGTTTGAGTGTACCAGGCTGGTTTGACTGCTTCAGTCCAGAAATGTTTTGATAGACCTGAGCTATTTAACATAGTTCTAGCAGCCTCAATGAGAGTTTTGTTTTTCCTTCAGTACCCCATTTTGTTCAGGGTGTAAGGAGTTGAAATTTTTTGGGAGATTCCTTTTCATCACGTAAACTTTCAAGCTCTTCATTTCAGAACTCAGCCCATTGTCTGTTTATTTTGTTTAACAGTATGTCATTCTGATTTTTCAATGTTTCCTGATGAATGACATTATTGTGTCCCTGCCTGACTCTTTTGGAAAGAAAGTATACCCAAGTTATCTTGACAACTCATCAACAATGACAGTGTATACTTCTCATGCCTGATTGATCTAGGACCGACTGGTCCAAAGAGATCCATATGCCGAGGTGAAGGCAGTTTTGATTGAGAAATTTTGTTTTGTTTTGAAAGATGCTCTTTGATGCTTGCCTTTTTCACAGGCTGAGCATGGTTTGACTTTTGCAAAAACCAGTGTTGGTAAACCAATGACCTTGTTTTGTTTTGCCAAGTTGTTGATATTTTTGAAGTTTAAGTGAGAGAGTCTCTTATGCCACAACCAGTTGACAGTTTCAGTGGCTTTGGCAAAGAGACAAGTTCCATCTTGAGAGAGTGTTGACATGTCTAAGACATAAACATCATCCCTTCTAGGAGCTATCAAAACAACTTCTTTGTTGGCATTGAAAATGGTACCTTGTTTGTCATTTAATTGCACAATGTACTTTGCATCACAGAGTTGACTGACATTGATGAGATTGTATTTTAGACCATTGACATAAGCTATTCTAGAGAAAACTATTCCATTACAATATACTGAACCATAACCTTTAGTGGGACATGATGAGTTATCACCAAATACTACCTTGGGTCCTGGTTCCTTTACATACTTATGCAGATACTCCTTAACACCAGTCATACTTCTTGAGCATCCACTATCTAGATGCCAGATAGGCTCCCTGGCGTGTCTCTGCACAAGTAGTAAAGTGGATTAGTTTCTCTTACTGACCCACATACTAGTGGGCTTGGGCTTAAAGGTCTGTTTAATTTGGCAATTGACTCATGGTCAGTGGTTGAGTGCATTGTGCTACCACATGTTTTGCATTTTAAGACTGAGGATGACTCAGTGATTCTGGGTTGCTTGGAACTTCTCCTTGCTTGAATGACACTGTCATGATGGGATGTCTCATGAGCTGGATTCCCGCAAATATCACAGCATGTGTTCATGAGACAATCGTCATGAAGATGATCATTAAAGCCACAATGTGGGCAAGGAGGAAAGGGTTTAGCTCTAAACTTTTGAGCAGATTTTGAGGTTGAAGCATACTGATGGCCAACTTTGGTATAGTTTGCTTTACTGAGAGAACTTACATATTGTAAGTGATCAGAAGTTCTGTGATCCTCCTTTTTTTCAGATCATACAAAAAGGATTCTATAATGTGTCATTTTGTATACTGGTATAGTGGCATAGATCACACTTCTGCTTGGTTTTTGTGGTGGCTTTTGACTTTAAAGAACTAGGAGGTGCGACTTTGTTTCCTTGATTGATTCAAGGACTTTTCGATGGATTCCATCTTATCGCTAGCTTCCTACAAGTTCATCAGTTTTGCTGAATTTGGTCACTTCAGTGGACAGAGGTGTGGAAGTCTCAATGGGGGTAGATTCTTGTTGAATTGGTTTTGTTGGTCTTTTAAGGATGGTTCTACCAAATACAGACCTTTCCTTTGATGAATGAGGATTGAATTGCATTGGAGTAAGCTTAGAGCTTGGTGCAGCACCCTGAAGAGGTTTCAGGGGTGGAAGCGTTGCATTAGACTCTGCTTCAGACTCAATGTGTTCAGTACTACTGGGCACATCAGGGAGTCCAAGCATGCTCTTAAGAACTTGAATCTCAGGCTCTAGAATTCTTCCATAATCGAAATTAGGAAGCTTACTATCAGGATTAACCCGATCAATCCAATCACTGGGCTTGGGAATAGTCAACACATTGGTAATCATTCCACCAGACACAAATGATTTGGGAGACTGGTCTTTGTTGTGAGAGTCAGGGAGATGATCTTCACCTATGACTCTCTTTTTGCTACTCGGGAGCTCCCACAGACACAGACTCTTGGATTCTTAGCAGTCCAACTAGCAATGATTTCCTTTTCTTTCTTAAGTTCTTCTTGAAGAGCCTGATTTCTTTTAACTAATTCAGTGTTTTGAATTTGCAAAGTGATAGCCTCAAGCTTATTTTTTTTAAAAGAAGCAATTCATCCCTACACTTGTTTAGTTCAAAACCTAGTTTGTTATATTTTGAAAAAAGATTTAATCGTTGCTCTTCTACAAACTTAAGATCGACATTGATATAGTTCATATAGGACTGCCAATCAGAGTCATCATCCATAGAAAGTAAAATATTTACCTTCTTGATTGTAACGTTGACCCACTCTTCATTTCTGGCATGATTTTTTCCCACAACCAGCTTGTCCTCTTCGGAGAGAGCCATCAGGCACATGACTTGCACCATTTCATCATCAGATGAGACATGCTCTTCATCCCAATCGAAGACTTCAGCAACAAGACCTTTGTTTTTACCCTGCACAGATTTAACAATTTGTGTTGTTTCTGAGGGTGAGGCCTCAAGCAATGCTAGCTTAGCTTTGGCTTTCTTGTATTTAGCTTCAAAGTACCAGTTTTTGTTTGATCAGATTTGTTTTGAACATTTTGATGAGACTGATAGATTTTTGGTTAAAATTTGCTAAAGCCTAAGACGATTAGACCCGATGGTTTGTAAGAGGGTTTAGAAATTGTTTTTGAAAACAGTCTTTTGCAAAATGACCTCTTTTATGACACTTAAAGCATTCAATGTCTTCAGTTGCTTTACAGTTGAAAAACCTTGTTTCTTTTATAAAACTTCGAGAGTTAGCAAGGTGCCCTTTCCTAGAAATTCGCGTTCAGTCATTTAGGTACTCCTCACTTGATCTCTCATCCTCGGCTCATCTCTGATTTTTTTCTTGGAAATCTTGAACCACATTGTTGAAAAGAAAGCATGTTGATATTGGTGATGAGGTGGTGGTCAGGACTTCTTGACTTCCTGAGACTTCTTAAGTCAAGTATGTATCGTCTGTTGATGAGGTTTTCCTCATAGACAAATTTCCCATAAATTTCGGAAGCTCAAGATTATGGATATGATTAGCATTCCTAGTCCCTTAGAGAAATTCAACCATTTCTCAGGCAGACTATTGACAAAACCAACACTGATTTCATGTTTGGACAACTTAACACCATCATTTGATAGTTCATTTAAAAGAGTTTTATACCGGGTGTAAGTTTGAGACAGAGTTTCTGAGTCCTTAGCCCTGAAGGTGTTATACTCAAGTTTCATGTCCATTATCCTGTTTTCCTTTGTATCAGATGGGCCTTCATGGCTATGAACTAGGTCATCCCAGGTTTGTTTAGCTGTACTACAGCTTATAACTGACTCCATAATATCATCAAGAAGACATGATATGATCACACTTTTGAGTCTTTGGTCCTGGTTGACCACTCTCCTCTCATCCTGAGTCCACTAAGCTTCAGGTTTAGGCAAACCTCCAGCAGTCTTTGGGATAAATGAACCTTCATTTATACACTTGATATAATAAGGTTCCATCCCAATCAAATAGCAAAGCATACGCTTTTTCCATTTGTTAAATTTACCAACTTCAAGTCTAGGGGCAACAGCTGAATAAGCTCCACCCTTTTGGTCGACTAGTTGGGGTACATCAAATTCAGCCATTTTAGGATCCTGATTTAAAAACATTTAGAGCGGCTTAAAAACAGTTTTATAATCAGCCTTGCTCTGATACCACTTGTTGTTCCCTATTCACTATAATATAAAAACAGTTTAAGTATTGTAAACAAGCTAATAGTGAATCAATGACTGAAAAGATATAAGTAAAACACTAAGAGTAATTTTCAACATCATATTCTTATTAGAAATGAATCAAAAGAATACGTTACCCTAGTACTTGCGGAACAGTACTAGGGATTGAAATGACAAAGTGTTGTAACTCCTCACTAAGCTCAGGCTAAGTATGAGCACAACTACAAGTACCCACTGAGCTATCTCAGGGATTAAGTTGTATTTGGAGGAGTGAAAGACGGCTTGCATGTATGTGTGTTTTTACAATTCACAAGCTTAAACTTTCACTCCATCTCTTATGCTATTTATACAAGTATGAGTTTTAACTCTTTTCTAAGTGACAAACTGACAATTTACAGAAGACAAAATACTGATGTATTTTGTCTCTGTTTACAAAGACTATATTAGGTAAAGGGACCAAGTCACTTTCTTCTTGTCAGTACTGATGCTGATTCTAAAAGGGAAACTTTCAGGATAAGTACTCCGTCTTATTCGTTTCCAATGTAACCGTTTTATCCCGCCCATTCTTCAGTCTTCATAGTCTTCAGTCTTCAGTTTCAGTTTGTCTTCAGTGTAAGTAGTTGGTGAGGGGTTGAGGGATTCAGTGAGTTATTGTCATCACTCACTGAATCCACCGTCTTCTTCTTGACTCAGTCTTCACTCTTTAAGTTCCGCCTTACTGAGTGGAGAGACTTCTTCTTCGCCTCATACTGAGTATCCTGAAGATGGCTCACTGAGAGACTATGCACTCAGTGACCTGTTAGTGTTTAACGGACTAAACACTTAGGTTATTTTCTATTCAAATCCTAGATTAAGGGGTTTGGGTATTTACTGAACCCAACAATAAACACGAAAGCAATATGTTTTCCTTGTACTCACCTTAAACACAAGCTTTCATTGTAGCGTTCCATCAATACAACGTATAAGGTTATACCGCGTATAGGGTGTTGCCCTATAGGCTACGAGTACTCATGTGTGGCCTTTACCCTCCTGCACGGATGCAATTCGGGTTCCCAACACTACTGAAAGACGATATAGCTAATTCACTACTACTACTAGCAACCTCAACTTGAGACTGTGGTACCTCAAGTTTAACACTACCACTTGCATTCACAGCTTGTACTTGTTCCTCACCGTATGCTTTTCTTCTTAGATCTTCAAGAATTTCATCTGGCAATTGATCCTTTAGTTATGCATTCCTCCCATGTCTCTCATAAATCTCTTCCATTATTACCTCTCTTAGTACCATATTTGACCATTCTCTATCATCAACTATTTGGTCGAATTTAGCTCTATTACCACTTGACATAATGAGAAGAATGTGATGACAATCATAGTCAAGATCTGAAATAGAGGGTAAATTGAGTTAAGGGAAAACAATGTCAAATAAAAATACTCACGTGAGATATATATTTGTGGTTGGGGTTTAAAGGCATGTTGGTTGTTGAGTGTTAACTGTATTTTAGAATCCTTTTACTCCCCTTTTCAATATCTTGTCAGGTTGCATGCATTTCGTCATAGTTTGAATAGTAAAATCTTGAAAGGCTTTTGTAGATTTCAACTTTAGTCCAAATCCAACTAGAAAGTTGTATAGATTTCACGTTTACATGGTTATTGTTGCATGTTTAGTCCAAAATCTAAGAATAAACCAAAATCTGAAAATACACACAAAAATCAACACAATAAACAGCAAAAAGAATATAAAGTAAAAATATTATATTTGATAGGATTGTCAACCAAAAGGGGTACATACAAAGTTGATCAACAAAACATCAGAAATAACATCACCAACTAAACTGAAAACATAAAAACACGCCATTTAGATCCAAATCCCCACCATCCAACATTCTCCTGAGCATCTGCAAGAAAACAAGCTTTTGGTCGATGTATTCCCTAGTTAAGTCAACCACTTTCATGATCTCTCTGCATTGTTGAAGCTCCTGGTGCACCACAAACTGCTAAAAAGCCATGGTGTTTTTAGCTAGCTCAGATTCAGGGAGCAAATGAAAAGGGTTAAGTGGCTATAAAAAGGAGAAACCATGTCAAAACGCGCCGAAAACAATAATGTTTCAGAAAATTATCGAGATATGAACTTGAGATATACGGGTATGGTTCTTTGAACCGACCATGGTTGATCAATGCAATCTCTTATATATTACGTATTTAGTACCCACACTTATATTTAAAGAATGAATATAGAAAAAAAATCAAAATGTGACTTATGTGTTACTATAAGTTTTTATGGTTTTGTGTGTATTTACCTGATTTTTATTTCTGCTTAATTTTGGACTAAACGTGAACTATGTTAAAATTTTGAACATAACTAGTTGCATTTTGACTAAACTGGTTGTATACCAAATCCTTTTATGATCCTATGTAGGATCGATGTTTGAGGTTGATGTTGTGATTCGGGAGGTTGGGGATGATGGAAATACATAGCATCCATAGTTAGAGAGAGAGAGAGAAAGTGAAAGAGAGTGTTTATTGATAATGTTAAAGATGAAAATACACACACTAATCTTCACCCTGCTAGTGAAGTCTATGAGGGCTTATATAGGGCAACATACACATTACTTTACAATATTGACGCTTTCAGTACCTGCGGATGTTCCAAACATTATAGCTAAAGTAATCTCGTAAATGTCGTTCCATTTACGTTTTAGGAGCGATCCCAACAATCTTCCCCCAATTTGACGACATAAGGGAATATTTACAATATTTCCTACAAGTACAAATAAAAATAAAGAAAGGTCTTTATAAGCTCTTCAAATGTTGAGGATGTCTGCAGTTGAAGCTCTTTGTCTTCATCGTGTACCTCGGCTTGAGAAATTTTCCTTCACTTGTAGGAAAATGATGTAATATGTATGAATTATATTAACTTCCCCCAATTCATACCACATGTCTTTAGCAGCTTCTCCGTATACGTTTTTGGCGAATTTTCTGAATCAGCTTCCCCCCAAACTAACAACCGTTTTCAGCAGATTCGAAACTTTGATGTAGTTAACATATCTTCTAAGTTTGAAGGTTTAAGCGCGCAATGGAATTTGTATATGAAATAGTAAACCACACCAAGAAAATCTGATAAACACTTAATCAAAATTATACTCAATGCGGAAAATTTGTTTGGGGGTAACATGCAAGAAATCAGCAGGATCTTCCACGTATGTAGACCTTCACACCAAACAAACCACGAAAGACAAAATAAAAATTACAGGTGCGAATCTACCAGAAAAATCAATGGTACATATGCCTAAAGCCCTCTTCATTGACCGGATAAATTCAAACATGTAACACGTACACTACTTCTTCCCCCTGATTGTTGCGGTCTATCGAAATAATAATCACCTTTGTATACTCGAATACTCGATAATATGACCGTGCGTGAGGCATCATAAGTGCGGTTAAAACATCATATGTTGGTAACTTCACACAAAACAAACCGTGAAAGTTGAGACGATGACACCAAAGTAAGACATTTGAACCAATTAGCGTCTCATTTCTTCCCCTGATTGCAAATACTCATGTAGGAAAAGGTTTTCGCAAAGAAATCAAAGAACACCCACTTCTCTTCCCCCACGATATTTTCGATGAATCGGAAGCATACCTACTATGTTTACGATGAAATTGGAAGTAACGTAACCGTGTATGTCTAATTAATCGAACAAGAGTGAAGTACGATAAATATCCCCTGAGAATCAACTGTTGATAAACTTCTCTACTCTTTTATACTCCTCCCAACTAACTCTTTACCAACCCCATTATCATTATGTTGGCTCTTTATAGTGACTACTGATGAAGAGAACTCAATATGACAAACTTGAGACTGAAGTAAAATAACTCGAACTTGTGACTTAAACTTGCACTAATGTCTGACTAATAACCAATACTGATAATTTCAATAGAGGTAGAATCATATACCTATCTAACCATCCTTAAATGTATATGAACTTCTCTCAAATTATCCACAACTTTTTTTGACACTTGAGCACTACAACGTAACTCCTTAAAAGTAATAGCTATACACTGTGAGCACAACAACATAACTCCTTACATCATGTATAACTAGACAAATCAAGTCTTAAGCATTCTTGCGGTTAAAAGCTCGAACAAGGATCTCAAAGAATCATGCATCCAACCAACCCCGATATCTTCAGATACTAAGTACACGTGCCCGCGAAATTTCACTTCAACCTCAAATAAATACTAATAAAAAAACTCCGTAGTCATCTCTTGCGCTTTAATTCCCAAAAACTAGCCTTTTGAAGGTTTAAACGAATCTTGATAATGGTTTATCCCGATCTTGTCAAAAATGTAACCCCTGTGAAGATTTTTACAAAGCTTTTTGATAACAATGTTAAAAATATCAATTTAGCATAATGTGTAGGCTCATACTAAACATAACGAAACAATTCAATCCATAAATGAGCATGATACACCCGTTCATCCACAAAGTGATCCCATCAAACTAACACTAACCCATGATACAAAGCCCAAAAATTATTGTCTGCTTGTTTCAATCCAAGAATTGGATAATAGGGCCCAAAGAAAATTACAACCCGGTCCAACATTTATTGATACTTATAATCGGTTAGTGGTTTACCCTAATATATCTCATATCAACAAACCTAAACACATATTCACACCCACAACCGCCTACCTCTTGTGAAAAAAAAATAAAGCAGTAACAACAAATGGAATAACCAACACAAACTTGATCTATTCTTTTCACCCTTGACAAAACGAATTAGAACACAAGCCGGGTCACATATTAGAACACCAATAATCTCCTATAGGCTTCAAGATCTTTCAAAGATCCAAGATAGGTTCGTTTTTCTTTGTTGTTATCGATTAAAATGAAAACGAAGTAAGAATAAAACACAACCTGTTTGGTTCCTTTTTTTTAAAAGGTTCGAACATTTAAAAGAAGTTTATCTTCAAAAAGATCAATGATCATGTTGTGTGTGAATATTTTAAAGATTTGATATAATCGCCTTAACACACGAATCTGAGATACAGCAGTATTTACTTTCGTTTTGTTTGTTTGTTTTGGAACGAAACAAAGAAAAGAAAAGGTGTAACAGTTTTGTTATGAACCATTGTTATCGGATATAAATAATGAAGTTTTGCGTCACAAAGATCGGTGATGAGATATTTCATTTGTTTTGACATTTAATGGTTTGATATGACAGTGAATACCACGAAATAATTCTGATATCATTTGTATTTTCATTAAGTCATTGTTTTTCTTGAAAGGAGATGGGTTTGTAGGTTTAGGTTGTGAATCTGAGATTGGTTATACATAGGGACGGTTTTTTATGGGATATGTATATTCTTTGGGTCTGTGGTATTTTACTTCTCGATCCGTCCTTTTTCTTTTCTTTTGTTCGTTTGACGAAGGACCAAGGAAGATCTATCATAGATTTTAGGTGGTAACATAGAGGTAATGGGTTCCTTGTGGGATTATGTTATCTTGGTTTATGTATAGATATGTTCTTCTTCTTCTTCTTCTCATCTTTCTCTTTTCTTTTACTTTTGGTCACTTTTCGGATTTGTGGATATTTGAAGGATGAAATCTGAAAGATGAAGTCCAAAAGGACAAGTCCGAAAGGACATATTCGAAACCTTTTCGGATTAGTTTACAAGAAATCCGGAAAAAAAATCTACAGACAAATCCGAATACTCTTTCGGATTTCTTTACAAGAAATCCGAAGAAATCTGAAAACAAATCCGAAAAAAGAGGGTTTCTTGACAAATCCGGAAACTAGGGTTTCAAAACAAATCCTAAAGCTTATTTTTCCGACCAGTTAAGCACAACCCAGAAAAGCCCACTTTTTCTTCTTCTTCTCTTCTTTTTCAAACCATAAATCTCACGGTTTGATACAAAATAGTCACTATAAACGATATGTTACATAAAAACTGTTAACGAGGCAAAAGACCACAGAATATCAGTTTGTACGCAACCTGAAATAAAAGCATAAGACTTTTTGACCATATTAAACTGTTAAACCCAGAAAAATGATGAACAATGAAAACTCTTTACAAAACAGTCTAACACATACATTTTTGACAAGAAAAATCATTATAGAAATCAACCATAATAAGCTACAAGGCTATGATGGTACTTGTAGGATCGATGTTTAAGGTTGATGTTGTGATTTGGGAGGTCGGGGATGATGGAAATACATAGCATCCATATTTCATAGTTAGAGAGAGAGTAGAAAGAAAGTGAAAAAGAGTGTTTATTGATAAGGGTGAAGTCTAAAGATAGGCAACAAACTTTTTCAAAAAGAACGAAATACGTAACCAATTAAATCTATTACTTGTATCGCTAAAATACTTTCAAAGTTGGATCAATATACGTAATATTGACCGGATGGTGACCTATTTGACCGGTTAACACTTAGAAAACTTACATTATTGGTCCCTGCGTTGACTTTCATCGGTCATCTTTTGACTTTTTTTCAATTATAAAAATTACAATAATGGTCCTTGTGGTCTGCGTTGACTTTTAACTTTAGTCCCTTGACTTTGTTTTCACTTTTTCGTCCCTGTTTATAGGTTTTCATCCGTTTTTACACGTCTTTGTCCGTTTTTACATGTTTTCGTCCATTTTAACACGTTTTCGTCTGTTTTTTCACGTTTTCGTTTTTTTTTACAAGTTTTGTCCATTTTTACATGTTTTCGTCCGTGTTTATACATTTTCATCCGTTTTTACACGTTTTCGCCTGTTTTACACATTTTTGTCCGTTTTTTCATGTTTTCATCCGTTGTTACACGTTTTCGTTCGTTTTTACATGTAAAAACATATGAAACATCAATGTGCAAATGAACGAAAACGTGTAAAAATGAACGAAAATGTATAAAAATAAACGAAAATGTGCAAAAATGGACGAAAACGTGTAAAAACGGCTGAGAACATATTAAACGGACGAAACGTGCAAAAATGGACGAAAACATGATAAAACAGATGAAAGCGTGCAAAAACGGACTAAAATGTGTAAAAACAGATGAAAACGTGCAAACGTGTGAAAACGGATGAAAAGGGTAAAAAAAAAATAGTGTGTGAATAAGTGTCAAAAAAATTAGTGTAAAAAAAGTGTAACAAGTGTAAAAAAATAAGTCTATGAATAAGTGGTAAAAAGAAGTATATTAACTGTAAAAAAAAAAATTTGTATGAATATATGAAAAAAAATAATAAAAAATAAAGTGAAAAAGTCAATGGACTAAAGTTGAAAATCAACGCAAACTACAAGGACCATTACTGTAACTTTTATACTTTTATGTAACTGTTACATAAATACTGTTAACAAGGCAAAAGACCACAGAGTATCAGTTTGTACGCAACATGAAATAGAAGCATAGGACTTTTTGACCATATTAAACTGTTAAACCCATAAAAATGATGAACAACGAACAATCCACATACGTTTTTGACAACTAAAAACATCACAGAAATCAACCATAATAAGCAACGAGGCTATGATGCCACTTGTAGGATCGATGTTTAAGGTTGACGTTCTGATTCGGGAGGTCGAGGATAATGGAAATACATAGCATCCATAGTTAGAGAGAGAAAGTGAAAGAGAGTGTTTATTGATAAGGGTGAAGTCTAAAGATATGCAACAAACTTTCTCAAAAAGAACGAAATATGTAACCAACTAAATATATTACTTGTATCGCTAAAATACTTTCAAATTTTGATCAACATACGCAGTATTGACCAGATGGTGACCTGTTTGACTGGTTAACACTTAGAAAACTTACATTATTGGTCCCTGTAGTTTGCGTTAACTTTCACCGGTCATCCTTTTACTTTTTTTCAATTATAAAAATTACAGTAATGGTCCTTGTGGTTTGCGTTGACTTTCAGCTTTAGTCCCTTGACCTTTTCTTCACTTTTTCGTCCGTGTTTACAGGTTTTCGTCCGTTTTTACACGTTTCGGCCGTTTTTACACGTTTTTGTCCGTTTTAACACGTTTTTTTTTCTTTTCTGTTTTGCACGTTTTCGTCCGTTTTTGCACATTTTCTTTCGTTTTTACACGTAAAAACATATGAAACCTCTAAAAATGAATGAATACATGTAAAAACATATGAAAACGTGTAAAAATGAACGAAAATGTATAAAAACATTCAAAAACATGAAAAAACGGACGAAAACGTGTAAAAACAAACGAAAAGGTGGAAAAACGGTCGAGAACATGTTAAAACGGGCGAAAACATGCAAAAACAGACGAAAACGTGCATAAACGGATGAAAACATGTAAAAACGGATGAAAACGTGTAAAAACGGACAAAAACGTGCAGAAACCAACGAAAACGTGTAAAAACAGATGAAAAGTGTAAAAAAAATTAGTGTGTGAATAAATGTAAAAAAATTAGTGTAAAAAAAAGTATAATGAGTGTAAAAAAAATAAGTGTATGAATAAGTGGTAAAAAGAAGTATATTAACTATAAAAAAAATTGTTTATGAATATATGAAGAAAAAAAAATAAAGTGAAAAAATTCATGGGGCTAAAGTTGAAAGTCAATGCAAACCACAAAGGACCATTACTGTAACTTTTATAACTGAAAAAAGTCAAGGGACGACCGGTGAAAGTCAACGCAAACCACAGGGACTAATAATGTAAGTTCTCTAAGTGTTAACCGGTCAAACAGGTCACTATCTGGTCATATTGCGTATATTGATCAAAATTTGAAAGTATTTTAGGGATACAAGTAATAGATTTAGTTGGTTACGTATTTCGTTCTTTTTGAGAAAGTTTGTTGCATATCTTTAAACTTCACCCTATTGATAATGATAAAGTTGAAAATACACACACTAATCTTCACCCTCCTAGTGAAGTCTAGAAGGGCTTATATATGACAACATACACATTACTTTATAATATTGACGCTAGTAGCTGCGTATGTGTCAAACATTATAACTATTGTAATCCCGTAAATGTCGTTCCGTTTACGTGTTAGAAGTGAGCCCAACAACCTAGCTAAAAGTGAGGGTACACGTGGGTGTATTTTTGTTAAGTTTATTTTGTCTTATATATTGAAACGTATCATGGAAGCCTTTACTCGATTTTGGAGAACTAAAATATGCGGGGCATGTCATGTCGTCCACTTGGCCAATTGCAGTACCATCTTCATTTTATTTTCATTTTTTTGTTTTGAATTTATTATGCGAAGCTGTACCATCTTTATTTAATATGTTTTCCACCCTTTTTTCTCTTCTGAAATATATTTAGCACTTTGTTTGTTCTTATGGCTTTTGAATGGTGAGAAAAGTAAGTATTGAAAACAGAAGTTGTACAACATAAAACTTTTTTGTTTTCTTTCATTTGCGTCTCCCTTCCTCTTCTAAATGAAACTTAAGAACATTGTTTGTTATTGCTAAAAATAAAGCATTATAAATGAAGTGTACAAAATTGAAGTGTTACTGAAAGATAAATTACATATTGACTTGATTCATAATCAGATTTCATCACCCCAAATTTCAACAACAACATCTCCTCATACTCTCGTTCTTGCCTAATTCTTTCCTCCAACTCTTTTTCAGCCCTTGCCTCTTCTTTTAATATTTCTCTTAATGCGTCTTCGGTTTGATGTTCATCATCTATCTCTTGATTAAATGAATCCTCTACTGTTTGCTCAAATGTTTCCTCTACCACCACCTCTTTTGACGCTACTAGTTTCATAAAGGGTTTAAAAAAATAATTAGATTGTAAATAATTAACCTTAAAATCAACAATAGAAAGATAAGAAATATGTTTACCTTTAGAAATTTGGCCGGCGGATTAGTCTAGGATTACGTATTGAAAACTATTTGATACTAGGGTAATTGGGGAAGAATTAAAAAAGATGAAGTAGGAATAAAGGAATGCGTGTGTGTATGTGAGATGACTGGTGTATGTGAAAAAGTTAGGTTCTAATCAGTAAGTTAAAAATAATAGCTAGTTTAAAAGTACAAATGTGTTTTTTCCCAAAAAAATAAAAATAAATAAAGTACAAAAAGTATGTTTGCTACAGTGAGCGCTACAATAGAATTACAAAGGAAAATGACAGAAAAATGTGTTAGGACAAAAGTGCCCTGGAGTGATTTGCACATACGAACCTAGATAACGAGAAAAGCTAACGACGTTACCAAAATTGAACCAACCGACGTAATATTTTCAAAACATTGGACCAGCGGTGAAATATTTCACGTTTTTGGATGTCGTAGGAAATTTGGCACTTTCTCAGGGACTAACAGTCAAAATTTAATAAAATAACAATCTAGACTCAATAAGGCATCACAAACGAAGGCTTCTAGCAAACATGAAAATCATTCAACTAGCCAATTGAGAGCAACATGTAAATCCAACAAAACAGTAAAGCTACTTGTGATCAGAGTTTCATCCATAGACCATAAGGTAACTTGTCAAACTATCCTTTGGCATGTAGAAAGACATCGTCTGCATCAAACCGGTCACTTCCACGTGACTATGTAACTGTAACGCCATGATAAAGTCAAAATAAATTTTTTGAAGGTAAATGCACCAATCACCTCAACAACAACCATCAAGATAGAGTATGCAACTGTTGTAATAGTCTTATGTCTTAAATTAAACTTTGGAAGGTATATACATCAATCACCTCTACAAAAATCTACTCTATTTACACAGGGCATAACCCTATAGCGTTGCTAGCTAATATAAGGCTAAACACAATGGGTCGGTTGCCCAAAGGGTTATGTAAGGTTGAGGCTAGGTTGCCCCATTGTGGGGGTGGGTTGTGATCGGTTGGGTTGAGAAATTTGACAACCTAGTTCGTCAATTCAACTGAGTTTCTCTTCCAATTTTGTGTACCATTCGAAGATTAAAAGCAAAAAAAAAAAAAAAAAATCTCAGGTCACCACTGTGGCAACTAGGTCGTCGGAGAGAGAAAGCTGATGTGGCATGGGTGAACTAGGTTGCCATTGTGTTTAGCCTAAATAGCCATATCCTATCTCTAGTTGCCATCTTCAATCATGTACAGATGTGCGATAATGATCATCATCGATTCACCAGTAACTTGTGCCACCTAACTGGCAGATATGTGTTATCCTGTCAAAAGATCAATTTACCTGAAACGAAATAAATATGACGAAAGAAATCATATTCTTACTTCATACACTATTTTCTACAAAATAAGGACGTACATGCTCATATGTTTTTTCATGTTTTTACGTGTTACTAGATAGGCCCCTAACTATCAATAAAAGAAAAATTGCTGCTTCATACTCCCTCCGTCCCAAAATTATAGTCCCCGTTTGACTTTTTCGGTCTTTTCATTTCAACTTTGACCTTAAATATTTTTATTTGTGTTATATAATAATTAATAAAAATTATACCAATAAAAATACATTTGAAAACCCAATCAATTCATATATATTGCATCAAATATTATATAACACAAAAAAAAAATACTCAAGGTCAAAGTTGTAAAAGAAAGACCGAAAAAGTCAAAATGAGACTATAATTTTGGGACGGAGATATAAATCATCATAGGTAAAAAGTTTAACTAACAGTTTTTGCTCAACTAGTCTACTAATCCATGCCAAAGGCCCCTCTTCGCGTGCACTAAGACACGTAAAGGCCATTTGGTTGATGGGAGGGACCTTAAAGAGCTAATTGCATATCTAGGATTCGAAGTGACACCTCTTTGAACAATAACTAGATCCTTAGTAAGCTAACTCTTTGGGAATCATGTAAATAACAATGATTGGATAATAAACAAGCATTAATAATCCAAGGAACAAACTGGGTCGAGATGGAAATTAAGAAGCCCAACAGTAGAGTTAATTATTTTAGTTTGCTTACTTATCAAAGGACTATTGTAGGTTATGTATTATCGTTAGAATGTCAAATGTGTAAAATCATATGAGCTGAAAGTTGCCCAAGGTGTATTTTACTGCATACAAGTTACTCGTAATAGATTGCTTTGGTTAATCATATGTACCAAATTTAAAATTCTGTAAGCACTTCTTTAAAATGGACAAAAGAATGTTTCAGAAAAAGTTTATGATCACACCTTTCAATCCATTTGATAGAACAGTTTCGACCATTTAATATACAAATTGACCAGATGAACATTTAACTTCAAAAGAAACATGTCAAATAAGTCGACCAAGTTAGTTACTTGAAATGTACTCATATGCATAAAACCTTCTAAACCGCTAAAAAAGTTTAAATTATTATTGTCATAATCTACTTTTGTGATCACAGTTAACACATTGGCTATCAAGTCAAAAAAGAAAGATAAGAGTGTTTGTCGGGCACCCTCACCCGACCTCTATTAATATTTACTTATAAACTACCCAATTTAACCCGTCTCAAACCCCCAATTGCCAACCTTTATTTAAACCAGCTAAAAATTCTCACACTGCAAACTGATAAATCCAAGATGACTCCATATACCCGCCTAATTAAAGACTTTATAGAGAGCATCAAGAACATACAAAATCAAACCAAGTGGCAGCATATGAGATATGAAATGCAGGTGCTTAAAGTGAAAAAAGTTTCAAAGATAGTCAACTGACAGATCTAAGTACATGATCATAGGTTTTTTCATATTTTTATGTGTTACTAGATTGGCCCCTAACTATCAATAAAAAGAACTTGCTGCATCGTATATAAATCATTGCAAGTAAAATTTTATTCAACACTTTTTGCTCAACTAGTCCACTAGTCCATGCCAAAGGCCCCTCTTCGCGTGCACTAAGACACGTAAAGGCCATTTGGTTGGTGGGAGGGACCTTAAAGAGCTAATTGCGCATCTAGGATTCGAAGTGAGACCGCTTTGACCAATAACTAGAGCCGTAGTAAGCTAACTCTTTGGGAATGGTGTAAATAACAAAGATTAGATACTAATCAAGCATTAATAATCCAAGGAACAAACTGGGTCGAGAGGGAAATTATGCAGAGGCAAGAAGCCCAACACTAGAGTTAATTATGTCAGTTTACTTACTTATCAATGGATTATTGTATGTTATGTTATCGTTAGAATGTCAAATTGGTAAAATAAAAAGATAAAAGTTAAAAAGAAAATTGGTCAAACGGGTCGAAAGGTCATATGAGCTGAAAGTTGTCCAATGTGTATTTTACTGCATACAAGTTACATGTAATAGATTGCTTTGGTTAATCATGTTGGTTTAATGGACAATAAATTAATAGACGTGTGTTAGGATCGAACTCGAGACCACGGGATTGCACACTTTGCGTATGAGAATTAAAGTTAATAATTAAATATAAATGTTGTATTTATTTATTAATTAAACTAAATAATTATAACGGACGTTAAGTAATTATGTGTAATGGACTAACAGTCGTTAAATGTAATTGGAAAAGGACTAAGTTGTAAATAATAGGAAGGTTCCGGAATTCCTTGTGGGATACCTCATCCGATCGGCCACAAGAAAAGGAAACCCAATCAATCTACAACTCAAACTTGTTCACCAAGTTTGTTTGGGTATAAATACAAAACCAACGGTGTTTGTAATTTATCTCTTGTACTCATAAGCTAAAACCTAAATTGTTTTGTGTGTGTTTTTGCTTAGAACCGGTCGACCACCTCCCTTTGGTGTCGACACACTTACTTTTCCAACTAAAATTGTTTTGTTTAATTAAAACTAGCATTCCTTTAATTCGGTATAGTACGTGTGTACAAGAAAGTGGTACTAACACATTATTGTTAGTATTCTTGGATTGAATTACAAAACGGTAAGGGATAATTCACATAATCCTATAAACCCTAATTAGGGTTCATTCAATTGCTAGTTTTGTGGATTTGATTCTTGTTCGGCTAGAATCAAGAAAGGTACGCATACTTTATGTTTTAGTTAATTAATTATTCATTATATGTTCCTATACGCTTCCGCACTTACTTGATGTTTATTGCTTATATTTATGATTAGTCATGTTATATAACTACAACAGTGGCATCACGAGCTTGGTTTAATGAGTAATTAATTACTAAACACGTAAAAAACGAATAATTGTATGTTGTTTGATATGGTTAATCTAGGGTTTTGGTTTAATTTTTGCTTGGGTCGATTTATATAATTTTTTATGGGGCGTTCCCTTAATTTTTTTTAGTCGACGCATTAAAAAAATTTTAGGGTTTTAAAATTGTTTGTTAACCTTATCGAAACCAAGAATTAATATATATGTTACGTGATTAATTCATGAATAATATGTTATATGACATGAAATTTTTATATGCGATCTTGTGACTATTTGTATAATTGTTATGATATATCCATGATGATACATGCATGTTTGTCATGGATAGTTGCTTGAATATTTGTTTAATTGTTAAGATATATTTATCATATGTTTATTTACGATAAATCTTTAATTGGGGAAGACTCCAATTATATATATTAATGAATCAATTATGTGCAATTTGGTATATTATTAATTATAGGTTTACGCAATCGATTCATCGATGTATGTGGCTCACTTTCAATTGAGAGAGTGAAAGCCCTAATTAATATATACATTTAATTCACCTAGACATTGATTATTAATAGGGTTTTATCGAATAAGTTGCATGTGGCTAATTGTTTACACGTATTAAATTGTTTATTATGTGCGCATTGTTTTTAGTTGTTTATTTTTTTATTTGTTTACTTGTTTGTTTATTATGTTAGACAGTTTTAAGCAAAGAGTAATTTTGAATAGAAAAATAATACGGGCTAAACAATGGTGAAATTTGATTTGTTTTTTGAAGAGTTAAGTTTTCAATAGTTTAATTGATTGATGATTCAGTACTAAATGGTTAGAACGGCTCACCCACTAGAACAAACTATAAAGGGGTTAATAAAGAAGTGCTACCACACTGAAAGGATGTTTAAGGTTATGCTTTTGCGCTTACCTGGTCCTCTGCCCCCTGTGAGTTCGATTGGAGCTACTTTGTAAGTCATAAATGTACAAAATCATCTTAAGGGCGAATTAGTTTTAATTCCATGTGCCACTTTGGTGGTAATTACCCGAAACACTAAGTGTTTACACTTATGCAAAAGTACGGTATAATGGACGATAATTAATGCTAAATTCCTTGATTGGTGAACTCAATACCTCAATCAAAACTTTGATAATTTGATCTTTATGAATTGGTAATAAATTTTTTTTATTAAATTTATGCTACAAGATGAATGCATGACATCTTTGTACATATTTGATTTGACCACATAAAATCAAAACTAGTACCCTTATAAATTAAGTTATGTGCCATCTAATTAAAAGGAACACTTGAAGTTGCAATTTACGTCATGACAGTACTTGGCGAGATTGTGATGGACAGGTAAATCTCTATGTAAAGTCAGACCTTACATGGACATATTTGCAGTTCTTTAAGTTAGACACTTAAGTTGAGTAGGAAGTAAGACCTGGACTCAAGGCATAAGATGGGATGAAACATGTTTATATTTTCAATAGCGTTGGAAAATATAAATCCCATAATGATCTAGGAATTGGAAATTGTTTGCCAATTATTGTTCGACAGATTACCTTATTATGTGTTTTCGTTACTAGCAGATCAACTGATGTAATGGAATTATGATAACTTGGATCCTAGTTTTCGAGAAAATTCTATGGTTATATGAATATTACCTTGGGTATTTTATTTTCTTGAAAAGTTTAATTATCGAAAATACTGAAATTGAATTTTGAAAATTCTGTAAATGTATTAATGCAACATTAAACCGTAAACGTAGGTTATTCCTGTATTGATAAATTGATCTACACCTGTAAGGGTTTTTGGTAGAGTCAACTTTGCTAAAAGAATAAACATAGTCCTCTTTTCATTAGAAAGAGTGAGATTCAATCCTATTCCTTTTCATAACTCGTAATTCTAAATACATAACTCGTAAGTAAATTTTAATAGTTAAGAAAATTGCATATTTTCTGAGTTATTAAATTAGAAGCTAGAATAATTACTGTATAATTGGTAAAAGACAAACTAGCATATTTTATCTAGTTGTTTTGTTTTGACCATTTAAAAGTACTACTTACAATTGTTGGAATAGTAGAACTATTCAGAAAGAAATTGCATGCCCAATTTTTTCAAGTTAATAGCATTGATGGATAGTTCATCATCTACATAGTAGAATACACTCTTTTAGTACATAAGTAATTGTTATGTATGGACTTTCTCAAAAGTGTAGGGAAGTAAATAGAGCGCTATTTTCTTTCACTGGTTAATGAAACACTTACAATGTTGTCAAATCCAGTGGGAGTATTGTGTTCTTATTACTGAATAAGGAGTTAATGTAATGATCTCTAATTCAGTGGGAGTTACAAGCTTTGTCGTCTTGGTAGTAACCCAGATTATCTCTAGAATGTCTTAAGATAATTACTTTCCACTTGTAGACACTTATGTTTTCAAGGATAGTCATGTACGTTTCCTTATTAGAAAATGAAGTGGTTCTACATCTACTAGTTATGCTAATATCAATGACACAATCATATTGATCACATAAACAAACATATGTCGTGTTGTTTATCTGATACATGATGTTGTTCCATGCACAAGTGGGAGAAATCTATATTGTGTGCAAGGTACAACATATAGGTATATGATTTAATGGATTCTCTTGACTGCAAGGTAAGAGACTAACATTCTAATATAACTTGTACATATCTAATTCAAGAAACACTTGGTGTTGTAATTTACGCCATGTCGAACTGGCGAGATTGCAACAGAAAGTAAATCTCTATGTGAAGTCAGACCTTGCATGGACATATTTGCAGTTTCTAAATTAGACAAGTATTTAGAACATGTGTCAAAATGATATATAAGAATACTTAAAATTAAATATTTATGTATTATTAGAATGACATAAAATGAAGTAATATTAGATTACTTCAATTTGTTTATTTATGTATTTTGGAATGACATAAATGAAAAATAATGTAGTCCTACATTATTGTGAAGTAAATAAATTAACTTGAAATTACTATTGAAACCAAAAGTTGTGTTCATAATTACTTTAGTTAAATATGTTTATGATTCATTGTAAAGACATAAACATAAAGTCTTTTAAGACTTATAATAAAGTAAGACGTTAACTTGTTAGGTTTTTTAATTAAGACATATACAAGAAGTCATTGAGTTGATCAATGATTTATAACGTTAAATGGGATTATAACAAATTTATGTTTTGATGAGACATGGATATGAAGTGACTTGGTTAAAAAGTACTTGTGTTATAAATCATGTAATTGGCTTAAAAAGTCTATTATACCATTAAGTTGACTTAGTTGGTAAATAGGTAAGCCAAAAGGAATATGTTTATCTTATATATTGTTAGATTATCTTACAATATTAATTCTACTGAATACCACAAGTTGATGGTATGTTCAGTTAGGAGAATCAAACTCTATTTGATTTGTTTGATTCAAGATAACCATAACTTCTTTCTTAAAAAGTAACAAGGTTAGAAAATTGAGTATAGATTGAATATACTCAATATGACTCCAACCTAGAAGATTGATAAAACACCATTTCATTATGGAATTTGATGAATCACATTAAGTTTTAAAATTGAAGATTCTGAATTTGTTAAACTACTTATGAATAGGTTATTAACAAACTAAAGTCAGGAATTGTCAATGTGTATTTGTAATGTCCCAAAAAGAGAACAATGTAGTTTTGCTCTAATTGCTAAGTATATATAGATAGTCTATATATATTACAAAAGACAAGTGGGAGTTTTTTTTATCTTGAAAGATAAAATTACAAGATACATAATCTTCTTAAATACACTAGTAAATATCATGATGAGGTTAGACATGTAAATGATAGACCTCATGATGATGGAATTTTCATTCATAGATCTGCAAGGATATCTCAGATATTTGACTTATATGCTGAGAAATATGAGTTACAGGATTATAGTAAACCTGATAATCATTATGATGGATTACCAAATATTGAATTGGGTAAATTACTCATACTATGAATGTTAAAGATGTTGTCCATAAAGATAATAAATTTTGGAAATTTGGTTTATCTTAATAGTTAGACTAGAGAATGGAAATGAGTTTCTTCAAAGAGATGAAGAACCCTAGTGGTTTGAATTTCTATGTAGAAATCATATGGACAATGTTGTACACATATTTAATGCATGTTTTATGACAAGATTATTAATCATACTTAAGCAATTAATTATGATTGAGTATTCTTTTCTAGACACATTAAATATATAAAGATGATAATTATCATACTTGTTTTCATTAATATGAAATATGACAATGAAATATCAAAACTCTTTCTTGAAGAAATTACTTGAGCGATGACGGTAAGTAATTGAAAGGTTTTTTTTTTGAATTCATATAATCTTTGGAAGTGTACGAAGTGCAATAATTCATGAATGGATAAATGCATGCATCTATAAAATTATTCTTATGTTTAATTATTAAATTCTAGTTTTGATTTATAATTGAAATAAGATAAATTTTAAGTATTCCTGAAAGCTAGTGGGAGTATTATGTTAAGGTTTTAAATCTTATATGTTGTATAACATATAGGAAGTAACATTCCTTGTAAGCTAAATGTTAGGTCTTAGATTGGAATGAAACTTCACTTATAAGATTTAAGAATTAAAACATTCAACCTTGAAATATATATGTTTATTATTAATAAACATGTGCAGTAAAATAAATGATTCTAATAAAAACATGATGCATCATTTGGGAAATGGATAAATATCTTTTGACAAGATAGAACACGAATGAAATATAAGTTTGACCTGTAGATTCATCATGTACATCATATACATCATGTTGTGTATTAAAATTGTTATATCATTCTTGAATAAGAAGTGATTTGACGACATTGATATCTAACTAAAAGTTATTAGATAACTTGTGTAATGAATATTCTAATAGAATTACATCTCCAGCTTGGAATTGCTCCTAGATTCTATGGATGAACAATATGTCAATTGTTGTGCAAATTGTCATCAGCTACAAACTTGAAAGTTTGGAAGACATCAAACATTACACAATAGATATTAAAGTTTACGGAGTTTTAATGAGCATACTGTTGTTTGTATACAATGATGCTGGTTTAATTGAGATGACACTCAATACTAGTCATGGTAGGATTTCATCCTTGTTAATGGCCATGTGAACTAGTTGTGCTACTAAGAGCACAATTGCATTATACATTAAAAGAATAAGAATACTTTAAACTTTAAAATGTTTGAAAGTTTAAATTGTCATAAATTGGTGAAAGAGGATGTCACACACTTTATGAATTTTTATGTGGATTGGTGAATGCACACATACAAGGACTTCACTAATTGAATTCTTGAAATAAGTATTCTCAAAATTACGATAGATCAAGTTGGTTGATTTATGCATTGTCAACAAGTATGATTGTCATTACTTGAGGCATAATTCATCAACTGAAATTTTCATGCATTGATCTATTTGGTATTTGGATAAGGGATGTTAAACAATTATTATAATAAATCAAATATTTGGGATGTTTGATTTTATAATATATTGTATCCTATATTAGCATGTTTAATCCATGAATAAATTTATTTATTCTAAATCGTCCATTGTCGATTAATGATATGGGAGTATCATTAAACTAAGACAAATCTGAGAGATATGGTAGAATATACTTGAAAGTGTATTGATGAGAATGCATACCAATTTCAGATGATATTCAATGAATTGAATATAGGACTTATTCCAACTACATGATTTTACTTTATGGATATTGTTATTAAGTAAATCATGAATAGTTATCATCAGACTTGAGATACCAAATAAGTGTCATGAATGTAGTGCACTTCTGTGGAACAACTTAACGCTATACGTAACTGGTAGTCATAGGGTTGTTTCTCAAGTGTTGCAAAGTTTATGGGTTATTATTGTAGTCAAGATAGAATTTGTTCCTTCAAATTTATTTTGGAGTTTAATATTGTTGGGCCCCTCGTAGGGTTGACAAGATGTTTGCGCCACCAAAGATCTCTGAATATATCAAGATTTGGTAATCTTGCTCAATCGCTTATAACGAGAAACATAATAGTTGAATAAAGAATGACTTAATTCCATATCTTTATTTAACATGGTATTAGAAACAAAAGGATAATAATAATGAGAAATCATTAAAAGGTTTTCCAGGAGCCTTGCTCGAGTTGTACTAGAGGCATTGAAGTGTTGCTAGACGCTAACCGATGTGATCACACTATTAAGATATGTCCAAGTGGGAGCTGTTGGTTTAATGGACAATAAATTAATAGACGTTTGTTAGGATCGAACTCGAGACCACGAGATTGCACACTTTGCGTATGAGAATTAAAGTTAATAATTAAATATAAATGTTGTATTTATTTATTAATTAAACTAAATAATTATAACGGGCGTTAAGTAATTAAGTGTAATGGACTAACGGTCGTTAAATGTAATTGGAAAACGACTAAGTTGTAAACAATAGGAAGGTTCCGGAATTCCTTGTGGGATACCTCATCCGATCGGCCACAAGAAAAGGAAACCCAATCCATCTACAACTTAAACTTGTTCACCAAGTTTGTTTGGGTATAAATACAAAACCAACGGTGTTTGTAATTTATCTCTTGTACACATAAGCTAAAACCTAAATTGTTTTGTGTGTGTTTTTGCTTAGAACCGGTCGACCACCTCCCTTGGGTGTCGACACACTTAATTTTCCAACTAAAATTGTTTTGTTTAATTAAAACTAGCATTCCTTTAATTCGGTATAGTACGTGTGTGCAAGAAAGTGGTACTAACACAATATTGTTAGTATTCTTGGATTGAATTACAAAACGGTAAGGGATAATTCACATAATCCTATAAACCCTAATTAGGGTTCATTCAATTGCTAGTTTTGTGGATTTGATTCTTGTTCGGCTAGAATCAAGAAAGGTACGCATACTTTATGTTTTAGTTAATTAATTATTCATTATATGTTCCTATTATATTTATGATTAGTCATGTTATAATATTACAACAAATCATATGTACCAAATTTAAAATTCTGTAAGCACTTCTTTAAAATGGACAAAAGAATATTTCAGATAATCCAACATGGCCAGCTAACCGTAGCCATTTTGACCCGTTACGCCAACCTGCAGAATCCACCATTTAGTTACCTCTGGCCAAAACGATGGTAAAAGCAATCAACTTACTGACCACAAGTGATTGAAGAAACTAAAAAATCAGTGCTGATCATGGCTTCCACATGTTGTAGGATAATCATTGTTAGCTTTAGTTCATGTACTGAAACATAACAAAATGTGATTGAGCTCTCTTTGTATTTCAACGGTTGGGTTGTGTTTTTCATTCTTTAGGCATCTGTAATCATTTAAATTTAGAGGCACAACTAGTATCCTAACGATTGCCTGGAATTGACATTTTTTTATACACAAGTCTTTCAAAACATCACAGCTGACAGCACTAGAGCTATTACACTAAACTAATAAGCCAACGTAACAATACTAAATTCAGAAAAAGTTTACGATCACACCTTTCAATCCATTTGATAGAACAGTTTCGACCATTTAACATACAAATAGACCAGATGAACATTTAACTTGAAAAGAAACATGTCAAATGAGTCGACCAGGTTAGTTGAGTTAAAGGTCATCCGAAATGTACTCAAATGCATAAAACCTTCTAAACCGCTAAAAAAGTTTAAATTTTAATTGTCATAATCTACTTTTGTTATCACAGTTAACACATTGGCTATCACGTAAAAACAGAAAGATAAGAGTGTTTGTCTGACCCAACCTCTATTGATATTATTTAGTAAAAAAGTACCCAATTTAACCCGTCTCAAACCACCTATCGCCAACCTTTATTTAAACCAGCTAAAAATTCTCACACGGCAAGCTGGTAAATCCAAGATGACTCCATACACCCACCTAATTAAAGAATTTATAGAGAGAAATAGGATTTATATTCAAAACACACCTTCTCAAATAGCGTTATATTTCGCTCACGAGCTTGTGATGGTTAAAATGACCAAGAAGGACCGGTCATTTAGGGGGTGTTTGTTTAAGCTTATATATGAGCTTATATGATAGTATAAGCCTATAGTTTTTGGCTAATGAGGTTATTAAGACTTAAGATCGAAAAAGGAGTTCATAAAGAGGTTATGAAATATAAGCCAAAATTATATAAGCTCATATTTGAACCTGAAGAAACAGCCCCATCATATAAGCTGATGTGAAGAGCCTATGATAAATGCTTACTGGTGATTGTATTAGCTTAATTAACGGGCTTATGAGCTTATTGAAAATCTGATAAGCCCGATATAATGGCTTCTAAACTTATAAAAATTTTGAATAAGCTCATAAGCCCATTGAGGGTATCGATTCCGAAAGACAATCACCATACACGTAGCATCATCATTGTATTCAAGCCCTCTAGACTAGCGTAACACTGAGTTCTAAGAATAAGATATAATCATGTTGATAAAAAAACAATAATGATAATGATCATTGCTATTTAATCAATTTGAAGGCCTAATTCAAATAAACAGATTAAAAACTTATACCCAAATTGCCAAAAAAGTGATGAAATTAGGGTTCCCGCGAGAATGAGAAAAAATTTGGACCATTTCGATTTGTGCGTGTGATCCTTGCTAGGGGCCATGCTAATCTTCTCAGATCGTTCAATTTTATCGGATGTCCCAAGGACAATGATAAGTCGTTTAGCGAGTGTATATAAACCAGTTATAACTTCTTCTTCTGGTCGATGTGGGATGATTGATTTGACACTATCTACTTACTTTGAGCTAATAATTTACCCATTTATCTTTTTTAGTGATATCAAATAAATATATAAAATTTCAAAAAACTAATTAGCTAAGTGAACTAATACTGCTAACATTATTTTTTCTTTTCTAATAAATATATTAAGTTTTAAAAAACCAATTCCCCGCGTGAACCAATACCATACTACTTTTATGAGTATGGACCAATTTTCATCAATTTACCAAAGTTAACCATGACGCATTAACTAATGTAGTCTTCATAATCGTAGTTGCTTCATAAACACTTTTCTTCGTTCTTTTAGTATGATCATATAAGGAGAGGTGAACATGTGACTACACGATCATATAAAAAATTATCACAGTGTGTGATGATGATTATGGTGTAGTATTAACAATCCTTTTAGAATAAGTTAGACAAAGATTTAATATATCAAAAGCAAACCGAATCATTTTAGTTGATCCGATAAGAATCACATTTATAAATGTTGTTCCCTATTCACTATAATATAAAAACAGTTTAAGTCTTGTAAACAAGCTAATAGTGAATCAATGACTGAAAAGATATAAGTAAAACACTAAGAGTAATTTTCAACATCATATTCTTATTAGAAATGAATCAAAAGAATATGTTACCCTAGTACTTGCGGAACAGTACTAGGGATTGAAATGACAAAGTGTTGTAACTCCTCACTAAGCTCAGCCTAAGTCTGAGCACAACTACGAGTACCCACTGAGCTATCTCAGGGATAAAGTTGTATTTGGAGGAGTGAAAGATGGCTTGCGGGTATGTGTGTTTTTACAATTCACGAGCTTAAACTTTTACTCCATCTCTTATGCTATTTATACAAGTATGAGTTTTAACTCTTTCCTAAGTGACAAACTGACAATTTGCAGAAGACAAAATACTGATGTATTTTGTCTCTGTTTACAAAGACTATATTAGGTAAAGGGACCAAGTCACTTTCTTCATGTCACTACTGATGCTGATTCTAAAAGGGAAACTTTCAGGATAAGTACTCCGTCTTATTCATTTCCAATGTAAACGTTTTATCCCGCCCATTCTTCAGTCTTCATAGTCTTCAGTCTTCAGTTTCAGTTTGTCTTCAGTGTAAGTAGTTGGTGAGGGGTTGAGGGATTCAGTGAGTTATTGTCATCACTCACTGAATCCACCATCTTCTTCTTGACTCAGTCTTCACTCTTTAAGTTCCGTCTTACTGAGTAGAGAGACTTTTTCTTCGCCTCATACTGAGTATCCTGAAGATGGCTCACTGAAGGGACAATGATAAGCCGTTTAGGGTTCAGGGTGAGCAATAAAACGGTTTGAAAAAAAATTTGGACCATTTCTCGATTTGTGCGTGTCATCCTTGCGCAGGGGCCATGCTAATCTTCTCTGTATCGTTCCAATTTTATCGGATGTCCCCGAAGGGACAATGATAAGCCGTTTAGCGAGTGTATATAAACCAATTATAACTTCTTCTTCTGGTCGATGTGGGATGATTGATTTGACACTATCTACTTACTTTGAACTAATAATTTACCCATTTATCTTTTTTAGTGATATCAAATAAATATATAAAATTTTTAGAAACTAATTAGCTACTACTAACATTTTTTTTTCTAATAAATATATAAAATTTTAAAAAACTAATTCCCTAATACCATACTACTTTATGAGAGGTGAACGTGTGACTATACGATCATATAAAAAAAATAACCATAGTATGTGATGATGATTATGGTGTAGTATTAACAATCCTTTTAGAATAAGTAAGACAAAGATTTAACATATCAAAAGCAAACTCAATCATTTTAATTGATCCGATAAGAATCACATTTATAAACACGAAAGCTATATGATTTCCGTGTACTCACCTGAAACACAAGCTTTTATTGTGGCGTTCCATCAATACACTGTATAAGGTTATACGGCGTATAGGGTGTTGCTCTATAGGCTACGTGACTCCAAAACTCATTTTCCGAAAACAGGATCTCCACTTGCCGTAAATTCCTTAAACCTAAACAACATACTCCATTCATGCTAAATATCGTAACTTAACATAAATATTACAATCATGATGTGCGGAAGCTTAGTTTCTCAAAATATGAGAGTTATCCCAAACACTCTCCCTTTGACCCATTAACTACTTAACTTGATCGTAAACATATATTTCGTCATAGTTTGGATAGTAAAATCATGAAAGGCTTTTGTAGATTTCAACTTTAGTCCAAATCCAACTAGAAAGTTGTACAGATTTCACATTTACATGGTTATTGTTGCATGCTTAGTCCAAAATCTAAGCATAAACCAAAATCTGAAAATACACACAAAAATCAACACAATAAACTACAAAAAGAATATAAAATAAAAATATTATACTTGATAGGATTGTCAACCAAAGGGAGTACATACAAAGTTGATCAACAAAACATCAGAAAATAACATCACCAACTAAACTGAAAACATAAAAACACATGATATATCCAATTTAACCCGTCTCAAACCACCTATCGCCAACCTTTATTTAAACCAGCAAAATATTCTCACACGGTAAACTGATAAATCCAAGATGACTCCATACACCCACCTAATTAAAGAGTTTATAGAGAGCATCAAGAACACCCACCCAATGCAAGTGCTTAAAGTGAAAAAAGATTCAACTATGTCGTTATGCAAGTGCTTAAGTTGCACCCACCTGTGAGTAGTTTGAACTCAAATGATTGACAAACACACGATAAGCTAAGCAACTATGATTTTTGCCAAAGATGCAAACAATAACATCTCCACCCGCGATTATACACGGGAAAAAAAAATCAAATACGGAAGCAAAAGTTACCCTTACCACAAATGGTTGAAGATATTAAATCGTGCCGATCACGGGTACCATGTGTTGTATAAGGAGTATATGTGGCAGGATTACATGAATTAATCTTACTGCAACGTAATAAAATGCATCCTAGTGTTACAAATTAGTAGCAAACAAAAGGCGAAAGTTTATACTTTGTTACGATTAGCATATATTTTAAGGGTTAATCTTTTTAGAGAGAAATGGGATTTATATTAAAAACACACCTTCTCAAATAGCGTTATATTTCGGTCATGAGCTTATCTATACTACATAATAATGCATTTAGTACTTCCTATAAAAGGAAGTCTTAAAAATGTAAGCCTACACATCTTACTCTAATTAGTAATTCATATAATTAAATTCTACACTATAATAATTGCATTATAATATACACTAATGACACATTAAATTTTAGTATTAAAATGGATGTTACAAACTTACAATAATACAAATTTATAGTTGTAATTTTTATCATAAACATTCAAGTTTTACAAAGTTCAATTGAGTATAAGTACGGATATCTATATTTGTATTAATATACTTTACGGAAATTCAAACACGCATCTACTCTTTTCGAACGATCAAACGGGGTAGTCAAATACTGACTCTCATTGCATACTGCTTAAAGATCAAGGTACGAGAAATTGACATGTTGGGTACCGCCGCTGCTTTGCGCGGGTACTATGCTAGTGATAGTTAAATGACCAAAAGAAGGACAAGTCATTTAGGGGGTGTTTGTTTAAGCTTATATATGAAAGCTTATATGATATAAGCCTGTATTTTTTGGCTTATGAGGTTATTATGACTTAAGATGAAAAAGGAGTTCATAAACCAGAAAATAAGCTGAAAAAATGAAGTTATGAAATATAAGCCAAAAGCTCATATTTGAACCTGAACAAACATCCCGATATACGCTTGATGTGAAGAGCCTATGATAAACAGCTTACTGGGTGATTGTATTAGCTTAATTAATGGGCTAATGAGCTTATTGAAAATCTGATAAGCCCATTAGCAGCATTGAGCTTATGAAGCACTAGTGGATAAGGTCATAAGGCATTATAAATAAGCTTCTAAACTTATCAAATTCTTCAATAAGCTCATAAAATAAGCTAGTATGTTAATATCCAAACTGATAAAGGAATTGAACTGACAAAGGAATTGAACTTATCCATTCCGAAAGAAAATCATTATGATAGCCATACACATAAGCATTATCATTGTGTGATGAAATTAGGGTTCAGGCTGGCTGAGCAAGAAAATGATTGAGAAAAAAATTTGGACCATTTCTCGATTTGTGCGTGTCATCCTTGCGCAGGGCCCATGCTATCAGAAATTCAGTGAAACGCTAAATGATGATGATACCTGCATAATAATAATCAGAATAGTTGAACGATATGAAAATCGTTGGGAATATTTCTTGTTGCATTTTATAATCAATTGGTTTGATTATAATACTCAAATGGTTGGATGATCATAAAGATTTTGTTTCATTCTATTTTGGGCCTTTGGAAGTTTGTCATGATAAGTGTCAGTATACCTTAAACTAGAAATGAATGGTGATTTGTTTATTGGTGATTGACAAGAATATTGATTCTTTTATGAACCGGACTTTTGTGATGATGATAACGGTAATGGTGATGGATAGTATGATATGTTATTCAGAAGACGATGCTTCAACAGATGCGATCTGCTATTCAGAAGACGATGCTTCAACATATAAGAGAGATTTTCAAATCTCAAATTAAACTCAAAGTTTAACTCTTAAAACTCACACACTTTATTCCATGAGGCAAGGCCTCTATTTATACATGAGGATGGTAGGTGTAGTAGCTACAGCCTACGTCATTGCTTACTTATATTTACATTATTGATACAGATAGGTGGCCGACAGGACATACATTATTATCTTACATTATTACTAGAAAACAAACCACATCACAACACACTGAAGAAAAAGCTGAAAAGTAAAAGTAGTAGTGGCGCACTATCACGTGATTCAATGATTCTTCATTTTTTGTCATCTTCCTTGTGCCTTTTTGCGTCATCGATAATTCTTGAATTTTTGTCTTCATTCCTGCATCTGTGTTTCTGTGCAGAATTCACAAACGTGTCTTTGTAGATTGGATAATCGCTGACATAATGCAATTTTGAAATCTTCTGGTAATGCTGAAAGTGATCCAGAAAAATGTTCAAATGGTTCTTCAAATTTTGCTAAGTTTTCCTGATCTTCTTCACTAAGTTTTCCTGAAAAGTTTGAATAGATCAAGATATTATCTTCAAAATAGTTAATTTTAAATTCCGACTTCTGTCTTCGTCTTGTTCCGAGTTTTGATGATGCAAAAAAGACTCTTGCGAGTGCTTCCACAAAATGTCTGATGGATGGAGTTGTTGGTGATATCTCGTCCTTTGACGGGTATTTATCACTACTGACTCCTAGTTCTGCTATCGTAATTGATGGTACTAACAGCTGGTGATCTTTGCAGAAGGTTGGGTAACTTGAATGCATGCTGAAATACAATGGTCGTTTCTTTGCGAAAATATCATTGTATGTTCTGATGATGTTCTGTATTTGTATCGGGAATTCTAGAAATTCTCTAACACTTTCTTCGTCTGTGTATATTGTGTCCAATAGTCCATGAACGAAATATTCATGAATATCCATTGGTGCTGCTCCTGGTAAGAATATTGCCTTCGGTCCAATTCTTCGATCTTTTGGATAGAAAGACTTGGTGGCTTGTACTTCGTTATAGTGAATAATGCTATCCCAAAGTATTTGGAACTTCTCAACGGATGGCTTCTTCATGGCTTCTTTTTCTTTCGTAGTTGGAATGCTTCTTATCAAGTCTATTGGTTTCATTCTAGATGTCTGTTCCTGGTTGAGAAACATGAATTTTTTTGATCGCTTAACTTCTTCTGTTGTGACAGTTTTGTATGATTCCTTGAGTGCTTGCTGTGCTATTTCCTTTGATGTGTAACTCTTGTGAGTAACACTTTTTCCGATTATGTGAGGACTGGCGAGCGCCCAATCAGAATATATTCCTCTGTCTGGTCCATCAAAAATGACGTACCATTTTTGTTTTCCAATGCTTGAATGTTGTACAATTTCTTCGACGTCATCTACCATTTTTATGTATTCATCTCCTGAGGGTGAAGGTGAACATGATGCTTGGGTTCTTTGGGTAGAGTTTGATGGCATGGTTCTTTTGGATGGAGTGGATGTTGTTGGTCTTGATGGTGTTGGTGTTCTAGTTGATTCAGAAATTGATTCTGAATTTGTGTTTCAGGTTAAGTATTGTACTGTGCTAGATAGTTCTTCTTCCTCCATCCTAACAATGGCTAATTGCTTTTCTAGAGAAATGCGTTCCTCTATTTTCTGTTGAAGTTGATGTTGAGCTTGCTTCACTATTCCTTCCATTCTCTGGTGAGGGTATCTGCAAAGGTGTTGTTGTCGCTTTTGATATATTTGATGTATGGATGGAATTGATGTAGTTGCAGTTGCCAAAGGATTAGTCGACATCTACAATAATCTTCCTGTAATTTGTATCTCCAAAAACCTGTTACATATTTTGAATCCGTTCGTAATTCAAATCTTGTTTGCAATAGATCGATCTTCCATTTTTTGAGTGTCTTTAAACATGCTAGTGTTTCTTTTTCATGAGTGCTGTACTTTTGCTCGGTCTCCGAGAACGTTCCAGAGATATATTTACATAATTTTGCTTCGTATTTTTCTGCTTTTAAAACAAATGTCTGCTCATTTCTTAAAAAACTAGTTCTGATGTTAATATTGAGTTTAATAATACATTAATACTTGATCAGATTGAGGAAATTGCTTTCCATCAATACATAGTGCTGATAATGCTACTTTTGATTGAGGAATTTGACTTCCATCAATACATAGTGCTGATAGATTAGATTGAGGGATTGGAATTCCGTCAATGTCTAATCCTAGTAATTCTTTACCATTCTGGATGGCCTTTATACATCTTGCCCAAGTGCTATCAGATGCATCTGTTTCAATAGTCAAAAAGTCTTTTGTTTCCGGGTTATATAACTCCGGTAAACGTTGTATAGTAGTTTTAATACGTTCAACAAGTTGGGTGTCAGATGTTGTCCATTCACAACGAATTTTTTCAGAAATTTTCTTTTGTAAAACTTTTCTTTCTTTTGCTAGATTTTTTAAAAATCCTTGTAAATTATTATCCATAAATTGATAGTGCTGGTTTTAATCAGCAGACATATCACTAGAATAATCACTAGTATTTGTATATGCATATATCTCAATATCTGAATCGATATCTGAATCTTCAAGGGGTTCATATCCTAAATTATATGCTACTTTTAATACTTCTGTTCCTTTCTTTTCTCCTTTTATAAGGCATTTATTTGCATAATGACCTTCTTCATGACATAACCAACATCTGCAATCTTTCTTTTTAGCTGGACAATATTTGGAATTATCTTGCTTTTTGTATTTTTGACGATGTTTCTTTCGATTTCTAAAATAATTTTCTTTTGAATTTCTTTTATAAAAACTTGTATACTTTGGATTATATGTTTTTCTTTTCCATATCTTTCTTCGATTCTTATATGTTTTTTGTGAGCATCCATAGTTGCCTATTTTGTCAGTTTGTCTTTCACAACAAAGTTCAACCTGTGCTTCTTTTTTAGCTATTTCTTGTAAACATTTCTTCCTAACCCATGCTTTTACTGTAGTAATTCGGGCTCCTAAAGTATCTTCTATGATTCTAGTATTATCTTGCAATATTGCTGCGTATGAATCTTTTAATTCTGGTGCTATAGATTCGGGAAGTTTATTAAAAAACATTTCTAAGGCTGCTTTTTGTCTTGTGATATCTAATTTATAATATTGATCTGAAAATTCACATATGAAATAATCTAGATAACACATGTTACATATCTTAAGATTAACTAATCTCCAATATGCATGTTCCCTAAAAGCTTCAATTGATGCTTCTTTTCCTGAAATTCTTCCTGTAAATTCTTGTACTATACATGCTACAATGTTCTTAAAGGTTACCTTGGCATCAATTGTTGCTATTCTTGATAATTCTAGTTCATCTATAGATTCTAAAAATCTATAAACATTTCCTGATGTTTTGTGTATTATAAAATTGAGTAAATCTCTTGGTTGTAATGCTCGTAACTCTTCAGTTAGTTGTATTTGAGCGCTTAATCTATTATTCCAATCTTGAATTTTATCATCTATTTCTGTTTCGCAATCAATATTTAGAACTTCATAACTCATTCTAGTTATTGGTATTTTTGGTATATATTGATTAGGTATTCGTTCCCATTTTCCTTTCTTGTTTCTAATCATCCCTTGTTGGTATAAATATCTTTCTGTAGGTGTTGGGGGTTTATAATCAAATTGTCTTTGAAAATCTTCGTCTATATATGATTTTTCCCGTTTTTGTGCAAAGTTATAATTTGTATAAGAACTTTCTCCTGGGTATCTATATGGATTTTCGTATGGATTTTCAACCGAACTATAATCTTGTACTATGTCTGCATCTTCTTCGTTTGTTTCAGACGGTATGTTTAATGATGACATTAATTTATTGAGAGTTTCAATTGATTCTTCAAGATTTTCCATTATGTTATTCGTATTGGTGGATCAATTTTAAGGGTTGGCTCTTTTAATAATGTTTCTTTTATTTTAGTAATAGTAATATCCTAAACTTTCAAATTCTTTTGTCTTTTTATTCAATAATATTTGTATGTCTTTTAACTCTTCTTGTGTTGTTTTAGATAATTCTAGTAATTGTCTAAGTATTAAAAAACTTAATATTTCAATTATATTATTAAGTGTTGAAATTAATGTATTTATTTTTTCCCTAATAGTTTGATTCTTTTCATTTTTATTTACTATATTAATACTATATAGCGTTCCTTTTGGTAGGTTTTGAGGTATTTTAAATAACGTTTGATTATATGATATAAATGGTTCGAAAGATGTAATATTTTTATCATCTTCGATATCTATTTTTTGATCTGAGGAATTTTCTGAAATATGATTCATTTTCTAACAAATTATTAGTTCATAATTTACTTCTTTTATTATTTATTTGTTTCCTTCTAACGTGTTTATCATTAATTTTAAATATATGTGTATATCAATTGTTAAAAAACCATTAGAATGTGTTTTTTCGCCTTTTTCTATTCTTTTTCTTATGTTTTTTTATTTTGTTTAATATATTTTCTCTTGATTTTGAAAAAACATTTTTAAATGTCTAATATTTTGTTTGTTTTTCTCTATTTTTGTTTGAATTTTAGTGTCACTCATATTCTTAGACTTAATGATCTTAACATTTGTTTCATTTCTTTTATATCTTCTTGATTATTGGAAGATTCTCTAATTGGTTTCTCAATTTGTGGTATCCACACTGATGATATATCAGATGTTGATTTTCTACTTCTCTCAATATACTTATTTTTTGAAAACATGTTTGGTGTTTCAAGACTAAGTAATGGTTCAAAAAGTTTATCAATATGAATTCTATCATTTGTCTTAAAAGTGATACTATGATGTGAGTTAGTAAGTGCATAGTTTATTTGATATGTTGCTGTAAAAGGGTGATTTCCTTTGTACATGAATGCTCTTCTTAATAATTCATATCTAATAGTGATACTTTTATTTATATCTTTATCCTTTAGACTTAATCCCATTTGTACGTTTACATCAAATTTTATTTTACCTTCGGTTAAGTTTCCTTTACCTCTAGCAAAAATACTTTCTTCTTTATTAATTATTCTATCATCTCATAATTCTAATTCAATAGGTGTATTACAAACCATAAATGTACTTTTTAATGTTATTTGTATGGTTGATATATGAATATATGCTATTTTACTTCTATATTTTTCATTCATTTGCTTTATTCAATTGTTTATTTGTTGTTTATTAAGTATAGGGATAATAATATCGCCTTTTGTTTGTTCAATAGGAACTGGTTCTTCTCCAATGATTTTTCCAAAATATATAATATTTTTTCATGAAAATAATTCTCTAAGTGACCTTTGATAATCAAAATTATGTTTTTCTGATAGTGTAAAATTAGATCTTCTAATAGTTGTTCTATTAATAATAGTATCTAACATAAATCCTGATTCATTTTCATTTTCATGAATAATAGAGATTTCTTCTTTACTACTTATTGATGAATTTGACATATTTTTATTATCAATATAAATACTACTTTGAATTTATTAAAGCTTTTAAATTATACCTGCTTCCTAGCAATTTAATTCTTCTTGATGACTACTGATAATTCTGTTTATCTTCTTGATCTTTGGCACATATCTTTCTTCTGCTTTTGTGATTCTTTTGTCTTGCTCCAAGCTCTTGTCTTGCTCATTTATCTTGCTCCTAGATCTTTCTTCTTGCTCTGATACCAGAAATTTAGTGAAACGCGGAATGATGATGATATATGCATAATAATAATCAGAATAGTTGAATGATATGATAATCGTTGGGAATATTTCTTGTTGCATTTTATAATCAATTGGTATGATTATAATAATCAAATGGTTGGATGATCATGAAGATTTTGCTTGATTCTATTTTGGGGCTTTGGAAGCTTGTCATGATAAGTGTCGGTATGCCTTAAACTAGAAATGAATGGTGTTTTGTTTATTGGTGATTGACAAGAATATTGATTCTTTTATGAACCGGACTATTGTGATGATGATAACGGTAATGGTGATGGATAGTATGATCTGCTATTCAGAAGACGATGCTTCAACAGATGCGATCTGCTATTCAGAAGACGATGCTTCAACAGATAAGAGAGATTTTCAAATCTCAAATTAAACTCAAAGTTTAACTCTTAAAACTCGCACATTTTATTCCATGAGGCAAGGCCTCTATTTATACATGAGGATGGTAGGTGTAGTAGCTACAGCCTACGTCATTGCTTACCTATATTTACATTATAGATACAGATAGGTGGCCGACAGGCCTTACATTATTACTAGAAAACAAACCACATCAACCACACTAAAGAAAAAGCTGAAAAGTAAAAGTAGTAGTGGCGCACTATCACGCGGTTCAATGATTCTTCATTCTTTGTCTTCTTTCTTGTGTCTTCTTGCGTCATCGACAATACTTGAATTTTTGTCTTCATTCCTGCATCTGTGTTTCTTTGCAGAATTCACAAACGTGTCTTTGTAGATTGGATAAACGCTGACATAATGCAATTTTGAAATCTTCTGGTAATGCTGAAAGTGATCCAGAAAAATGTTCAAATGGTTCTTCAAATTTTGCTAAGTTTTCCTGATCTTCTTCACTAAGTTTTCCTGAAAAGTTTGAATAGATCAAGATATTATCTTCAAAATAGTTAATTTTAAATTCCGACTTCGTCTTCGTCTTGTTCGAGTTTTGATGATGCAAAAAGACTCTTGGCGAGTGCTTCCACAAAATGTCTGATGGATGGAGTTGTTGGTGATATCTCGTCCTTTGACGGGTATTTATCACTACTGACTCCTAGTTCTGCTATCGTAATTGATGGTACTAACAGCTGGTGATCTTTGCAGAAGGTTGGGTAACTTGAATGCATGCTGAAATACAATGGTCGTTTCTTTGCGAAAATATCATTATATGTTCTGATGATGTTCTGTATTCGTATCGGGAATTCATGAAATTCTCTACACTTTCTCCGTCCGTGTATATTGTGTCCAATAGTCCATGAATGAAATATTCATGAATATCCATTGGTGTTGCTCCTGGTACGAATACTGCCTTCGGTCCAATTCTTCGATCTTTTGTATAGAAAGACTTGGTGGCTTGTACTTCATTATAGTGAATAATGCTATCCCAAAGTCTTTGGAACTTCTCAACGGATTGCTTCTTCATGGATTCTTTTATCAAGTCTATTGGTTTCATTCTAGATGTCTGTTCCTGGTTGAGAAACGTGAATATTTTTGATCGCTTAACTTCTTCTGTTGTGACAGTTTTGTATGATTCCTTGAGTGCTTGCTGTGCTATTTCCTTTGATGTGTAACTCTTGTGAGTAACACTTTTTCCTATTATGTGAGGACTGGCGAGAGCCCAGTCAGAATATATTCCTCTGTCTGGTCCATCGAAGATGACGTACCATTTTTGTATTCCGATGCTTGAATGCTGTACAATTTCTTCAACGTCTTCTACCATTTTTGTATATTCATCTCTTGATGGTGAAGGTGAACATGATGCTTGGGTTCTTTGGGTAGAATTTGATGGCATGGTTCTTTTGGATAGAGTGGATGCTGTTGGTCTTGATGGTGTTGGTGTTCTAGTTGATTCAGAAATTGATTCTGAATTTGTGTTTCGGGTTAAATATCGTACTGTGCTGGACAGTTCTTCTTCCTCCTTCCTAACAATGACTAGTTGTTTTTCTAGAGAAATGCGTTTTTCTATTTTCTGCTGAAGTTGATGCTGAGCTTGCTTCACTATTCCTTCCATTCCCTGGTGAGGGTATCTGCAAAGGTGTTGTTGTCGCTTTTGATATATTTGATGTATGGATGGAATTGATGTAGTTGCAGTTGCCAGCGGATTAGTTGTCACACCCCACCAGAGGCGGAAACGCGAGGTGCGACATAATCAATATACATCGCAAAAGAGATATAGTACAATACCATATTTAAATTTAAGGAAATAATAAAATGTTACAATATTTTTCAAGCCAACTTTGGCAATAAAATTTTAGAGTTTGGTTTCCAAAAGACATCTTCTTATACTTAATAACCAAAGACGATACGTGAAGACTCCTTTATGCAGAAGACTTCATAAATCATGCTTATTGGCGATCACCTGAAATGCATGAGAAAACAGGTCAACTATGAAAATAGTTGGTGAGTATACATGTTTTATGTATTACAAAAAGCCATTTTAATAAAAGTCCTTTTACTTATTATAAAATCCAATTTTAAGAAAGTGTTTAAATGGTACAAAACATTTTTGAGTATATCTGCCTTGCAAATGTCCTGTCAACTCATCATGTTACAAGTCCCGCCCATACAAGACTTGTAACATATAAGTTGACATACATTTCCATATTTCAAGTGGTAAGTCTAGTAGTCAATACACCCATGGTCATATTAACGCCTCATATATAATAAAGTTATGCGGCAAAGCCCCTAAAATAAATAATATGCGTTCCGTAGACAGGGGAACGAGAGGTTGGCCGACCTCTAATAGTGCTATCCATACTATCTACTGCTCCGCAGGGGGAGCCGCATGAACGGTATGCGTATAATTGGAGTGCGAACGGCAAACCAATACGGAACTAACAATGTGAATGTACGAACAGTACATCATAACAACTATTATATACTATCAATTAAGACTGCTCCGAACATGGGAGACTCGGCATTGCTCCTAACAAGGGAGACTTGGCGTTGCTCCGAACAGGGGAGACTTTAGGTCATGGACGTACGGTCCATTAGGTCCAAACAAGTCATAAGCTCATAACTAAGTCCAAGAGTCTAAGGGTTCAAAATATATTAAAAAGGTTCAATTTAAGTCAAAGAGGGTTCAATATAAAACAAAGGGTTCAAATATATTAAAGGTTCTAATTCAGATAAAAACAATTTAAGTTTAATGTTCATGCATTTCACCTCAAATAAGTAAAGCAGTAAAAAAAAGGGGCTGTGAATACTCACAAGCATAAAAAGTTTAATAAGTTCATAAAACGTTATTTAATTTAATTCAAATATAATTCATGCATTCCACCCCGAAACAATTAAATCATTTAAAAAGGGGTCCGTGAATACTCACCTCAGTAATGCAGTCTAAAGCAGTAGTCAATTAGAATTATTGGATGGCACCGACACGCGACCTAGATTAGTATGGCAAATTTAATCCATAGTTCTAGTTTAAGACTCGAATTTTTTTAAATGAGTTTAAAAGTCTTTTTATGTTGTTGTTGCTTGTGTGGCAATGATTAATGTTTAGTATAATTTCTGTTGATGTTTGGCTCTTGGAAGTGCATAAGTACATAATAAGAAAATATCAATGACAAACGAATCTTCGGTTTGACGGTAACTGAAAGACAATGTACAGAAAGAAATTAAAAATAAATATTAGACGTTGTCGGAATATGAAAACATTGTTGTTAAAAGTATATAACTAAGTGTATATTTATATATACAAAATATTAGTTAACGATATGAATAAAAGTATAATATTTTTAAGTAATGGTTCTATTTAAAGTATTTGTATTTAAAATAAGTTAGTGGATGGTAAATTATATCTTTTTAGAGTGTATGATTGTTTAGATTATTATGAGTGTAGGATGACAAGTAACTTAAGGTTATAGTTTTAATGATATGAAAAGGTTAAGTTTTGATTACCATTTATAATTTAGAATCTATTTATAAACAAGTTTAGTAGATTAGAGTATGTCGTGAAATCATGTCGAGATCGAGTAAGTCGAATACGTCGGGAACAAACCGTGGAATAAGCCGAAGTCAAATAAGAAATTTCGTACGCTAGTTGGGCTTGGTGTGGGCTTCGACCCACACACCCGCGGTAAAAGCAATAGCATGTTTAAAGTTGAGTGGGTTCAAGTGGGTCCGGCCCACTGTCACTCTCGACACAAAACAGAACCAACACATGATCTTTTTAAATTTTCATAAATGCATGACTTGAACTAATGTGTTTAATATGTGTTCTAATGTGTTTTTCAAATATAAGATTTTGAGGAGTATTAAATAGTACCCAATGTATTAGTGTTGCTGCAAAGATGAATTTTCAGTGGCTTGGACTCAAAAAAAAGACACAACATCAAGTTCAATTTTGTTTAGTCGACCATAGCAAGAAAAAAAAGAAACACATAACCAAATTCCCCATTTACACCAAAACAATTTACTTGTACTAGTTTCCAAAGAAGTGAATAAAAAATAAAAAAAAATAAAAATAAATGTGCAAGCCCACTGTTGGATTGTAGGTCTCGACATATATCCAAAACAAAGTCGCAAACAAATTTACCCTTAAAAATTACCATTTCATTCCGTCGTGTTTGTGATTGCAAAAGAAAAACTTGACCAAGAGCTATGGTTCGACCGTAGTGGGTTTCGACCCACAGTCAAAAACTTAACCTATATTGTTTTTACATGTTTTAATCTGATTCACCTAGTCAATAAGCAAAACAGTAAGCACTTCCAAGGTAATAGCCAAATCTTGATTTGTTGTTAACTTTATCCTTGTCTGATAAATTTATAAAATCTTATTACTACACAAGTTATCAACAACAACATAATCATAACATCTTTTTACTAATCCAAAGAATACCAACTTGACATACAAAATTTGAATTATAAAAATATTGAATAATAATCCAAAATAACAAGTATTATTCTTACAATAATAATTGGTGGGTCGAGAGGGTTGATTATCGAACACCAATCGCTCAGATTCGAGAGGCTCGGGACGAATTGAAGCAATTAAACACTTGGGAACTCTTCCTTATGCATCCAATAACAAAACCCCTAAGCTAATTTAAAAAAACCCCTTTGTTTTGATGAAACCCTAATTTTCGAATTGATTGGGAAAATGATGATTACTCTTCTGAGCTTGAATCCCTTTGTAGCTGAGAGACTAGGAGTATGTTTGTGACTCTCTTGAACCTTCAAAACATGTCTCTACCCATTTTATGCATTCTTTGCCTCGAATTCGGTCCATAGGTGCCACATGTGTGCTCTAGTGCATAGTTTATTAGGTTTAGAGGATGGTGCTGGTACAAGGAGCAGGGAACAAAAATCTGAAAAGGAGGTAGGCGTGCATTTGGTTTAAAGGAAAGGAGAAGACGAAAAAAAATATATAGGGGGAGGCATATTTTGAGGATAGGGTAGGAATATATTTTTATTTTTAGTTTTATTATTAGTATTAACTGTATCATCAACTGTACCGTGAAAATAACGTATTCTCATGTAAAATATTTTCCGAGTGTCCGTATTTTATAATTTTTATATTTCTGGAGACATTTTGACGGACGAAATATTATGGTATTATTATTATCTTGACATTTGAAAATAAATTTCGTGCCAATTTTAATATGGTGTCGGTACGCGTGTGGTGTCGGGACTTCGGAAAACACGAGACGACTTCTCGTTTTAGAGTTATAATGATCATAAAATAAATAACTCGCATAATCTGATATAAATAATAGCCGGGAAATTAACGGATTGTCACATTAGCCGACCTCTACAATAATCTTCCTGTAATTTGTATATCCAAAAACCTGTTACATATTTTGAATCCGTTCGTAATTCAAATCTTGTTTGCAATAGATCGATCTTCCATTTTTTGAGTGTCTTTAAACATGCTAGTGTTTCTTTTTCATGAGTGTTGTACTTTTGCTCGGTCTCCGAGAACGTTCTAGAGATATATTTACATAATTTTGCTTCGTATTTTTCTGTTTTTAAAACAGATGTCTGCTCATTGCTTAAAAAACTAGTTCTGATGTTAATATTGAGTTTAATAATACATTAATACTTGATCAGATTGAGGAAATTGCTTTCCATCAATACATAGTGCTGATAATGCTACTTTTGATTGAGGAATTTGACTTCCATCAATACATAGTGCTGATAGATTAGATTGAGGGATTGGAATTCCGTCAATGTCTAATCCTAGTAATTCTTTACCATCCTGGATGGCCTTCATACATCCTGCCCAATTGCTATCGGATGCATCTGTTTCAATAATCAAAAAATCTTTTGTTTCCTGGTTATATAACTCCGGTAAACATTGTACAGTAGTTTTAATGCGTTGAACAAGTTGAGTGTTGGACGTTGTCCATTCCCAAGGATTTTTTTCATAAATTTTCTTTTGTAAAACTTTTCTTTCTTTTGCTAAGTTTTTCAAAAATCCTTGTTCTGCTATATAATTTAAACATCCTAAAAATCTTTGAATTTGCCTTCTATCTTCTAATTTATCTGGAAAAAGTTTTAACTTTCCTTGTGTATTATTTGTTAATGAAATAACTTCGTTTTTTGCAATTTTTAATCATAGATATTCTACTTCCTTTTGAAGAAGTTTAGACTTCTTTTGTGATAAAACTAAACCTTTTTGTTTAATCCTTTTTAAGACTGTTGATACTGCTTTTATATGTTTTTGCTCATCTCCTTTTGTAAAAACAATTATATCGTCAATATATGCCAAACAAACATTTTCTAAACCTTGTAGATTATTATCAATAAAGCGTTGATAAATTGATGGTGCTTGTTTTAATCCAAAAGGTAGTACATTCCATTCATAATGTTTTTGTGGAGGACATGAAAATGTCGTTATTGGTTTTGTTGGCTCATCAAGTCTTAATTGCCAATATCCTGATTTAGCGTCAAATGTACTAAAATGTGTATTTCCTTTTAATTTTTCCAAAATATAATCCTTTCTTGGTAACTTATAGGAATCTCTTATAGTTGCTTCATTCATTTTTTTTAGTTAATGACCATTCGTCTTTTTCCTCTTTTAATTTCGTTTTTATTTTCAACATAAAATGCTGGTACTGAATGAGGGCTTGAACTTTCTCTTATAATTCCTTTATCAAGCAACTGTTGACATTCTTCTTTAAATTCCTTAACATCTTTAATGCTATAAGGTATTCTATTTGGTATGTTTATTTCTGCTAGTGAATCTTTTAATTTTATTGAAACTAATTGATTGTTAGTATTTTTATTATCTAGTGGATTTTCGCTACATACTTCTTGTAACGCACTTTCTATATGTTCTCTCTTAATTATTAATAATATTTCTGCTTGAAACTTTATATTTTGCGCTAACATTCGTACATATTCTGTTTGTGTAACAATCGGTGTTGATACTAATTCTCCCGTTTCATTATGTTTTATAATGACAGATTTGTCTGTTTAAGAAAATTGTTTCCAATTATTAAATCTATACATGAATCATGCATGTAGATGGTTGACGTAATAAATTCCTTTTTGTTAATATATATAGGAATCATTCTTCCTACGTATCATATTTTGTGTACTGATTTATCTGCTACGACTATTTTTAGTGGTTTAATTAATTTTTCCCAAATTTTTAATACTTTTCGTTTTCCAAAACATATCGTGGCTCCGGTACCTATATATGCAAATATTTTTCTATTTTCAACTGTTACTTCAATGAATGTTGCATTCGGATTATCTTTTGCCTTTTTTCCTTTATTCATGATAATTTAATCTGTTTCATAATAAAGTTCTCCAAAATAATCATAACTATTGTCATCTTCGTAATCTTCTAATTCTTCTGATTCATGTTCATAATATTTTTTCATTCTTTCATTATAATCCAAAAATTGTTTTTTCAATTCTTCTTCATTAGTTGAATTTAAATTATATTCATCTAAATTCTCAACAATTCTCATTCTTGATATCATGAAAGCTACTGGATTTTTAATTTCTTTTGGGAATGGTGGTATAATGTGACAACTGGCAAATTTAAGGAGTCTTTTTTAGTTAATCGCATTACGTTAAACTGAACCTAGCTTTGCCTTTATAACTATTTTATAAACCGTGACTTGATTTTATATCGTCGATTGGTTTTTACGGTTTATTTCATTATTAAATGAGTTATCGTATGCGTTTTAACTCTATTTGGTAGGCACTATTCGATTCGGCACTAGAAAAGCCTAAAACAAGAGTTATTGTAACTTTTAGACCGTAACTCGAAAATTGACAAATAAATAGTCAAAACTCGTGGAAAAACGTAAGTAACGATGTTGGAAAGTTAAATAAATGTCGTGGGACACTTGGGGGACAATTTATGAGCTCGGGAATGGGTAAACGAGATAGATACGAAAAATTACAACCCGAACCCTCCTCTTTTTGCTTGACCGGCCGCCCCCCCTTCCATATTTATTTATTTTTAAGTCCCTAGCTCCTATGTATAAATACCCACTCAATACCTCATTTCACCTCATTTGTTTCTCTCTCTAGAAAACACACACACCACTTTATCTCTCTAACTTTCTCTCACTAAAAACCCTAATCACCACTATAGTGGCCGCCGGCCATATTCAGGCCACCACCACCGCCACGGCGGCGCGTCACCCTACACAACCACCACCATATTGAAGCTCTCTTTCTCCTCTTTCCAACCATATATCATAAGCTCCATTTGGACTTCAATAACACCTTCAAATCCTTGAATCAAGATTCGTACTTTTAGTTTTTCAAAGGGCTTTTGCAATTGGTGATTAGATAAGGTAAAGGGAACTTGTTTTGAGCTTGATTGGGCAATAAAAACCCACGAATTGAAAATTAGGGTTTCGACCTAATTTTTATAATTTGGGGCTTTTGGTTTAAACATGAAATTAAAGCTAATTAGTGATGAAATAAACAAGTAATTAGTGTTTGGTACATGTGTGGTGTAGTAATTGATGAGTTTTGCATTTTAGGGTTTAGTTGCATGTTTTTGATTAAGAATAGTTGATGGGTTTTGTGTTTGGATTGTGTTTGGAGCTTGAATGATTGGATTGGGGTATTGTGGAAGTGTTTTGGTTGGATTTGGTGATGAGTTAAGGGGCGTACGAACCACCATGGGCACGTACGTGACCCATGGGTTGGTGTACGTGACCCACATGGACCTTGGGTCCGGGTCGGGTCGATTTGGTAGCTTATTGATTGGTTTTGTTGAGGTTTGGATGAGACGCGTGGAGCCGAAAAGCTTTTAGAAGCTTGTTTGGTTCACGTGGTCTTGACCGCGACCGTGTCATGACCATTAGGGTCATAACATTGGTTTCGAGTCCATTTTGGTTGATTGATTGGTTGGCGAGATTGTTTTGAGTTGGTTTGCGATTGAATTGCGCTATAATGACTTTAATTTGGACTTGATAATTACTAAGTCTAATTGTCACAGAATATTAATGGTTTGATAGGGTTTTAATTAATTAAACTACTAATGCAGAATATAAAATAAAAGGAAACGAATGTGTGAAGGGAAATCAATAGAGGAATAGTGGTGCTAACCTAGTTAATCCTCCTAGCTAGTTATGACTACGTCTACTTACTTCCAATTACTTCAGGTGGGGTCAAATTCGAGAGGACAACATTTGGTCAATTAGCCCTAACCTATCAGCAAAGATGCCACCACAGGAGAAATCAGGCACACCGCCATAAGTCCTGTTGTTCCCGTCCCTAAGCCGAAGTCATTAAGTACCGCTACATGCTAGATTCAAAATAGTGAGTGCCCTACCGTTAGGAACTTAGACACTACACCCCCAATTCTTAAGTTCATCCAAATGATAGGTGATCAGTTGGTCAAATCGCACAAGTAGAAAGTGGGTCGCCGGTTGGTCCTTTTCACATCTTACCCTTCCCGTCTCAGTCCGCTCACCTAGGGTCAGTTGGTCATATCTCCTAGGCAATTGGCCTCTACCGCCATTCAAAACTACCGAACCAAGGGTGACTACCAAAGAACTATGCACGCATACACTTAGAAATAATTGTACGGAAGTAAAGGTAAACGCAAACAAAACAATTAAGGAATCATAACTAGGCTAGCACCAAAGGGTGCTTAGCCGCTCATATTAATCATGCAAATCAATTCAATATTCAAAGGTACGAAATACATGAATTGAAAGTAAAAGAAATACTCCCTCCGTCCTAAAATTATAGTCCCTTATTGACTTTTTTGGTCTTTCTTTTACAACTTTGACCTTAAATATTTTTATTTGTGTTATATAATATTTGATGCAAATTATATAAATGAATTGTGTTTTAAATGTATTTTCCATTAGTATAGTTTTCATCAACTATTGTATAACACAAACAAAAATATTTAAGGTCAACGTTAAAAAAGAAAGACCGAAAAAGTCATTAGGAGACTATAATTTTGGGACGGAGGTAGTAATAAACGCTAAAGCTTATCGTAATGGTGTGACTTCTCCCTTGGAAACAGCTCCGTATGCTTCCCTAGGCCTCCCTTGAGCTTTTTCCCACGTTCTCAGAGTGTTGTGTGTGGAATGGGATGCTTTGAAATGCTGGAATTGGGTATTTATAGGCAGTGCAGGTTCTGGGTTACGGCGTAACCAATAGAGGAGTTACTGCAACCTTCTATTTCTCTGTAAATGCACTAGATCTGCTAGTTACGGCGTAACATAATAAGTGGTTACGCCGTTGTCTTCAATAAACTCGGTTACGTCGTAAGTGATGCAGTAGTTACGGCGTAAGTATCGCCGGAGTGGAACCTCTTTGACCTAATAGAGTTACGTCAGAACTTTGGGAAGAGTTACGCCGTAACCTCTTGATAAGTTGGACTCACGCAATAGTTACGGCGTAATGTGAGAGACGAGTTACGCGTAACTTCTTCGTAATAAGCATACTTGTGATAAATCTTTAATAATGTTTCCATTTCCGCGTCTCTTTAGCTCCAATGCTCGCAATTTACCCGAAAGTGTAAAACAATGGAAAACAAGCGTAAATCCATATAAATGATATAAATAACTTGAACATTATCTGGGAAATTGACACTTAATAATCTGGACTATTTGATGTTATCAAATATCCCCCCACTTGAACTCTACTTGCCCTCAAGTAGACCTTATTAGATAGATTCCTAAAAAGATATCTCCCAAAACCTGGAAAATATGAGTTTACTGTTAGGTCACTAGATTTACAACATAAGCTTAATAGAAGAAATAGAGAGGCGGTTGAACAACTATCCAAACACACACACACGATATAATGCAAACGGTTTAGGAGTAGATGTGAGTGAAAGAAATAACTTGAACAACCAACCCTCAAGTGAGGGTTATTACATAGTATTTATTGGCAAGGAGCTAGGGCAACACTCCTACTCCTTCCCTTTTCATTATTGGACATGGGCCTAAGCTTATGGGCCTTCTACATAAGCTAGACCTTAAACAAACATAAAGGCCATAATAAGCTACCTATTACATATGAGTAACTAACACTTGAATAAAGGTTTAGGAGTGATTCCAACAATCTCCCCCTCAAGTGTTGGTGATGAAAAACGGTGAAGGCGTTGATGTAATGGTGGCTTTGACGCCTATGACATTCTTCTTTCTTGTGAGAAGAATTGCCTTGATTCGAACAATCTCCCCGTAGAGATAGTTTTCGTTAAACAGTTATGCTTTGACGTCATCTTTAACTTTGTTCTTTGATCATTGTTCTTTTGTGATGAAAGTGATAGTATGTTTTTGTTTGCATCAAGTCTACCTCAGTTCGCTTTCACAGCAAAAGTTCTCCACGCCATTCTTCAACATGCTCACACGCTTTGACGTTGGAATTCAAGATCGATGAAGTTCTTTTAAGTCTTTAACTTTGTAGATTCTTTGTTTTGACGAAGAATCATTCTGACTGTTGTGTTGCTTTTGGATAGAACTTCCATTAGTGATGATACTGGTGTGAGCATGAGAAGAATCTGCACGATCATCTCGCTCCGGAGCTTCCATAAGAAGAAAACATTTCAAACGGTTAGTAATAAGCGGATTCCAGCACTTACAAGTTTGAACTTCGAGAGTGTTAACAACATAGTGTGAAAACACAACTCTAATTCTCACAAAGGACGTTCTTGAACTGGAGTCCCACAAGTGAGATAACACGATGTAAATCAAGTACATCTACAATTCGATGAGTCGCCGAGGTACCGGCATCACTTCACCTGAATGTAGACCGCTTGAGACCACTGCGCCAATCCACGGGGAGTTGCCGAAGCGACCGCCGTCAGGCCGTTGTCAGTTTGTTTGTCACCCCGCGGAGTTTCCATTCAATCACCGAGGATCACAAATGTGAACCTCTCATAAATGTTCTCATGCATTGCTAAGATCCGCGGAAGGACTCGATAATGTATCACTGAAATTCTTATTGTTGAATGTCAAGTGATGAAATGTTAAGTGTACCTAAGATATCTTTTTATGAATCTCGTGGCTCTAGACTCAATAGTGCATTTTGGTTTCCTGAGCGGAGACTAGGGAGGGTCTCCTTTTCAATACCAGAATCTCTAAGAGAAAGCCGATAGTTTACGTAGGGTTCTCTGTGAGAATGAAACAAGCTTCCGTTGAGAGAAACTTGAGTGGCTAAGAAGGTTTAGTGCATGCGTCACTGGGTCCATGACGACTTTTATTCTTCAATACCGGTATCATCTAGTGACAACCAAGAGCATATGAATTGAACCCTGTCGCCTCTAAGTTGAATAATCTGGAGGGCTATTTATTTTCACCCTCTTCTTTGCATTTCTTTTAATTCTTCAACTCCTTCTTTCTCCGATTCTCATTTTCTCCTTTTTACAATCATACCTAAGGACTTCTAAATTCTAACTATTTGTGGTGTCCTTGGTAGATCCATCCGGCTCAAGCGGATCATAGGACGGTTATTCCTAACCTTAGTCACCTTATAACTTCATGACTAACCTATGTTGCCATTAAAACCATTGTTGTGAAAAATCTCTCAAAGTGTTTGTGAATGAAAAATATTTTAGTACCACTATTGAGATAAGATTTTGCATAAATACTCCCCCTCCACATGTGCTTAAGAGTTTTAAACATTTAAATGCACAAAGGAAGGAAGAAGCATACACATTTTGAATTGATCAACTCAAGATAGACATTCCCCGCAGACACGGTTACGCGGCATAGTTAAAGAGAAGCATTGTCAGCTTTTAGGTGACAACTAGCTCTAATAACTACCTTGAAGGTGTAGACAATCCTAAAGGTTGTCAAACCCGGGAAGTTCATGTCTACCAAGAGTTTCTTGAATGGTACATTCTACTACGACAAGTCCTTTGCGAGACACGTTTACATCACTAGTGAACTAGCTTGAAATTATTACCCGTCCCGGACAAGTCTTTTCGAAGTTACCGCAGCTTAAGATCTCACAATTCTTGTTAAAGTCTTTTTCACACGAGAATTCATATAGCAAAACACAACATATTTCTTATCACGTATTTTCTCCCCTCAAAAATGGCATATAAAATGTTATTTTTGAAAAGTTGAGAATAAATATGACCATTTCGAAAGTGTCGGGAAGAATGACCATTGTGAACAATTAGTGAACAAAGTTTTTAGTCAAGTACTCCTCAACGAGTGATATAAACGGTTGAGGTTTTGAAAATCATAAGGGAGAGTACTTGTTCTTTTGAGCAAAACCTTGAAAATGAAAGGTTTGATAGGTTTTACTCAAAAGTAAGAAGCTTTCACTCCTTTTACAAGGATTGTGGCAATCAAGCGTACCACGTGGTCCTTTATTTACAAGAACGGGTTGTACATTGTAATGTGTGCACAAGCCATCGACATAATAGATCATACATCCAAATTTATAATGAAAGAAGCGCTTCAAGGGTACCGTAGTCCAGAGATGTCTGGAGTGTGCGGAATCGGGCGTTGAAAGCCAATGATGTTTCTCCCGGTCGACTTCACCAACATAGCTTTCCAATCTTCGAATCGATCCCTTCTATACAACCGCTCATCAATCATGGTGATGATCCTCTTCACGTCCCTTCTTTCCCGAGAATTCCATCGCTAGGAGACCCATCTTTTGGTGTATATCCTTCAACCGATAAGCCAATCCGCCCCTAACCAACTTCAAAGTGTGATCTCCAAATTTGTGAAGATCTTTGCACGCCATCAAGCAATTTCTTTGAAGTTCACTACGATAAACGACGCCGAATGGTTTGCTGATGAGTGTAAATTGTGAGAGCCGGTTGATGTCGGAAGATCAAGCCGGTGGAGTGAAGTTTACACGGGTCTAATAAGATTCAACCGCCACCGGAGATCTTCTACACGCTTTTTGATAACTATGCGTCCGATGAAGATGAGCACCGACTTGATGAATTCACGCTGTACTTCAAGGAGAATTGTCTCATACGACCCTGTGCTTTGGCAAGGTACATGTCTTGATGTCATTGATAGAAAAATTCTCAAAGTCACTTCGAGAATGCATAATCCATTTTATCTTGTCGTTTGACCACGATATTCTTTAGGAAGGTGTAGTCCCACTTAGAGGAAAGATCGACGTGTTTGATGGCAACGATACTTTTTAGAACTCAATACCGCATGTTGAGACTTTTGAACCTGGCAGCTGTAGTAGATTCTTCGGCGCTCCGGCCAATGATGAATCCCGATAAAGGTGCATCTGGTCGTATGCTTCCACTTTGTGGAGAACAAGTGATTGGCACGCCTCGATGGCTATGCGGTCGAGTATATAGTCCGCTGGAATGGAAGTGTCAACGATGTAGCGTATTTCCTTGAACCATCGCTACCATGTAGAAGAAAATCCAAGTCTCTGTTGAAGAAATATCGGAATGGAATCCTTGGTTCATCTGGTTGGCCAATTGTTGGTAGAGGTTTTGACCGGTCGGTGTAGTATGGAGGGTTGTCCCGTTTGGTGAAGTCGATGTTTGCTTCGGGTTGAGCCAATCCATGTTGTTAGACATAGCTCGAGCAATGTTTTCAAGGTGATATTTGACCTCGATGGCACTTCTCGAGCTATCTTTCCACAGTTGAAAAGCTTCATTCTTGATTTGCCTCAACTCGAATTTCGTCATCTTCTTCACATGGAACTTTTCTTGCATAATCTTAGCATGCTCCAATGTATTACCGCTACCGGATCTTGACCTTCTTCAGGTGGTAGGAGTGGAATTGACAAGTGTAGAAAACCATTCAAATTCCCCTGTGGTGTCTTCATCTAGCCATGATAGGACGCCGGCCTTGGGCCTTTTCTTCTCTTAGGCCTAGATGAGGGTTCGGTTTCTTTACTTGTTTAGGAGAGGTGGGTTGTTGTAGGGGCTCACGAACTTCCTCATCGTCACCACCCGTATACTCAAAGTAATCACGGTTTTCCAGTCAGGGTGGCAATTAAGAATCCCGAGGTTTATCTCGTAGAAGAATGAGGAGGGACCTTTTGTTGAGCGGAGGCCATTGGGGAGAGGTGGCATGGAGGATGATTCACCGACTTCTTTGTCGCTTAGCTTCATCATTCTTATCCCGATCCTTATCTTCATCGCCTAGGACGTTTGGACCTTCCGACCATCTGCATGCTTCTTGGAGTTGGTAGTCCAACAATGCTTAAACAACTTTCCTTCATCGAAGTAAATGTCCAGATCGTTTAGACATTTGTGTGACAAGCTTGGCCACCAATTCATTATCCGAGAAAACTACATGATCAGATGGATTGATTGTGACGGTTAAGGGTGTTGATCTTATAGTTTGCTTGGCTATTTGCATAAGATTCGGATATAGTTGTCTGGTAAACATCTCATTTGTGACTTTAGGAATGATATCCAGAAGGTACTTGTGAGTGTAGCCTTCGATCATTCTGTCCATGCTCCCTTGAAGATCATCCTTCATAAGCTTCTGTACATACTCCCTTCCAACTTCCATCTTGTCATTCTCATCATGAAGATACGCTATTCCGATCGTAGAGGAAAGTCAACTTTCTCGTGGAGAATATCTTTCTTTCCGACTCGCTTCGACAGCCTTTAACGATTCGATTCTTAGATTGAGAGATCCAAGATGGAGTTGGCTTCTTTACCGATCCGGATGTTGATTTGGTTGATTTCTTTGATGGTGGTGAAGAATGAGAAGACGAATCGATGATGAAGAGACATGAGGAGACTGGATCCTTTGGAGGTTCGAGGTTTTCTCCGAGTGAGCGTGACTTTCTAGCAAAACTTATCATAATCGTGTCATCTCCGCACTTATCTTTCTCTCGGCTTTTATGTTCCAGTCTTTCTTTGTCACCCTCATCTTTCTCGAATTTTCGCAAAGTTCCTCAAATTCATATTCAATAGTTTCTTCCACGGGCTTTTGTTGTTGCTCCAAAGTGGTGGCACTAGATCCCTTATCGGGTTGATTAACCGCATCAGGATCTGGTGAAGGTTGAGCTGCACCACTTGACCCTCCGGGGCCACCCATTTGTTCTTGAGAAAATTGTTGTGCAACGTGTTGAAGTCGAATGAATTTGAACTTCTTCCGTATGATTTATCCGCTGTTGCTCTTCATCACTTTCGAAGCTTTCATCATATGGCACAAGTACAGAGTCTTTCCTTTGCCATGTTCAGCTATTGGACTAGGAGGTTTTGGTACTAATGGAGTGTCATCCTTGCGCCTGAGTAGTGGACCTCCTCGCCCTGATTGTGTATCTTCGTGAGCTGGCCCGAGCTTTCTTTGTGGTTCGTGTGTAGGAATAGGAGCAAATTTTGAGGGAACTTTCTTCTTTGGAGTAGGTTTCCTCTTTGGGACCTTCCTTTGACTCTCGCGGCTTATTGCACTTCCAAAGACTTCCTCTTCTCGGTTCTTCGGTAGGAGTTCCGAAGGCTTTTCATCGAGATGACCAACTTTGCCTTCGCATCGCTACTTGATACCTTTTGTATGTTTCAAGCTTTTTGATTTCATTTGTCGGGTGATCAGCAAAGACGCACACCTTGTTTCTTTGTTTTCGATTCCTTGATTCTGATAGAAAGGATAGGTTTGGACAACACGTCGTGATTGTCGTGGTCATTGCCTCTTGGGAATATCGGGATTAAGTCCAAGTGCTCTCGGATCAAAAGCTTGGTATCCGACATAGGGAATCTTTGAGCCAAGCTTCTTGTGAAATGTCATCATGTCATCCCATATCAGTGCTTCGATTTCAATGTCCTTCTTATTGATCAATGACCGTAAGACTTGCGTTCCTTGAGCTTGGGATGCTCATAGCCACCTGCCACCACCGAGACGACTTAGTGATGATGATGTAGAGTGTTCTCCACGCTTGAGGAATGTTCTTAAGCTCCACGTGAGAGTGCTTGTTAATAACCCCGACGCTTCATCATAGCCAATATCAAGTAGAAATTGCGTAACCTGCCTCTTCAAGAGGTGGCAAAGAAGTCGAGGGCACGCATGTTTGGAATGATAAGTACGTACCGTAAGTCCGCAGAGTGATAGTGACTTGTTTGTGATTAGTGTCACGTCCAATGCGACTTTGAATTGATCCTTTGCATGAATTCCGAATTGTTGAATGTAGATTTCCCGGACCGTAGCAGAGTGTGAGAGCATGTTCTCGTAGAGATGATTCCTAGAATATCCACAAAGAATGAGACAAGAAGATTCTGAGCATGTGAGGGTTTCAAAGTCAACCCTAAGGTTGTTCTTACCAATCTTTCTAGGATAGCCATTGGGGAAGATGTCAGCAATAGTGAGAACTTCTGGTGCATCCACATTCATTTGTGCGACCATGTCGGATCTCAAATAACATTAGCCAATAGAACCAACATATCGAAAAGACATAATGTTAGTCAACGAAGGTTTTATTTTCTAATTATTGAATGTACAAGCAATGATTGTTACGAGTCCTAAGTCACTTGTTTGTCCAATAGTCCAATGACGCCGTGAAACGTTTCGTGAGTTAGTTAACTTTAAGTTTTAAAGTTTATGTTATCACTTATAGTTCACAACATATCAAACGCTTAAGTTTATTAGTGACATTATTGGTTTCGTGACGATATGATTGGTTTATTTACAAGATTGTACACGTAACAATTCAAAATTAAGGTCAATCCAGGCTTAGGCGTAGAAATGATAAAGTTACGCGTAAATGGAAGAAGTATATGCTAAGAGGCAAGCTTATGCATAGGATCCTACTTACGCTGCAAGAAATGTTACGCGTAGGAAAAGGAACCTTAACGTAGGGCTTACGCGTAGGCGATATAAGACCTTAGCGTAAGGCTTACTCATGAGAGTAGACCTTATGCGTAGAGGTCACTGTTTACGCATATCCTTCACAGATACGATAGTCCCATTGTAGAACCTTACGCTAATAGTTACGCGTAGGATTTCTCTCTTCGCGATAACTTTCTACGCGCAAGGTGATCCTTATGCGTAGAGATTCAAATGACCTTGATTCTGAATTTTAAGCGTAGCAAGCCTGAAATAAAATCATCAAATCAACAATCTTAACATGCATAGTCATATTAAAACATATCGGCATGAAAACAAGTTAAACATTTTATGCGTAGAAACACATACGCTGAGGTCAAAACCCTAATGGTTATGAATTACGCATAAGATTTCTAACCATGGAAATTGCACCAAACTTTTTCTGGTAGGACTTAGATGTTATGAGAGTCTTATAACCAAGTTTTAACACCCAATTCGTGGTGAATCAAAAATACCCAAACTCAAGAACATTAAACCCTATTTTAATTCTAATTTAATTAGTGTTTCGGGTTGTTATAGGGCCTGGATAACATTAATTCAACATCATATTAACCTCACAAAACAATCTTTTAGACCAAAACCTTCACATTTGAAAGTACCCAAAACCACGCATAAACCCTAATATCCAAAATCCATCAATTCGTGTATATGGGTGCATTTTGAGGATAAAGAAGATATTATAGATGTTCTAAAATCGTTTTGACACAATCTTTTAACCACAAACACTTACACATGATCATGTGTTCTTACGCATGCAAGAACACAAAATCAACCATATAAGAAATTTAACCGTTGGATTCATTTGAGAATCAAAACAATGCTTAAAACATGTTAGAAACATTAATCCACTCTTACGCTTGATGATCAAAACACGGATTGGATGAACGAATCTAGGCGAGGATTTGTTAGTTGATAGTATTAAATGTGAGGTGAAAAAGTTAGGTGGAAGGTGTTTTATTAAAATGACTTTCATCTTTTGACGGTTTTGGTTCCTCCACCTTTTTTCTTTTCATCCAAAGCCATTTAACTTCCATTTTTGCTATCAAACAAAGATTTTAAGAAAGAACTTGATTTGACACTCCCCTCGACTTAAGAAAAATAATGAAAGGTTATAAATTTTAGTCCGAGGAGTGTCGCTTATCCAAAGTTTACCAACATTGATTCAAGAAACAAACCGTAAGAGTAACATGCAAGTACACGGATGTTTTGAAATAGTTTATATTTATTTTCTCCCCCTCAACACTTGATCGTAAAAATATTGAATTTTGAAAGATTATAGTGTTGACGGAAGAAATGTACTTGCAATGTTGAAAGAAAAATAGATAGAAGAATATTTTTGTTGTTTTATCCGATTTTATATTTTTGTATTTTGTTTTTGAAAAATATTTACAAAAGAGATTTTGGTGTTTGATGGGTTTTTAAGACTGTTTTAGGAGTTCATCCAATTCCTCTTGAGTCAAACACCTCATACCAATCCGTTGGACCAACTCATTAAACCTAGCGGAGGCAAGGCTTTGGGGAGAAGATCGCCAATTGGTATTCTCGTACTCCACAAAATATAATTCAACAAAGCACTGCTCCACGTGATCCTTGATGAAATGATATCGAAGATCGATGTGCTTTGATTTCGAAAGGCCGAACCGAAGGCACGAGATCGCAATGGCACTGCATTGTCGCAATTCATCGGATTCTCACAAATACGTAACCATAGTCTTTGAGTTGTGTTCTCATCCGATGACTTGAGCACAACACGACATGGCTACATATTCTCGCTTTGGTTGAGGACAAATATGTACAATCCGCTTCTTTGATTGCCATGACACCAGTTTATCACCAAGAAATTGTAAAGCTCCCGAAGTACTTTTCCGTGAGTCTAAGCATCCCGGTGGTCGTCGCCCCAAAAGCTTATTAGTTCAAAACCTAAATCCTTCGGATACCAGATCCCCAAGTTAATGGTTCCCTTTATGTATCGGAGGATTCTTTTAGCCCTAGAGGTGGGTTTCAGCTTGGTCGAATCGATAACGAGAGCAAAGATATACCAAGCAAAGACAATATCAGTCGCTAGTCGTTAGATACATGAGAGACCCAATAATACTACGGTATTTTGTAGGGTCCACCATTTCCCATGTAAATCGCCTAGCTTCGTATGAGCCATTGTGGCATAGGTGTCACAAGTATTCATTCCAAATTTGTTTAACAATTCAAGGGCATATTTGGACTGACTCAAGAAAATACCACGGGTGATTGATGAACTTGTAGTCCTAGAAAGAACGTAAGTTCACCCATCATGGACATTTCAAAATGTTTCTTCATTAGTTTTGCAAAAGTGATTGAGTACTTTTTATGAGTTGACCCAAAAATGATGTCATCCACATAAATTTGAACAATTAAAATATGTTCCCGTGATATTGTATGAAAAGAGTTGGGTCAACCGAACCTTTGGTGAAATTATTGGCAATTAGGAAAGATGATAGCTTATCGTACTATGCCCGAGGAGCTTGTTTGAGACCATACGAGCTTTGTTCGGTAGACATGGTTCGAAAGGGATCAACGAATCCATCCGGTTGGTCGACATAAACCGCTTTTGTTGCCCATTCGAAGCAGTTTTGACATCCATCCGAAAGACCGTTATATTCATATGAGCCGCGTAACGCTAGAAATATCCAATGTACCTCAAGACGAGCAACCGAGCAAAAGATTCTTCAAAGTCAATACCCTTCCCCGACGATAACCCTTAGCCACCGTGACGACTTATTTCGATAACATTCCTTCAAAGATCCAATTTGTTTTTCCAAATCCATTTGAGACCAATGACGAGACCCTGGTCTTTCAACCAGCCCCATACTTCAAGACGATTAAATTGGTTGAGTTCTTCTTGCATGGATTCAATCCAGTTGTCTTTTGTCATTGCGTCTTTGATGTTTTAGGTTCGGGACAGGCATTAAAGGAGTGCATAAATGCAATGTTCACCATCCGAGTGGGACGCTGTCTTGTAACGATGGTTGATTCGGGTTGCCAATAATATTTTCCGAGGATGGTCTTTTGTCCATCTGTGTGGAGGGTTGATGTTGGTATACATTGTGCGATTCGAGGATTCAAATGGTTTGTTGATGATTCCGCGACATCCGTGCAAATAGCCTCATTTGCAAACGGGTTGAAGAACGATTTGGATCAAAAATCAAGGGGGTACTTCATCTGCAACATCATCACGGTTCATCATTGTTGGAAGCGGTTTGTTCAACTGTTGTGTTAGAGTCAACTGGTGGTGTCAACCGTAGTTGTTGTGAAGGTGTAATGTATAAGAGTATTATCGTGTTGAGCAATGAAATAATGATACACCTCGAGCACGCTCATCAATATCGCCACTAAACAAATGAGCAAATAACCTTTCCATTTGTTGACGAGTAAGTCGGGGGCTTTGTTCAAATTCTTGATGATGGGGTTTGGGAAGTTTGCCGTTGTGTCCGGTTCCAAGCGTTATACTAGGCCATTTCCGTAAGTTCTTCAAAATGAGCATGAATCGTTTCCATAATTTCCTTTGTTCGACGATTCCGCATTCGAAACCTTTAGAATTATCACAATATCCTATAAAGACTCCAATGTCGGCTTTGAGCTTTCCAAAGTCATCACCATCATTATTCGGATAGCAAAGAGATCCAAATACATGAAAGTGTTTGAGATTCGTTTTCTGTTGGACAAGTTCAAAAGGTGTTTTGTTGTATGCTTTGTAATCATAGAACGGTTTTGAGTATAGCATGCGATACAACTTCCTACCATAAGTAATCTGAAGTTTAGCATTGATTAACATTGTTCTGCGTAGCTTCCACTAACGTTCGTTTCGCCTTTCAACAACCGCTTTGTTCCGTGTACGGCAATAGATGTTCCGATGTCAATTCCCACTTTCTCATAAAATTCACGAAGAGTTTGTTAACAAATTCAAGGCCTCTCGTCTGCTCCGATTTGGCGAACGGTGTTAGTGAGTCAACTTGTATTTTCTTGAGAAAGGTGATGATCATCTGTGGAGCTTGATCTTTGCTACGAAGAAAGTAGACCCAAGTCCAGCGTGAATAGTCATCAACAATTACTAAGATGTAGTGTTTGCCATTGATCGCTTGCACGCGCATCGGGCCACACAAATCCATGTGAAGAAGATGAAGCACATGCCGAGAGCGTGTTCCACCTTGAAGGAAAATGAGAACGAGTGCTTTTTCCTTGTTCACAAGCTGAGCAAAGGTGATCTTTAGAATATCGAAACCGTGGGAGTCCTTCAACTAGTTTGTGTCGAGCAAGGTTGGTGATGGTTTGAAAGTTTAGATGTGAGAGACGACGGTGCCATAGCCGGGATTTTGTTGATGTTGCCTTTGAAAGTAAGCAGATGGGAGAAGAAGCAACCATGTCTTGCATAGAGATAGTGTAAAGACTGGAATTACGCCGAGCCGCATAGGTCGCTTTCCTTTGTAGATCACTTAATGAAACAAGTTTCTCCTGAAAGCAACCTCCAAATCTCCATCACATAACCGACCTACTAAAAAGATTGTGACCAGGCCTTCCACATAATAAACCCTCAATTATTTAATGTTCCCATTAATATAGTCTCCAGAGCCCATGATAGTCGCTAAGTGATCATTCCCAACCTGACAGGCCAATGAACTTTGCAATAAAGTTTGATAACTTTAAGGTTGCTCGTCATGTGTCGGGAACATCCGCTATCAACAATCCAGAGAATGATCAGACACCCGTGCATAATACGCATCTAATAATGATGGAATAGAAGTAGATGTGGAACCCAAATGTTAGAGAGGTTCCATAGCAGCTATAGTAGATATACACACATCAATAGCTTTAGGTATCCACTTAAATCCTAGTGTGTTATATATCCATTTCGGCCATCTCCAACTAGTATTTGCTTTAGTCTTAGTGAATGCACTAGGTGGTACTACATTCCTAGGAGGTGAAACCGAGCTACAGGACAAGAAAGCGCTTTAGAATCTAAAGAGGCGGTCTACCAAGCATGACTTAGAAAGATTAGGGGGCCTAGAGGTATTCCGGTTCTTAGGATTCCTTAAACGAGAGATGATAGCTTTAGCAACACATTTATCATGACAATCGAATTCATACTTTTTACCACAAATAACACAAGGTGCATCGACTCAATATCAAAAGTGCTTAAAGGTTTAGCATTCGTTACATCACTATTTCTATTACATGTTTGACGCAATATCTATATTAGAGGCAACGTGAGTCTTATTCATAGTCCTAGGGTGTTCTTCTACTTTAGCATTCTTTATTGATCTTTTCTTAGGTCGCAACTTCCTATTCTTCGATAGTGCTCTTAGGCCGTAGTGCGGACGCTTGGAAAAGGCGCAACTATTCCTCGCTTTCAAGAGAATGAAGCACGCAGCAACTTGTGATTTGGCAAGAGTGATTCTAGGTTCATGATTACTAAGTGTTACCGGGCTATTCTCTTAATCACGGTAGACGGAAGTTGTTCATACTTTCCTAACATTTCTCTTAACTTAAAGATAGTGTGAATCGATCTTGATTTTCGACCGAATATTTCCAAAGAAAATGCATAACTTCTTTAGTGTGTGCAAGATAATGATCAAGTTCAACTGATGCTTCATCACGAGTCTTTTTGAGTAAATCAAATATGACACCATATTCCTTTTAACTTTTACAAGTTCTTGTTCATATTTTGAGATTTGACACTTAAAAGACACGCTTTGATCATCCAAATTTGCTCAATTTTGATCGTAAGATTTGTCATGCTAACCGGTGATTTTGTGTTGAAAAGCAAGTTGTTGATCGTGAATATCTTTTTGACACCAATTAAGACGTATTGCATTTGAAAGTTCGTTTGACAATCGTTTGTTTTCAACTTTTAAGGACTCGACCAAGCATTATTATCGCTGTTCTCAACATTTACCACGTAATCAACAAGATCGCCAGAGATATAATCAAATGCGTATGACAAAGAATTCAATAACACAACATTATGGACATCAACACAGATGACATCTTCCAAGAGTCGATCAACATCTTTTCTCAACATTTTCTTTTTACGCTTAGTATTAGAAATAGATGTTTTGTTTTCTCAAAACGACCTTCATCAATCCAAGTTCCTTATGAAAGTCCTTTCCCAAGACAATGCACAACTTTTCAAATTTTTAACATTTGGTAAAAGATTTTTCTGAAAATGTCTCTTTGTTCTCGCCGTGAGGCTTATTGAAAATGTTGAATTTTGATTTCAGTATGATATTCTATCTCATGTTGTAAAGTTTTGAGGTCAGCCATGAAAAGGTCAAAATATCAAGAATTTTTCGATTTTCGTGTTTTGAGTTTACTTTCACTGATGGAAGGTAAAGGACCATAAGTTTGTGCATAATCTGGTTTGGGATTAACATTAGAAGACTCGTGTTTTATGATAATCCTTGGTGTGTTAGAAGAATCCGCTGGTGTGACGAAAGTGACCGCTTTTGAATAGTTAAAAGGTTTGTTGTAAACAACTTTTTCTAATTTTGATCGACTCTCATCTTCAGCATCTAATTCCTCTTGACGATGATATTCAACAACACTCATAAATGTAATTATCAATTTTATATTCGTGACCGGAAACTTGTGATTTGGTTTGAATGCTTTTGGTTGAAAGCTTAGGTTTGTAATCGAAGAAGATTCGTCCATATCCATTTGGATTGGGTTTTAAAGTAAACTTTTCAATGGTCAGGACCGATGTTTGTAAACAACAATTATAAACTCTTTAAGTTTGTTTTGCAAGCCGATGATTTCTTCAAGATGATCATCTATTCGCTTCTTGAATGCTTTTGTATGCAGAGAACTGCTTTTGACAAGTTAACAACTCAAATTTTAGCTTTTTGATTTTCCAGAGCGCTAATTTGCTTTTTATGTTCATGTTTCAGCTTGTTCTATTTCGCATAAAGCATTCTTCGCTTAGATCACGATCCGCCTTTCTAAATATTTTTCGCTTTGATAAGATTTGGCAAAGGTCGCTTCAAAACCGCTTTCACGTTTTTTGAGTTTTGAAAAGTTGAGTTGCTTTTGTAAACATTCAAAATCCTTGGTTAACAAAGGCATTTTTGCTTTTCAAGTCCTGATTAATGGCATGACATTTTTCCACTATGGTTTGTTGGTCTTGTATTAAACGAGCAAAATGGATGAGGCAAAGTTCGGCGTGTTCAACGCGGAGTCACAACATGATCGTTACTGAGATCCTCAAGTATAACCACGGAGTCAATTTGATTATCAAGGGAAACCGCTTGGTCATCTTGATCGTCAAATATAACTACGGGGTCTAGTTGAAAATCGCTCTGAATGAGATGGACGACTCATTTTGAACATTCCGGAGCCTTGCCGATCTGATGTTGGCGGAGATATGAGATCGAGATAAATATGGTTTGTTCGGTACCGAGGCAAGCCACCAAGGTCATACATCGGGCCCTGTCACTATGTGTAACTCATGCATATTAGCCGAACATAACAAATGCATTGGCCTGCAAGTCCTCCATATCATCATCCGAAGTCGATTTGCCATAAAGCTCGTTTTGTCTGTGAGAGATCCACCAGCTTCATCCTTAAGAGCCAAAAGAAGAGCCTCTTATAAGCACGCCCTGTCCTTCTTTGGGCATGCATTAGCCAGTGTCCCTCTCATTGCAGCTAGCATCGAAGACCATTCAACCCAGTTTGAGCATTTCCCTGCTCCACCACTTGAGCTCGATTGTTATTCCTACCCACAACATTAAACCCTTGACCGCCCATCTCACTCACCATAACCACGATTCTCAACTTCAACTTTTCCATTGTTCACAATAGCTTGATTCCTTGTGTTAGATGAGGAACTAATACGGTTGTTGGATTTGTTGGTATAACGGCTAAAGGCATTAGCAATCATAGCAAATCCTTGTTGTTGCTTTCGAACGGATCGATGTCCTCATTAGCTTCACTAACAAGTGCTTGAGCATTGTTGTTGTTGTATGGAACCAATTGAGTTTGTTGAGATTGAGGTCGGAAGGATCATATGGTGTGATTGTAGCGCAATTGGTTGAGGTCGTTGAGGAGAATAACTATTTTGAGCATATAAGGCAAGTTGTTGATTTTCCTGATGTGTCGGTGGAGCAATTTGAGCACGGAGAATCCTTTCCTATCAACTTCCTTTTCATGAGGCTTCAAGTAATCGTATAACAATCCATATGTAGAATGATGCATATTCTTCGCTTGACGGAGAAAAATGACATACTTCTCCCATTCGAACCAAGACTACTGTGAACTTAGTATTCACTACGATTCTTGGCATGATGATGTTGTGTTTATCCAAATCATTGATGATGTCCGAAAACGATGATGATAGACTCTTGTCTCTCCGTGTTCAATCATGAAGTGTTCATAAGCCAAGTAAATTTTGGATTCCATATCCTCCCGATTGAGTGCAGATCCTTCCATAAGAAGATGAATATGATCCCACATTTCCTTTGCAACAGCATCAACACTTAAGAATTGGGTTAGGTAATCCTAAGAGGATATATTGCATTGCAAGTTCATCGGCTTCATAGTGTAGAAGTTCTTGAGATTCAAGTCCCAATAAGTAGCAATGTTCGTTTGTTCATCTCTTGGTGGAATAGCATTTGATCTCCCGTACAATGACAAGAGGCATCTCAAATGGACCTTCCAAGATAACCTTCTTTAAGAACTTTCCATGTGGCTTCGTCAGATCACAAAACCTAAAGAACCTTATCACCCATTGATCGTAGTTTCCTCGGAGGGAGCATTGGAGGTCTATCAAGTGATCCAGCCTCATGAATTGATTGTTGGCTACTTAAAGCTTCACACATCTTTGCAAACCAAGTGGGTTCCTTCATAGTGTTCCTTGATGGATGTTGATTGAATTCTGTTGTGTAGGGTTGAACTTGAAGACTTGGTGGTGGTTGAACCATTTGAGGTTGTGGAATTGCGCAAGTGTGGAGTATGTTGTTAATTAAATTGTTGTTGATAAATTGCTTGTTGTTGATTCCATTGTTGATGTTGTGGAGTTAGTTGTTGTTGACGTTGAGGATAAGTGTAAGGGAAATAGTTAGATTATGGTGGTTGTGACATGTTGAAAAGTTGTGTTGGTAAAAAATGGATCTTTGTAGTCGAATGAACATTTGTTGATGAAGAGTCCTTAGGCGTAGAAATCACAATAACCAAGTAGCACTTGCTTAAAACACCAAAGTTACG
>OU343219.1:189708430-189853367 GCA_910596185.1 Chrysanthemum makinoi | reverse complement strand
GCTTCTTGTAGTCGGTGTCCAGTGGCTCTTCACTGAGCTTTCTTCTTCTTGCTCAAGTACTGGTGTCTTCCCTTTGCCTTGGTCAGCTTTTGGACTGGGGGGTCTTAGCATGTTGAGTGTCAAGGTTGCTTCGTTCAGAGTAGATAACCTCTTCTTTCTGATTTTGGTTCCTCAGGTTGCATCCACTAGCTCTTCTTTGCGGTTCAGACTTGGAATGGAATAGGAACAACTTCCTTAGATGGAACTTTCCTTTAGAGTGGAGGTTCCTCTTAGGGAACTTTCGTTGACTCTCAGTGCTTGCAACACTTCCTGTACTGCCTCTTCTGGTTTTCCTAATAGGTGTACCAGAAGACTTGTCATCGAGAAAACCAACTTTGCCTTCATCAACTGCTACCAGATACCTTTTGTATGAGTACAGCTGTTTGATTGCATCAGAGAGAAGGTGATCCGGTAATACAGCACCTTGTTTTCTTGTTGTAGATTCCTGATCTGACTGTGAGTGTAGGATCATACAACATGGAGTGATGTTTGGGTCGTTCGAGTCTCAAGGGAATATCGGGATTTAACCCAGAGCTCCCTGGATCAGCATTTTGTAATCTGCGTATGGGATCTTGGTGCCTCGCTTTTTGAGGAAAGACATCATGCATCCCATATCAGAGCTTCAACTTCGATATGTTTCATGTTGACCAAAGCCCAGAAAATCTGTAGTTCCATGAGCTTGGGATGCTCATAACACTATCCCGTCGAAACAGATTTTGTGATGATGATGAAGAGGGTTCTCCCGGGCTGAGGGAATTCTTCAATCAACGTAAGAGTGCTTATTGATTACCCCTGTAGCTTCATCATAACCGATGTCGATCATGAATTGCAGAACGGCCTCTTCAGTAGGGTGTAGCGTTGTATCAGTTGGTTCACATGACAGGAATGAGGATAATAGCCCGCAAGTCTGCTGGTGTGATGGTGACTTGCTTGTGATTGAGAGTCACAGTCACAGCATTTTGCCCTTGATCTGCTTCAGTGTTGCCAGAATTGCTGTATGTAGATCTCCGGAACTGTGGCCGAGTGGTGAGCATATTCTGATAGAATGGTTCTTCAGAATTTCCACTCCTATCAGGCAAGAAGACTCTGAGCAGGTGAGAGTATCAAAGTCAACCCGAAGATTGTTCATTCCAATCTTCATCGGATAGCAATAGGAAGATATTAGCAATGGTGAGAACATTTGGTGCATCCACATTCTGCATTTGAGCGTCCATGTCGTGATCTGAAGATATTTAGCCAAAGAACCAACATATCGAAAGACTTATGTTAGTCAACAGATGGTTTTATTGTCTAATTACTGAATGTGATATGTCGATGATTGTTACGAGTCCAATGTCACTTGTTTGTCCAATAGTCCAATGACGTCGTGATAAGTTTCGGGAGTTAATTAACTTTAAGTTTTAGGCATATTTCACTTATTATTCACAACTGTTAAACATTTAAGTATATAGTGACATTATGGGTTTCGTGGCGTTATGATTTATTTATTTACAAGTTTGCACGCGTAACCATTCATAATTAAGGTTAAAACTAGGCTTAGGCGTAGAAATGGCAAGCTTATGCGTAAACAGGAATGGTATACGCGTAAACGCAAGCTTATGGTAGGTTTTGACTTACGCATAAGAAATATTACACGTAGAAAAGGGGACCTATGCGTAGAGCTACGCGTAGGCGTATATGGAACCTTACGCGTAAGGCTTACTCGTAAGAGTCAACCTTATGCGTAGAGGTCACTGTTACGCATATCCTTCACAGGATACGCGTAGTCCCTTATGTAGAACCTTACGCGTAATAGTAGATAGATTGCTCTTACGCAAAACATTCTACGCGTAAGGTGATCCTTATGCGTAGTTTGCTAGAAACCTTGATTCTGAATTTTTCAAACGTGGAAGACCTGAAATAAATTCTTCATAACACAATCATTAACATCTACATTCAATCACCATCAGATCAAAGCATGAATTCACATATAACTGTTCTTACGCGTAAACCTAAACCCTAAGGTTCAATTTTTACGAGTAAGTAATCTAGCCATAGAAATTGCACCAAAATGATTCTGGGAGGTCTAAGAAGCCTTTGAGTTGTTTATCCAAGTTTTAACATCAAATTTGGTGAATCAAAAGTACCCAATTCGTATGAACTAAAACCCTAAAATTCAATTCTTTTACGTTTGATGTTACTGGGCAATTTCTGGGCCTAGATATGATCAATTCAACTTGAATACAACATCATACAACTATCTTTTTCACCAAAAACACTCACATATGAAAACACCCAATTCCATGCCATAACCCTAGTTTTCAAAATCAATCAATTCGTTTTTCTGGGTGATGTTTGATGATAAACATGGTTTTAGTGATGTTAGACAAACGTTTTGACACTATCTTATCACCAAAAAACACATTCTTGATTAGTGTTCATACGCTTATGCGTAGAGAACCACCAATCGATCATAAATGAAAATCTAACCGTTAGTTTAATATAAATCAAAACCTTTGTTGTAAACACGTTTAGATTACGAAACACTTACAAAATGATGATCCAAAACAGGATTTGAAGATTGAATGTTAGCGTAGGATTAAGTTGTAGATATTAAATGAAGAGAATTATGAATTAGGTGAGGAGTTTATTAAAAATAACTTTAAGATTTGAGAGTTTTAGTCCCTCCACCTTATCCATTTTCATCCAATGCCTTTAACTTCCATTTTGGTTACCAAACGAAGGATATTTAGGAAAGAAATTGACGACACTCCCCTTGACTAAGAAATAAAGAAAGTTTATAAATTTTAGTCCGAGGAGTGTCAGAAACCCAGAAATGTGACACCATTATAAAGAAACAACCGGGATAAGGTAACATGCAAGTACAAGGATTATGAAACTGAGAAATATTGTTTTCTCCCCTCAACACTTGATCGAAAAAATACTGAATTTTGAAAGATTTGAGTGTTGACATAAGAATTGTACTTGCAATGTTAAAAGAAATATAGATAGAAGAATATTTTTGTTGTTTTATCGGATTTTATTATTTTGTATTTTGTTTTTGAAAAATATTTACAAAAGGAGGTTTTGGTGTTTGACTGGTTTTTAAGAATGTTTTAAGAGTTCACCCAGTTCATCTTGAGTCAAACACCGCATACCAATCCGGTGGACCAACTCAGTAAACCTAGCAGGAGCTAAGGCTTTGGTGAGAGGATCTGCCAGTTGGTTTTCAGTACCCACAAAATATAATCAACAGTACCTGTCCACGTGGTCCTTGATGAAATGATATCGAAGATCGATGTGCTTTGATTTTGAATGTTGAACTGAATTGCACGAGATCGCAATAGCACTCCGATTGTCGCAGTACATCGGGATTCTGTCAAATACGTAACCATAGTCCTTGAGTTGTGTTCTCATCCAAATGACTTGAGCACAACACGCCGACATGGCTACATATTCTGCTTCGGTTGAGGACAGCGATGTACAATCCTGCTTCTTCGATTGCCATGACACCAGTTTATCAACCAGTATTTTACTGAATCTAAGCATCCTGCATGATCAGTTAAGCGATATTATCCAATCCAATGTCAGCTAACAAAAGAATTAGTTCAAACGAATCGTAATCCTAACAGATAGTGAATTCTGCGATTAGTCAAAACCAGAATCTTGATCAGATTCCCAAATTAATGGTCCTTGATGTATCGGGGTTTTAGCCTCAGAGAGGTGGGTTTCAGTTGGTCTCGACTGATAAAGGGAGCAAAGATAGACGGCAAAAACAATATCAGGTCTGCTAGCTGTTAGATACATGAGATACCCAATGATACTACGGTATTGGTAGGGTCCACAATTTCCCATGTAATTCAGCGTCTAGCTTTTTGGTATGAGCCATTGGTGTGGCATAGGTGTCACAGTTTTGCATTCCAAATTTGTTTAACAATTCAAGGGCATATTTGGACTGACTCAAGAAAATACCACGGGTGATTGATGAACTTGCATTCCAAGGAAGAATGTGAGTTCACCCATCATTGACATTTCAAAATGTTTTGTCATAAGTTTTTCAAAAGCATTTGAGTATTTTAAATGTGTTGACCCAAAAATGATGTCATCCACATAGATTTGAACGATTAAGATGTGAGCCCCGTGATATTGTATAAAGAGTTTAGGGTCGACCGAACCTTTGGTAAAATTATTGGCAATAAGGAAGGATGATAACTTATCGTACCACGCCCGAGGGGCTTGTTTGAGACCGTAGAGAGCTTTCTTCAGTTTGTAGACATGATTAGGAAACTCTGGATCAACTAATCCTTCTGGCTGGCTAACATAGACCGTTTCTTTCAGTTGTCCATTGAGAAAAGCAGTTTTGACATCCATCTGAAATACCGTGATGTTCATGTGAGCCGCAAATGCCAGAAAAATCCGAACAGCCTCAAGACGAGCAACCAGAGCAAATGATTCTTCAAAGTCAATACCCTCTTCATGTCTATAACCCTTAGCCACCAGACGTGACTTGTTTCTAATTACGGTTCCTTCAGCATCCAATTTGTTTTTCCAAATCCATTTTAGACCAATGAAGAAGACCCCTGTTGGTCTTTCAACCAGTTCCCATACTTCAAGACGTTTGAATTGGTTGAGTTCTTCCTGCATGGATTCAATCCAGTTGTCCTTTGTCATTGCGTCTTTAATGTTTTTAGGCTCAGATTGGCAGACAGTGAGTGCATAAATGCAATGTTCACCATCTGTGTGAAGACGTTGTCTCGTTACGACTGGTTGATTCGGGTTACCAATAATATTCTCAAGAGGATGGTCTTTGATCCAACGATGTGTAGAGGGTTGATGTTGGTATACATTATGCATATTTTGAGGATTCAAATGGCTTGTAGATGATTCCGCAACATCAGGTGCAGCAGTTTCATTAGCAAACGGGTTAAAGAACGCATTTGGATCAAAATCTGCAAGTGGGGGTACTGCATTAAGAACATCATCAGCTGGTTCAGCGTCTTGGATGCAGTTGTTCAACTGTTGTTGTAGATCAATGGTGATGCTTCTTCAACCGTAGTTGTTGTAGCAGGTGTATCAAGTATAAGAGTATGATCAGGTTGAGCAGCGGAAACATCGGATACACCTGGAGCACGTTCATCAATGTCATCACTAAACAGCGGAGCAAAATAGCTTTTCATTTGTTGACGAGTGAGCTGGGTGCTTGATTCAGCTGATGATGGGGTTTGAGGGAAGTTTAAACGGTTGTGACCGGGTTCCAAGCTGTTATGCTCAGAAGCCATTTCAGTAAGCTCATCAAAATTAGCATGAATGTTTCCATAACCGCTTTGTACGACGATCCAGATCGGTAACCTTTAGAATTATCACAGTATACAATAAAAACTCCAATGTCAGCTTTGGCTTTGAGCTTTCCAAAGTCATCACGATCATTATTTGGGTAGCAAAGAGATCCAAATACATGAAAGTGTTTGAGATTTGGTTTTCTGTTGTGGATAAGCTCAAACGGTGTTTTGTTGTGGCGTGTTGTAATCATTGAGCGATTCTGAGTGTAGCATGCAGTTGAGACAGCTTCAGCCCATAAGTAATCTGGAAGTTTAGCATTGATTAACATCGTTCTGGCAGCTTCCACTAACGTACGGTTTCGTCTTTCAACAACTCCATTTTTTTCTGGGGTACGTGCTATGGATGTTTGATGCTCGATTCCCACTTTCTCATAATATTCCCGAAGAGTTTGATTCACAAATTCAGTCCTTTTGTCTGTTCGAATTTGTCTGACGGTGTTCCGGAGCTGAATTTGAATTTTCGTGAGAAAGGTGATGATCATCTGTGGAGCTTGGTCTTTACTTCGAAGAAAATAAACCCAAGTCCATCTTGATAGTCATCAACAATTTACCAAGATGTAGCGTTTGCCATTTATCGTCTGCACGCGCATCGGGCCACACAAATCCATGTGAAGAATATGAAGCACATGCTGAGAGCTGTGTCCACCTTGAGGGAATGAGCACGGGCGCTTTTTCCTTGTTCACAAGCTGAACATAGGTGATCTTTAGAATACCGGAATCTCGGGAGGCCTTCAACAAGTTTGTGTCGAGCAAGGTTGGTGATGGTTTGAAAGTTTAGATGTGATAGACGACGGTGCCATAGCCAAGATTTTGTTGATGTAGCCTTTGAAAGTAGACAGATAGGAGATGAAGCAACCATGTCTTGCATTGAAATTGTGTACAGACTAGAATTGCGAGAGCCAGACATAAGATCGTTTCCTTGTAGATCACGAATGAAACAAGTTTTCTCCCTAAATGCAACTTCCAAATCTCCATCACATAATTGACCGACTGAGAAGAGATTGTGACCGAGGCCTTCCACATAATAAACCCTGCTAATTTCAATATTGCCATTGATATAATCTCCGTAGCCCATGATAGCTGCGAAGTGATCATTCCCGAATCTGACAGTGCCATGAACTTTGCATAAAGTTTGATAACAGTTAGGTTGCCTGTCATATGTCAGGAACATCCGCTATCATCAATCCAAAGGATGATCTGTATCACCTGCATTACACACAGACGACACAGATGGAATAGAAGTAGATGTGGAACCCGATGAGTTAGAGGGTTCCTCAGCAGTTATAGAAGAAATACACACATCAATGATTTTAGGCATCCATTTAAATCCTAGTGTATTATGTATCCATTTCTACCATCTCCAACTAGTCTTAGCTTTAGTCTTAGTGAATGCACTAGGTGGTACTACATTCCTTGGAGGTGATACTCGAACTACAGGGATATCAATGCGTTTCTTAGAATCTATAGAAGGCGGTTTACCAAGCACAGACTTAGAAGCATTAGTGGGCCTAGAGGTATTCCGATTCTTAGGATTCCTTAGACGAGACAAGATAGCTCTAGCAACACATTTGTCATGACAATCAGAAAGCATACTTTTACGACAAATAACACAAGAAGCATCAGACTGAATATCAAAAGTACTTAAAGGTTTAGCATTCGTTACAACACTTTTTCCATTACATTTGTCAGACGCAATATCTAAAGTAGGTGCAACGTGAGTCTTATTCAAAGTCCTAGGTGTTTCTTCTACTCAGCATTCCTATTATTCTTTTCTTATGACGCAACTTCCTATTCTTCCTTGTATTGCTCCTAGGCTATGAAGTGCGGACGTTTGGAAAAGAGGCAACTAGTCCTGTTTCAGTAGAGGGAAGCACATTAGTATCTTGTGATTTGTCAGTAGGCAATTTGGGTTCACGTTTGCTAAGTGTTACAAGTGCAATTCTCTTAATGATGATAGGCTGAACTTGTTCATACTTTCCTAACATTTCCCTTAACTTAATGATAGTGTGCACCAAATCTTGATTTTCAGAACGAAGATTTCCAGCAAAATTCATGATTTCTTTAGTGTGTGCAAGATAATGTTCAAGTTCATTTGATGCTTCATCACGAGTCTGTTTGAGTAAATCAAATATGACACCATATTCTTGTTTAACTTTTGCAAGTTCATGTTCATATTTTGAGATTTGACACTTAAAAGACACGTTTTGATCATCCAGTTGCTCAAGTTTTGGATTAAGATTATTTGCATGCAACTTGGAGATTTTGTTTTGAAAAGCAAGTTGTTGATCGTGAATATCTTTTTGACACCAATTAAGACGACGTTTTGCATTAGAAAGTTCGTTTAATAATCGTTCATTTTCAACTTTTAAAGACTCGATTTGAAGCACATTATCAGTATTCTCAACAATTTCAACAGAATCAACAGTATCAGCAGAGATATAATCAGATGCATATGCAACAGATTGTAATAACACAAGATTATTGATATCAGCACAGATAACATCTTCCAAGAGTCGATCAACATCTTTTCTCAACATTCTCTTTTTACGTTTAGTATTTGAAATCGATGTTTCTGTTTTCTCGAAAACTGTTTTCATGAGACCAAGTTCCTTGTGAAAATCCCTTTCCCAATATAGTGCACAAGTTTTCAAATTTTTGACATGGGGTAAAATTCTTTGCTGAAGAATATCTCTATGTTCTCACGCCATTGGCGATTGAAAATGTTGAACTTTTATTTCAGAATGAAATTCAATCTCACGTTCCAAAATTTTGAGGTCAGATAAGAAAGTGTCAAAATATTTGATAACGCGACAACTTTCGGCATTAGTTTTCACTTCACTAAGTGAAGGTAAAGGACCATTAATTTGTGCACCATTGTGTTGGGGACTGACTTCAGAAACTGGTGTGATAACCAAAGGTTTGTTAGAAGTATCTTGTTGTGTGACAAAAGTTACGGCTTTTGAATAGTTAAATGGTTTGTTATAAATGACATTTTCCATTTTTGACCGACTCTCGTCATCAGCATCTAATTCCTCCATGCGATTATATTCAACAACAGCCATAATTGAATCATCAATTCTATGTTCTGCACTGTAAACTTCAGGATTTGGTTGAATGCTCTGTGTTAAAACTTAGGTTTGTAATCAGCAAGATTCGGTCCATATCCATTTGGATTTGGTTTGAAAGTAAACTTTGAATCGTTGTGATTGATTCACCATGTTTATAAACAACATTTTGAAACTCTTTGATTTTGTTTTGTAAGTCGACAATTTCTTCAAGATAGTTATCTATCCGTTTCGTGGAATGCTTTTTGTATTCAGAGAACTGCTTTTGACAAGTTAACAACTCAGCCTTGGCTTTTTTAGTTTCCAAAGTAAGAGCGTTAATTTGTTGTTTATGTTCATGTTTCATTTGTTCTATTTGAGACAACAAAGCATTCTTGAAGCGGCTAGATCACGAATCTGTCGTTCCAAAGATTTTTGTTTTGATGTGATTTGGCAAAAGCGGCTTCAAAACCTTTTTCACGGTTTTCTTGAGTTTTGAAAAAGTTGATTTGTCGAATTAAGCATTCATTATCCCTAATTAACAGTGCATTTTTTCTCTTTAATTTCGTGCAAATTTTCAAACAAGATTCTTGGTCTTTAATTAAGGTCAAGAGCTCAATTTCTCTATTAGACAAAAGCTCGTCTTGTTCAACGTTAGTCTCAACATGATCATTATTTAGATCCTCAAATATAACCACGGAGTCAACTTGATTATCAATATTAACCATAAGGTTATCTTGATCATCAAATATAACTACGGGATCTATTTGATAATCATCGGAATGAGATGTGGATGGCTCATGTTGAACACTCTGATCCTTTTCGGATGGAGAAATTGGCGGAGATATCAGAAAGAATGAGTATATTTGTTCGGTACCTGAGACAAGCCATCAGTGTCATACACTGGGCCTGTGTCACTCATGTGTAGAGCTTGCATTTGTGCCATCAACATCACGGCTGCATTAGCCTGCAAGTCCTCCATATCATCATCAGAATCTGCATCGCATAAAGCTTGTTCCTTGTTGGTATGAGTTCCACCAGCTTCATCCTTGAGAGCCAAGAGCAAAGCCTCTTTGTGATAAGCACGCCTTCTTCCTCGGCTTAGGACATGCATTAGCCAGATGACCCTTCTCATTACAGTTATAACAATGAAGACCATTAACCCCATTCTGAGCATTCCCCTGTTCAACCACTTGAGCTCTCTGTTGTTGTGGAGCACCCTGTTATTTGCCATAGCATTAAACCCTTGACCTCCTCCCATCTGACGACCATAACCTCGATTATGAACTTCAACGCGTCCATTGTTCACAACAGCCTGATTCCTTGTGTTTGATGAGGAACGAATGCGATTGTTGGATCTGTTAGTATACCGGCCGAAGGCTTTAGCAATCATAGCAAATCCTTGTTGCAATTCATCAAAAGCATCGGAGTCCTCATCAGCTTCACGTAAAGTGCTTGGCATTGTTGTTGTTGTATGGAACCAATTGAGTTTGTTGAGGTTGTTGCTGTGACGGATCATATGGTGTGATGTGCAGTTGGTTTGAGGATCAGGTTGAGGAGGAACACTAGTTTGAGCCCACAAAGCAAGTTGTTGATTGTCGGAAGTGGACTTGGAGCCGGAGTCCACGGATAGCCCTTTCTTTGTCAACCTCTTTTTGGTGAGGCTTCAAATAGTCGTACAACAATCCGTATGTAGCATGATGAAGATTTTAGCTGAGGAGAGAAAATGACATACTTCTCCCATTCCGGACCAAGACTACTTAGAACTTAGTGTTGACAGCAATTCGTGGCATGATGATATTGTGTTTGTCCAAATCAATAATGATGTCTGAAAAGCGATGATGATATGACTCTAATGTCTCTCCTGGTTCAATCATGAAGTGTTCATAAGCCAAGTAGATTTTGGATTCCATGTCTTCCTGATTGAGCGTTGTGCCTTCCATAAGAAGATGAATATGTTCCCACATTGCTTTAGCAGTCTTTTGAGCATCAACACTTCGAAGGATCGGATTGGGTAATTGATGAGTGTCTAAATACACATCATTTTTGTACAATCTAAACTGCAAAATCATCTGAAAACACTCAAAAATGCATCAAAATGATGAAAATATCACAAATCAGTGTTTTATGTGTTTTAAATGCAAAAAGGTCAAAATCAGATGAAAAATGATTCAAGTTTGCAAAATTGGCAGTTTTAGCCCCCAAGTTTTAAAAGTTGTCAAATCTAGTCCCTGGAATTCAAAAATGTGAAGTTTATCATTCAAGGTCCCTAAAATATTCTAAGTTGTTTAAAAATGGTCCTTGAATGATTCTTTGGTCAAATGGCAGAAAAGGTCCCTAAACTTTGAAAATTGTCAAAAATAGTCCTTGGATTTCTAAAAATGGAATTTCATGCAAAAGTTATCCTTGTACTAACAAAGTTTGTCAAAATTAGTCCTTGTGATAAGTTTGTAAAGTTGGCAAGATCAGTCCTTCAAGTTTGGTAAATTTGCAATTCTAGTCCTTGTGTTAACATATAACCAACCGGACCCTTATTAATATATCAAGCCCAAATCCAATCCAACAACCAGCTGGCCCAACCTTAGCCCAACACCTTGACCCTTGACCCTTGGCTTGACCCTTGAGCTAGGTCAGAATACATTTTGATCCCTGTCACAATCAATTTGGACCCCCTCTCTTATAATACCACTGGTCAAATTATTCAAAACCAAAGACTGTTCCTCTCCTCACAAGAACGCGCAAACCAGAAACCATGGTGGTTCCATGATTTCTCCATCCCCCCCCCCTTACTTGTCCCTCCACCTCCACTAACACCAAAAACTCTAATGACTCAAACAACCATTAATGTCTCAAACCTACTATGAGACTTTGGCGCCAAAATCTACACTTGGATGGTTAAGATGATTTAGAGAGATCCAAGGGCTGGAAATTGGTGGGAAGCAATCAGAGATCATCAAGGAGTCCAAAAAGTTTATAAAGAGGAGCTAAGAAGCAATGTATCAAAGTATCTAGTGTAATCTTTAAATTTTAAGTCGTTTTTAGCTTACTTTTAATTTCAGTGTATGTTTTAGTCTTAAAACTCTGTATTTCAAGTTCTTATGTTATAATAAAGCTTTTGTGAAACCTCAATTTAAGTATCAAGTTATATCTCAGATTATGCAAATTTTCCTTATTTTCAAAATCTCATGAATGATCAAATGTTGTTTGTAGATGTTCTTATGGACTAAAATAAGCCACATAAGCCCTAGATAGCTTATAAAAGCTAGAGATATCTTAAAATCCAATTTAGAAGAAAAAATCAAAAATCACCAAAAATACAAATTAAATAGTTGAAAAATAAAAAATCCATTGGAAATGGTGTTCACAGCTGGAGCAGGGTAAATCTTGGATGGCCTTGGGTTAGTGGCTTAGTGGTAAGCCTATAGGAGTGTTCTTGGTTCCTTGTTCTCAGTTTTGAGCTTGGAAGCCTTTGTAAGCCTTTTTATTCACTTTTGCATTTCGATGTGGTAGTTGTTCAATAGCCTGAATCTCTGTTTCTTTGTGTTAATTAGTCTTAGTTAAGTGTATTTAATTATTAAAACCAGCTGGTTGTTCTTTTTAATTTGTAGTTTATAAAATTTAGTTTTAACATTAAAAGCTCATTGGTCATTTGAGTTTAATGTTGTTATGGTTGTTGTTTTAGGCTTCATTAGTTCTAATATATGATTATATAAAGTCTGCAATCAGTTTTATGATTTACATTTGTGATTTGCTTTGAAAATCTTCCAAACAGGCTCATAAAGGGGTGTTTGCATTAGCTTGTTTATCTGTGATCAAGAGTGTTTAAGACAGTATTATTCCTTGTTCTGTGTCACATAAGTGTCTATAAACTCATCTCAGTCAAGAAAACTAGTACTCATAAGCTTGAAAGTCAAAAATGCATAGAATCACATATGTCTTGCTCACTGTTGGAATTTGATGATTCAAGGTCATGATTTTGTGTTTATAAGTTGTTAAAATTGTTCAAATCAGTCTTATTACACCTTAACACAACACAATCAGTGCTTAGAATTAATCCAAAGTTCATCTTAGTCAACTCTTTGGTTTTATAAAAGTCAAAATTTCAATGGTCGTTTGTGAATTAAAAGATAATTTCACTGGTTTTATTATTGAGATTCAGCTTATAAGCGTTTGGATTATCAAAGTTTGGTTGCTAAAAAAAATTAGAAAAATGCTAGTTCTCCTTTACTCAGCTTTTTAAGTGCTTAATTATTGGCTTATTTTGAGACCGCTGCATAAGCCTGGGCACAGTTTCATAAGCTCAATTAAAAGCTTGCACAGAGCTTAATTGTTGCTCAAATCCTGTGATTATTGGTTCTTTGGAAAGCCAACCTAGCCATCTTGAGATCCCAAGCTTAATTTTATATTTTGTAGCTTATTTGCTAGGGCTGCTATCAGCTTAAATTTTGTCCCATTCCATCAGTACATACTGAGTTAATCAGTATACACTGAGTAATCAGTGTTTTTGGTACCATCTTCATAAGCTCACCACAAGCTCTACAGTGGCCCCCACAGTGTGAGCTTGGGCTTTTTGGAAAGCCAACCAGCTCATCTTGACACCTCAAGGCTTGTTTTGAGCTTGTGAGCTTATTTCACTAGCTTATTTTGGTCTTGAAAAAGTCCACAGGCCTGTTTGTTTAGTAGAATAGCTAAAGTGCTTATTAGCTTTTTCCTAGCTTTTCAGTGTTAATCTTTGTGTCTTTTAGCTTCATTTAAGTAGCTTGTAGCTTATTTTATTTTATTCTAACTTTTGTTTCAGTTTGTGAGCTTGTTCAAGCTTAATTCATCAAATAAGCTCATTAACAAATCTGTTAAGCTCATAAGCTTGTCAAACAGCTTATTTGTGAGTTGTAAAATTTGTGTTTTCATAAAAGTAGCTTATAATCAGTAGTTAAGTAGTTTTCAAAAAAGAAAATCCAGAAAAACTTCATTTTTAAAACAGTGATAGTGTTTATTTAATAGGTTTTAGCTTTTTGATTTTTCTTTTCATCTTATTAATAAGCAAATCTTGTTTTTATATTTTTCTTAGTTTTCTGTCACCTTAAGTTATTTTTAGAAAAAGTTTCATATTTTCTCTATCTTTTTAGTATTTATTAGAATTTTAAATAGTTAAAAGTCTTAAATAATTAGTAATAAATAATTAAAAAGCATAAAAAATATCTTTTCAGTTTTAGAATTAGTCTTATCATATTTTAGATTTTTCCAAGTTGAAATTCAGTTTTCCAGGTTTATTTGATATTTTCTAGTATTTAAGTGTATTTTAAATAATAATTAATTAGTATTAATTAGATAAAAAGTGTGAAAAATATATTTTTAATTTTAAAATTAGTTTTATAATATTTTAGATTTTTCTGAATCATAATCTTATTTTTCTATCCTTATTTCATATTTTCTTTTATTTTAGGTTATTTTTAAATAGTTAAAATAGTTTTTAATTAATAATAATTAATTAAATAGTTGTAAAAATAATTTTCTTTTTCTAATATTTTTATTTTATTTTTAGGTTTTCAAAAATGTCATTTTCATATTTTTAGGTATTTTATTTTTTTTAGATTCACTTTTTATTTTTGTACGTATAAGTAGTTTTTAAACGTACGTTTTACGTTTCTTTTATCTGATTGTTGTGTTTTCCAATTCTGTTTCCAATTCCATTCCAATCAATCAGTAGTGTAATAATTCATCAAAACCTTTACTGATCACTATCCTTAGTGATCATTCTGTTGTATATCATTGAATTAGTGTTTACACACCATTGAGTCTACGTGGGACTTAACGACCCGGGAATTCATTATATTCTCCAGGACTTCATTGTATTTGTGTTTAAGCAGTTTTAAGCTTCTTACGGTTAGCCATTCACAAGTGGCTAGCTTGTGTGAGGTAGCTTGACGGTTTAGCACAGATCAGTAATCCCAAAAGGATGTATTGCATTGCTAGTTCATCGGCTTCAAAACGTAGAAGTTCATCACCTGTGAGGTCTGAGACGGTTGCAATGTTGGTGACAGCATCTCTTGGTGGATTGGCATTAGGATCTGCGGGTATGACAACAGTAGGCATCTGAAATGGACCTTCCATAATGACCTTCTTTAAGAACTTTCCATGTGGCTTCTTTAGATCACAAACCCTAAAGAACCTTATCACCTATTGATCATAATTTCGGAGTGAGCATGGAGGTCTATCAAGTAAGCCAACTTCATGAATTGATTGTTGGCTACTTAAGGCTTCACACATCTTGCCAAACCATGTTGGTTCCTTCATAGTACTCTTGGATGGATGTTGATTGTAGAAGTTTGTGTAAGGTTATATTGAAGACTAGGTGGTGGTGAACCATTGTGGTGGAATTGCTCTTAGTTGTGGAGTATGTTGTTGATTAAATTGTTGTTGATAAATTTGTTGTTGATGATTAAATTGTTGATGTTGTGGACTTAGTTGTTGTTGTTGTTGTTGATTATAAGTGTAAGGAAAATAGCTAGAGTATGGTGGTTGTGACATGTTGAAAACTTGTGTTGTTAAATGGATCTTTGTAGTCGAATGAACCGTTGTTGATGAAGTATCCTTAGGCGTAGAAATCACAGAAAAGCAAAGTACCACTTATGCGTAAAAACACCAAAGATACGCGTAACAGCAATAGTTACGCGTAGGATTAGCTTACGCGTAAGAAATGAGAAAACACTAAAGTTATGCGCGTTAAACAGAAAGTTAGGCGTAGAAAACTTAAGCTTAGGATTACCTTATGCGTAAGACAAAGCTTAGGCATAATATGAATCTTATGCGTAATGGGTTCTACGCGTAAGCTTAAGCTTATGCGTAAATTTAGGGTTTTACCCAAAAGATCTTTTACACTATCACAGTGCAAAAGATATCCAAAGTCGAAGTGTTTTCAGGCTTATCCAAGCAAGAAAAACACCGAGTAATCCACGAAACTGAAGATCAAACCACGGAAAAGTTACGCGTAAGATTAGGGTTTCACTTACGCCAGAAATTAGCCAAAAGTGATTACTAAACCGATGTTTCCAAAACCAGATTTTTGTGATATGATAGCTTCAATATCACCAAAATAACACAAAAGTGTGAAACTTGATGATCCAAAGCTTAGAAAAACGTTACGCGTAGAGAACAATACCAACGAAAACCTAGCTTAAAAAACAATGATCCACACGTAAAGTTTGAAACTTTTTGCCAAAAACAGATATTTTAACATCTTAAAACGTTGAAAGGACAAGAATCTTGGATTAAAAAGTGTAAAAAATACGCTTTTAAGCGACAAAGTTAGAACCTCATTTACTGCGTAAGACCAAAACCTTCAAAACAACAAAAATGTGTTCACCCAACTAGATGGCGATTGATACCACTGTTAGGTCACCATATTAGTAACACAAGCATCAATATGTAGAAATAGAGAAGAGATAGAGATCGGTTGAACAAATACAAACACACACACACGTATGACTATGACCGGTTATGCGTAGAGAGTGAAAGAGTGAATGAATTGAACAACTAACCCTCAAGTGAGGGTATTACAAGACTATTTATAGGAGAGGGAGCTAGGGAAACAATCCTAGTCCATTCCTTTCCTTATTGGACTTGGGCCCAAGGCTCATGGGCTTTCTGCATAAGCCTTGGCATGATTACTAACATAAAAGCAATATTAAGCTAACTATTACATATGAATCACTAACACTTGAATTAATGTTTAGGAGTGATTCCAACAAAGTAAATGCAAACAAAACAATTAAAGAATCATAACTAGGCCAGCACCAGGGTGCTTAGCCAAACATATAATAAATCATACCAACAAAAATGAATAAATCATAAATTGAATTGAACATAATGTTTGATACAAATTACTTGATGTATAGCTAATAATGATGATGATTGCGAGTGAATTCTTCCTTCAAACCGGCTTCTGATCGCTGGAAAATGCCCCTCGAATGGTGCCCTAATCGACTCGGGAGGGGTGAAGAGAGATACCTAAAATGCATTTAGGGTCAGATTTATAGGTTCTCCTATGGTTACGGCGTAACCTTAAGGGCTAATTACGCCGTAACTAAAGTCGGTGCAAAGAAATCCGGATCTCGAAAGATTACGTCGTAACTAAATTATTTAGTTACGTCGGCGTAACTTAAATAAGTGATTACGCCTTAAATCTTCATTTCGTACTTTATATTGTCATCATATTTTCTTGAAACATTTTTGCACTAGATGTCGCTTTTGGCCCCTCATCGTACTTCATATTTTTATAACAAGTCCTTGAAGTAAATAAACTTCATATGAATTGTCACTTTTAGTCCCCGATCGTACTTGCTATTTTTACTTTTCATCCTCGGAGTAAATATTATCTTCATTTAGCCACGGGACTTCAACTCCTTAGCGCCCAAGTAATTAATTACGGCGTAACTAATTATCCGAGTTACGCTGTAATCCTTCTTCATCTCATACTTATCCCTCCGAAATAATCTCTACGGCGTAACTAAATTGCCATGTTACGTCGTAACCTTCAAGATAATAATTACGACGTAACCATAAGGATTGGTTACGCCGTATCCTTCAAAGCTCATATTTACGTCGTAACCTTATTAGCTAGTTACGGCGTAATCTTCACATAAAATCCAAAGGCCCTCGTAAATCAATCTTCAGAACATATACTTGGCATTTTATCACTTCTTTTCCGCTCCAACGGCTCATTTATCCTGAAATGCAAATATGAACGAATATGAAAGAATTAAGTACCATATTAATGCAAATGAGGCCATAAACACGGGAATTTGATATATAAAAGATCAGGCTAATTTGATGTTATCACTTACGTACACTGGTAATTCGGTGTATGCAGTTGAGTTTTGGTTTCATGAGCTTAGCGCATAATAATCTGTGATTTTTCTTATGATATTGTTAGTTTACAATGATCATGCTCATATACTTGTGTTCAACTATTTTAAACCTATGGATTTCACTCAACATTTTTGTTGACCTTTTTAAGCATGTTATCTCAGGTAATCAGTGAAGACTATGACCGAGGCGCGGAATGGGGCATGGCAAGGCTTATATGGTGGTGTAAAACATAAAAGTTGTCATTTCTTTCAAACTCATGATCTTTATTTTGGGAAAAACACTTGATCTATTTACAACGTTTTGTAACAAACTATGAGTTTTCGATGAATGATAACTACTTTAATAAAACATCTATTTCGAGTCGTTTTCTATAATTATTGACTATGATCTCCATTCAAGTAACACCCGAATTAGTCTTCTGCTGTCATTAAGATTTTCGGGGGTGTTACAGCAAGTTTAAGTCACAAGTTCGGGTTATTTTACTTCAGGCTCAAGTTTGTCATATTGAGTTCTCTTCATCAGTATTCACTACAAAGAGCCGACAGAATGATAATGGGTTTGGTAAAGAGTTAGTTGGGAGGAGTATAAAAAGAGTAGAGAAGTTTATCAGTAGTTGATTCTCACGGGATATTTATGGTACTTCACTCTTGTTCGATTAATTGGACATACACGGTTACGTTACTTCCAATTTCATCTTTACAACTTTCTAGTTGGATTTGGACTAAAGTTGAAATCTACAAAAGCCTTTCATGATTTCACTATGACGAAATGCATACAACCTGACAAGATATTGAAAAGGGGAGTAAAAGGATTCTAAAATACAGTCAACACTCAACAACCAACATGCCTTTAAACCCCAACCACAAATATATTTCTCACGTGTGTATTTGTATTTAACAGTGTCTTCCCTTAACTCAATTTACCCTCTATTTTAGATCTTGACTATGATTGTCATCACATTCTTCTCATTATGTCAAGTGGTAATAGAGCTAAATTCAACCAAATAGTTGATGATAGAGAATGGTCAAATATGGTACTAAGAGAGGTAATAATGGAAGAGATTTGTGAGAGATATGGGAGGAATGCTGAACTAAAGGATCAATTGCTTTGATGAAATTCTCGAAGATCTAAGAAGAAAAGCATACGGTGAGGAACAAGTACAAGCTGTAAATGCAAGTGGTAGTGTTAAACTTGAGGTACCACAGTCTCAAGTTGAGGTTGCTAGTGGTAGTAATGAATTAGCTATGTCGTCTTTCAGTAGTGTTGGGAACCCGAATTGCATGCGTGCAGGAGGGTAAAGGCCGCACATGAGTACTCGCGGCAACACCCTATACGTGGTATAACCTTATACGATGTATTGATGGAACGCCACAATAAAAGCTTGTGTTTTAGGCGAGTACACGAAAATCATATTGTTTTCGTGTTTATAAATGTGATTCTTATCAGATCAATTAAAATGATTCAATTTGCTTTTGATATGTTAAATCTTTGTCTTACTTGTTCTAAAAGGATCGTTAATACTACACCATAATCATTATCACATACTATGGTCATTTTTTATATGATCGTGTAGTCACATGTTCACCTCTCTCCTAATATGATATTGCTAAAAGAATGAAGAAAAGTGTTTATGAAGCAACTATGATTATGAAGACTACATTAGTTTATGCGTCATGGTCAACTTGAGTAAATTGATGAAAATTGGTCTATACTAATAAAAGTAGTATGGTATTAGTTCACGGAGGTAATGAGTTTTTTTTTAAAAAAAATTATATATTTATTAGAAACAAAAATAATGTTAGTAGTCTCAGTAATTAGTTTTTAAAATTTTATATATTTATTTGATATCACTAAAAAAGATAAATGGGTAATTTTAGCATTATTCTTTCATAAGTATCTCAAAATAGTGTCAAATCATTCATCCCACATCGACCAGAGGACATCCGATAAAATTGGAACGATACAGAGAAGATTAGCATGGCCCCTGCACAAGGATGACACGCACAAATCGAGAAATGGTCCAAATTTTTTTCTCAACCTTTTTCTTGCTCAGCCTGAACCCTAATTTCATCACACAATTTTTTTTGACAGCTTCGTATTATAGTAGTTTTTTATTCTGTTTATTTGAATTATGCCTTCAAATTGATTAAATATGTTTTTTTTTATCAAGATGATTATATCTTATGTTTAGTTAAATTAACTCAATGTTATGCTAGTTAAGAGGGCTTGAAAAGAATGATGATGCTTCTGTGTATGGTAGTTTGGGTTAACTTGTTACACAGTTTTTACTGCGTTTTCAAATTGCGATAAGTTCAATTCCTTTTTCACTTTGGATATTTAATGGGCTTATTGAAAATTTTGATAAGTTTAGAAGCTTATTTGTAATAAGCTCAAGTTGATAAGCTTTTAAGCCATTATAATGGGCTTATCAGATTTTCAATAACCTCATAACCCCTTAATTAAGCTAAAACAAACACCCCGTAAGCTCTTTATATCATACTCTTTCACATCAAGCGTATATGCGGGTGTTTGTTCAGGTTCAAATATGAGCTTATATAATTTTGGCTTATATTTCATAAGCCAAAAATTATAGGCTTTTATCATATAAGCTCATTTATAAGCTTAAACAAACACCCCCTAAATGACCTGTCCTTCTTTGGTCATTTAACCATCATAAGCTCGTGAGCGAAATATAAGCTTTTAAAAATATGCTAATCGTAAGTTCGTAACAAAGTATAAACTTTCGGCTTTTGTTTGCTACTAATTTGTAACACTAGGAGCGGAAAACTGCGTTTTATTACGTTGCAGTAAGATAAATTTGTGTAATCCTGCCACATCATACAACACATGGTAGCCGTGATCGGCAAGATTCAATATCCTTCAACCATTTGTGGTAAGGGTAACTTTTGCTTCCCTATTTGATTTTTTTTGCCTGTGTATAATTGCGGGTTGAGATGTTATTGTTTGCATCTTTGGCAAAAGTCATAGTTGCTTAGGTTATCGTGTGTTTGTCAATCATTTGAGTTCAAACAACTCGCAGGTGGGTGCAACGTAGATCTGTCACCTGACTATCTTTCAATCTTTTTTCACTTTAAGCACTTGCATTAGGTGGGTGTTCTTGATGCTCTCTATAAACTCTTTAATTAGGTGGGTGTATGGAGTCATCTTGGATTTATCAGTTTGCCCTGTGAGAATTTTTATCTGGTTTAAGTAAAGGTTGGCGATAGGTGGTTTGAGACGGGTTAAATTGGGTAGTTTTTAAGTAAATATCAATAGAGGTCGGGTGAGGGTGCCCGACAAACACTCTTATCTTTCTTTTTTTACTTGATAGCCAATGTGTTAACTGTGATCACAAAAGTAAATTATGACGATAATAATTTAAACTTTTTTAGCGGTTTAGAAGGTTTTATGCATTTGAGTACATTTCGGGTGACCTTTAACTCAACTAACCTGGTCGACTCATTTGGCATGTTTCTTTTGAAGTTAAATGTTCATCTGGTCTATTTGTATATTAAATGGTCGAAACTGTTCTATCAAATGGATTGAAAGGTGTGGTCATAAACTTTTTCTGAATTTAGTATTGTTACGTTGGCTTATTAGGTTAGTGTAATAGCTCTAGTGCTTTGATGCTTTGAAAGACTTGTGTATAAAAAAATTCCGATTCCAGGCAATCGTTAGGATACTAGTTGTGCCTCTAAATTTAAATGATTACAGATGCCTAAAGAATGAAAAACACAACCCAACCATTGAAATACAAAGAGAGCTCAATCACATTTTGTTATGTTGCAGTACATGAACTAATGCTAACCAAGATTATCCTAGAACTTGTTGAAGCCATGATCAGCACTGATCTTGTAGTTTCTTCAATCACTTGTGGTCAGTAAGTTGATTGCTTTTACCATTGTTTTGGCCAGAGGTAGCTAAATGGTGGATTCTGCAGGTTGGCGTAACGGGTCAAAATGGCTATGGTTAGCAAGCCATGTTGGATTATCTGAAATATTCTTTCGTCCATTTTAAAGAAGCGCTTACAGAACTTTAAATTTGGTACATATGATTAACCAAAGCCATCTATTAGATGTAACTTGTATGCAGTAAAATACACCTTGGACAACTTTCAGCTCATTTGACCTTTCGACCCCGTTTGACCAATTTGCTTTTTAGCTTTTATCTTTTTATTTTACCCATTTGACATTCTAACGATAATACATAACATACAATAGTCCATTGATAAGTAAGTAAACTGAAATAATTAACTCTAGTGTTGGGCTTCTTGCCTCTGCATAATTTCCCTCTTGACCCAGTTTGTTCCTTGGATTATTAATGCTTGATTCGTATCTAATCTTTGTTATTTACACCATTCCTAAAGAGTTAGCTTACTACGGCTCTTGTTGTTGGTCAAAGAGGTCTCACTTGTGTGATCTGCTCTATTATTTTTATGGAATCTAAATAATGGAAAGCAATGGCTAACGCTGCTTGATGCATGATTTTTATCAAAAGCCCAATATACTACATACAAGACTACTTCGGGGAGGCTTAATATATCAGTGTGGTGTTTGAAACACTTTTGACACTTAAATATTAATTGTACGTGTAAATGGAAGAAATGAGCTGAGGGACTTACAATTTCAGCTGTGTAGTGTGCAGACAAGGAGAATTCAAACCAATCACCGTAAGGAATAAGATACTCCCCCATATTTTCGGGTTTAGTACGCAAGGAACTCTGATTATTATTTTTGAATAAAGCAGGTAGTTAATTAAATACAAAGAACCCTACAAGTTGCTATACCTGAAAAAATTACATAAAAAGAAATAACTAGGGAGTCATGGACTTGCTAGAACTTCATGGCAACGACGCTGATGTACTATACCCAGCCCCAAAAGAATATAGTTGCACCTATCCAGGTATACAATCGTAGCTCTAGGAAAGGAGACACAAACATCCACATATTAAACTCAGGCATGGGCATGGGATCACTTCCCTTCACAATGAATTCCGCCAACAGATTCTTCAGAAAGCTGAAGACTTCAGGTACAAAATTACAACAAATAGATAGTGGAGCTGCTATATAGTATCTGAATTAACAAAGATCACTTGAATCAGCAAGAATCTTCAAAAGTACCGGCTAAAAAGGTAGAACAAGCCAAATTTGAGCTAAAGATCAATAACGCAAAAAGCTTTCAACGTGTGTTAGAATGTCACACACCCTAGCTTACGTCGCCAAATTTCTGGCGTAACTTGTGACTTGGTTTACAACTTCAATATCTAAAAGCGTATTATGTGAAACTTGTGGTGCTAGGACCTGGATGTTGCTAAACACGTTGCATGGGGCGATATATTTTTACTAGTGGTATGGCTCTCCTATGATTTTTTTCCTTAAATTCTAATAATGTAAAGTGACAGTATGACGTTTATTATTTTTCTTGACTTTCAAACTATCAGTTTTTGCAACTAAAACAATAATTTTTCATGACTGTAAAGCAAGAAACCCAAAAAAAATTGTAAAGCGAAGAGATAATGAGGTAAACACTTGCGAATATGCAGAACTTACTATACACCTACAATATAACCAACGATGTGCATGCGGGCTGATGGACAGTAGTTAAAAACGTAGATTGACTCGTAGAAGCGCCGCAATACTTGAGCTTCCATTAGCAAAAGCATAAATACAGATAGCCAAACATTGTATACACGTTCCCTTGTCGACAGAGAAATATGCAAGTGGCTGGTTGTATTAGAATATAGGTCCTGCTCAATAAGTGATGGTAACATCGTGATTGCATATAACCATATGCAACAACAATCAAAACATAAATGAAGTTTTTTTTTTTTTTAAATTGTACTTGAAGAATACTTGATTTTTTTCACAAATCTAGTTCATGTATACACCGATGAGATTGTGACATTCACAAGACAAAAAGGTTTACATTTATTTTATCAGCCAACTATTATGAACATGAAATTTATGGTAGTCTCACTCACATTGTTGGACTGTAAAATCTTGCCTCTCTTGGCAAACGTCAACAGAGCTCTACGTAACCAACCGATCCCGGGAAATGGCAACCAAGCTACAACAAGCGGCAAAGTAGCAAAGAACCATGCTGCTCGTAGCAATGTTACGAGCCACATATCGATCTTCTTCCATTCTTTAGAATAGAAAGCAGTGAACAAGGTTTTGAGCCAATATCATCGCCCTAGAAGATTAATAAATAGCTGCTTTGTACAATAAATGCATAACCGACACACTGATGTCTAAGCCTTTATTTTGTAGACTATACGAATGCAGATTGCAGAGACCTCAGATACGAAAAATGATGTTTTTTTATTATTTTATGTTATGTTGGGCACAATAAAATGTACGATATTGTTTGGAATTGCAGCTTAATGCATCGATGGTTGACGTTTGATCAAGACCAAAAACAAGTCTCAAGTCCAAGTGTAATTAAGTTTAAACACGTTATAACATTATACGTTGAGATCATTTTTAATGGAGTAAAGTCCAAAAAACATCCCTGTGGTTTGCCCCGTGGTGTTGTTTACATCCCTAAACTTTTTTTTGGAACAATTACATCCCTCCGTTAGTAAAGTTGGCACAAAATCATCCCTAAGGACGAACGCTGCAAAGAAGTCCCCGAGCTAGTCCCCACGTTGAGGTTTTTGTCCATTTCTCACTCCCAGGGATGTATTTTATTGGTACCTTCTTGTATTATAGTATATAAATTGGAATGAAAAACAAGATCTATAACAAAAGTTACATGAAAAATTGCATTATCTGTATGAATACAAACACTTAAAACTTATCAAAACTTATAACTAAACTTTTACTATTAGAGATAAAATGATTGAAAGGCTGGACATTCAAAATTGCCTTTAAATTTGAAAAGATGATCAGAAGACTTGGATTTTCAAACTATTTGGACTTGTTGGATTCGCTTAACTTCTTTGCACCTACTATCCAATTGAAAACCCTTTGTCTAACTGATTTTCAGAATGTGAAGTTGCTTCCGAAGAAAGTTACTTGATGAAGAAATACAACTGTTCTATAATTCAAAAGTACATGTTTGTCATAGGTCAATGAAGAACTATAAAGTTTGTTCTAAAACAGCGTCGGCGCGACTTGTCTAGATACAAGTATATGTTTCATGTGAGTTTCATCCAATGTTCTGAATATTATAGATCATATCCTACTGTACACATGTGTTTGTAATAAACACAGTGGTGCATTTCTTACAAATATAATGATAGCTATGCTATACAATTGAGCAAAGCTTTGATGGACGAGTACCGCAACAAATCTAACTCTTTGGGTGCCAAATCCAGTTGTGGCTCATCCATGAGCAATTGCTGGACCTATTGGCTTTAGTGATAATGCTGGCAAATAAACAATGATCAGTCGTACGTTGTACAACTTGATGTGGATATATATGGTTTAAAGGGTTAATGGTCTGAAAAATACATGAACTTGCCACATTTTACTATTGTGACAATAAACTCTTAATTTTCCTATTAAAACCAAAAAGTTTCTTAATGACCCCTATTGTAACCAAATTGCTTACGTGGCACCTTTAATCCGTTTTTTTACCTGGTTAATTGTCTCCTTCCCGTTTTAAGAGTTGAGGGGTCTGCTTTGCCAACATTCAAAACTAATGCTTTTGACTTTGACTTTGCTTTTCCCTAAAGCCTCATATACTTTTAAACATCTTGACCAATAAGAAATCCCAAAACAAAATCTCCTTGCCCTTGACTGCCATTTAACCTCCTCAAAGCGCCGGATCAGTTAGATACATGCAAAGACTTCCCTTGGCCTCAAAGCGGTTTATGATGATCTTCTCACCATTTTCGTCGCAAAACCCAATCAAAGAGACAATATTTGGATGTTTGAGACTTGAAAGCACAGAAACTTCTGTCCAAAATTCTAATCTCCTTGCCCTTGACTACGATCTAACCTCCTCGCAGAAATATTTATCAATTCCTCGGAGTGCAAGAGTGGCCCTTTGTAAACATAGCCGAAATCACCTTTCCCAATTATATTTTTTTCAGAAAATTTTTTGGTGGCTTTTAGTATTTCTTCAAGTGGGATTTGCAAGTGACTAAACTGGGAGATTGAGGTTGACATGTTTCGATTTTCTCTGGTAAAATCGGGGAAGCTCAAAAACAATTTGGGTTTCAAATGAATGAATGTGTAGACGTACCAAGTAGTTAGGGCTATATTCTCTATAAATATTTCATGCCTTTAAGTGACTGGAGGTAGAGGTGGGCGGTGGAGGTGGTGGTGAGGCGGCGCGTGGTGAAGGAAGGTGTGATGAGGTCGGTGATGGTGGTGACGTCATGGAAAGGTGAGATGATGTCATCCAAGAGTGGATCGAGTAACAGAGTGTATGAGGGTTTAGGGAAGATGAATGAGGGTTCAGGTTGAGGTTCAGGTGATGATAGGATGTGGTGGATGAGTTCAAGCTTAATGTTGATAGTAGGCTAGTAGCAGTGAAGACTGAAGAAGGAGATTAAATGGGTTAGTGTTTAATTAGTTTTGAATGTTGGCAAAACAGACCCCTCAACTCTTAAAATGGGAAGGAGACAATTAACCAGGTAAAACAACGGATTAAATGTGCCACGTAAGCAATTTGGTTACAATAGGGGTCATTAAGAAACTTTTTGGTTTTAATAGGAAAATTAAGAGTTTATTGTCACAATAGTAAAATGTGACAAGTTCATGTATTTTTCAGACCATTAACCCTTGATTTTAAAGCATAGTGAGGTTCACTATATAGTACATATATTTGCCAGAAATTATTTATGGTTGGGGTGGGTATTAAGGTTGCGTTTAGTTGAGAGAAAACACCCTTGTTTTCCACAAAATGTTTTGTGGAAAACAAGGAAAACAGAGATCGCGTTCAAATCAACGATTTCTAACAAAATGTTTTGCAAAACACAAATTCCCTATTTCCTAACTTAACAAGGAAAATTACAAAACAAATTTTAGTTGTTTCCTTGTTTTCCTTTTGTAACCCTCAACCCTCTCCCTTTCTTCAAAACAGAAAATAGAAACATCAACTAAACGCGTTTTCTATATTTTCAAGTGTTTTGTGGAGATTAATTCTCCTTCCAAATTTTTACAAAACTAGAGATAGAAAATAAGAGAATTTGTTCTCCAACTAAACGCACCCTAAGGAGCGCCAGTTTTCTATATGAGTTCTCTTGGTGACAAATGGGGAACTTAATACCGTTATAGTCACCTATTCTTTGTAACGATCCACTCTTATAAAGTAATCTAGAGAAACCAGAGAAACTTGATGTCTTTACATAACATATTTCCAGTTTGTTGTTTAGAATGTCTTCTATCAAGTCACTAGTACAATGCAAAAATTGACATAAAAGCTTGTTCAAAGTCGTTCTCCAAATTAGCAACTTAGCTCTAAAGATGCTTTAAGAATTTATTTTTTACTATTAAAATTAGCGTATTTTCAGTCGAGTTCTATTTTCCAGATAGTTACAGGGTTGTCTTACACGCATTTTTGTTTCAAATATTAAAAACCTAGACTTATTCAGTTCACAGTCCGGTTTGGGCTTGAACCAGTATAATACAAAAAGTGAAAACTGGCACCAGAACACATTAAATTTTTGAGATTTTCAGTCTCATTATTTTTAACTTACGTCCAATCCTGGCTCGGTCCACTTCTGATCCGATGAATTGGTATATGGATTTAAATCCTTCTGACCCGGTGAATTCTTACAAGAAAAAGTCCAGAAACGGCCACAGGATCCGTCTCCATTTATTTCATTAAGAAGTTTAGTATTCAGGAGCATCGACTACGAACCACCCTTCTAGAGAATTATCTAGATGTGACACGTGCCAAATCAGAATAATAATATTGAGATCACCCTCACAACGTGTAGAACCGAGCAATGAAAAACTTAGGTTACACCTCCAGGGATGCCATTGATGCACATCTATCTCAACTAATCAAATACCTCTAAATCGACTACAACGATTGTGGAAAGTTACTCAAATACCAAGAACAACTTACAAGGGTTTCAAAATTCGTGATCACAACCTATGAGAACAAATCTTTCACTAATTTTGTTCCACAACTTGCAATCTGTATACATCAAGGGTGGCATAACTAACTCAATCAGAATAACTGAGCTATCACCAATACTAGGACAAAATTGTTTCATTTATGAATATCATGGCCCAAGAAAACTTTACAAAAGCACCTTACATACACAAAGGTCACTAATAAAGAAACGGGAAAATAGCATACCGATTACGAGGGTAATCGTCAAATTTATGCAAGTACCATCTCTGTGTTTCAGTTGCTGCAAAAACTAGATTTGCCACCTGCACAATAAACCAGATGAAGTTATTGAACATATTGCTGAATCCAAGTTCTGATTATAATTTATAACAAGGGGAATGGAATAACATACCACAAATGCAAAAAGTAACCATAGTGAGAGATCTGCACCACCACTAGCCACAAGAAGACCACCATAGATGACCTTCAGGATAACATCATATATGTCTGTTATAGACTTATAGATATGTTACATTCTTTTAGCTACTTTTCTTTATAATTATTATATAATTTTCATTTATCATAGCATTATATGTTCATAAATCATAACTATGAAACACAAAAACTGGAATAAGAAAATGGACTAAAATGATGGACCAATTAGGCAATTTGATTCTAGTTCTCCTCTCCATTTTGTAGGCCTTATCTCCATACACATTATAGATATAAGAAACACCAAAACAAATGAACCAGGCATGCAAATATGCTTTAGCCTATAATCATAGTCATCGGACCCCACAAAAGGAAACTTGGCGGGACCAATGGACCAATTATACTATATACTAAAAAGGATAGCAAAACGGGGTCCAAAGCTTTTGTATTACGGAATGGTTAGGTGGTTAATTTGTGTTCCTATTGGTGCAGTACTTCTAAGTGGGACAACAGGCAAAATTCCATTGGATATTAACTTAAACCTGTACCATGCTACAATTAATTCCGTTTCACACCCCGTTTGCATTAATTGTTTATTTCCCCATTCTAGACCCTTCTTCTACAAAGCCTACTATAATCTTCCACACACCTCTCTCTGTTTCTTCCACATATTCACAAACCCAACCCAGAAACCACAAGATCCATATTTAGAAAAACACCCACCATCGTGAACGTACGCGTTTTTAACACCAAAATCACCACCATCAACACCACTAACTATCTTCGACACCACCACAACCACCTTCAACACCACTATCACCCGAAACCACCACTTACACACGCACCATTATGCACAATTTGTTTACTTTTTATTAATTTTGGTTTGTTTTAGAGGTATGTTTTTCTTTTAATTTTTGTGTGTTAATTTGTTTATTGTTTTGTTTAATTTTGGTTTGTTAATATTTGTTTGTTGTGTTTGTGTCGGTTAGATGGAACCATCGTCAACCGTACCCCCGGCGAACCACCACCGCAGCAGCAGTAGCCAACACCGCAGTAGCAGTAGCCACGACCGTCGGCAGCCGCAGGTATCTTCAAAAGTGTTATACTTCAAAAGTGCCTATTGAATAGATTTTTTAAAAGTGTTATACTTTTGCGAAAGGGAAATGAGACTACTGTGGATGAACTGAGAAATAAAGCTAGAATGAGAATAGTGGGTTGATATAAAAATGGTTGTTAAGATTTAATTTGTGTAATCGGAGGTATGAATTTTGTTTGTATTATAAAGGTTCATGTTTCTGATGTTTATTTTAACTACGAATGGAGACTGAATTAATATTTGGTTAGCATTAGACCCGTTTCGTTTATTTGACTCTTTGTCTTTTCTGACCTATTGTTAGTTTATACGCATGCATAAATGTGTTGTTACGTATTATTCGCTCAACAAATTGTTTCTTAAAGCCATATTAGGCTTTCGTTGTTTATTGTTTTCATGGTTCCTTTGCTCGCATAATTGAACGATCAACTTATCTGTTTTTTCGTATGCATCAGGTTTCCAGATCATTATAAAACAAAAGGAAAAGAATATTTTTCCAGCATGAAAGTGAAGAACAATGTACTTTTTTTGTCTGTTGTGGTTATGAGTAGGAAGAGTGACTTTAGTGTTGTTTCACTCTATACTTTCTGTTTGTCAGCGTCCCTATGAGAAATAGATCTCGCGTAAGTATTTGTTCAATTCCTCCTTGAAATATTCGTATTACCCTTGGCCATCATTTAGATTCATTTGAGTTTTATGTAGATGTAAGAAATGTTTGTACTTATACATACAATTTTGATCTATTTGCAGATGTGACAACTATTGGACTACTGTGAGCAAATTTGCGAGCTTGACAAAGGGTACTCTTTGTTTACCTATATAACTTTTGTACATAGGTCTGGGGATTAACAGTTGCACTAATTTTCATAGGGTATTGTTGTGTGTGTTATCCACTACTTAGGCCAGACTTCTGGTATATCCACTACTTAGGCAAATTAATTATCGTTGGAGGTTGCTTATTTTCTAATTTATATACTTACTTTTATTTAATTTGCTGATGTGGTAGATGTTTGTCTGATGGTTTGAGCTCAGGTCATGAGGGTGCTTGACCATTCACGGACTAGCACACACCTATTAGTGAGTGCTGGACACCTATTAGTTACTGCTGGTGATGACGGGTCTGTTGATCTGTGGGATACAACTGGTCGCAACACAAAGGTCCGTCTGATGAAATTTTATCCCACTCTTTATTAACTTTATTCGGTTTTCTGCGCGACGTCATGATGAGCTTTATGATTTATACCAAACACATTTACCATATAACATGCATGCAATGTTGACGTTTACACATTGAGGCTATTTGCTGTTACACTTTCTTAGGCTTATGTTTTTTATTTGGGTCCATTAATCGAAATACCAGCTTTCTATTCATCATAGGAACCCCAACAGTAGATGTGAGTTCAACATTATTTTTAGAATACTAAAACTTAGGTGCATCATGCATAGGTATTATACATTGTAGATATTGATTATTATTCTAGACAAAAAACATGCTCAAAACCAACATATACCAGGTATTCTAAAATGAATGGGCTTTGTGGACATAGAAATAATGTTGTTTCTTATACAGATAGATCATTCGGTCATTGAGAGCTTTGGTGGAGGAGAGGAAACTTGCATTACAGCCCGAGTTTACCCGACATTAGCCATTGGAAAAGAAGCTCGGCTGTTTGCATTTAACAACGGAATGGAAAGCGTGGTAATCTCTGAGTTCAGTGCTTGGAGTGTCAATAAAGCTTGAATCAACATTGTTGAAGAAACTATAAGTTTCCCAGATCACTATTCATCTGAAGAAGGACAAAATGATGTAGATTAATAGTTGCTAAAAGCTGTCGGCCATGAATGCATGAAAGAATTTTTTGGATGTTGCAAATCAATATTGGCATATGACGGCCTTTTTGTGTTACTGGTATGTCGCCAACTAAGATGCACATATGGAAAGCATAAGATGCATTTAACCCATTAATATTCTTTTATTGACTTCTGTTTATGCTTCATTTGTGTTCGATGTACCTTCTCCATTTTCTTGCTTGCAATATTTTATTGCTGTATTGACTATAAGTTTACGCCTATACATAGGAAGTAAATATCTCCGTCAGAACATTCTGTGGTAGGATTTAATTAAATTGAACTTTTTCGTCATGCAATTCGAAGTCGATAGTCACAGAAGTAGATGTTGAAGCTAAGAAGTTCTATTGATTGCTTTAGCCTGATGTAAATTAGCAACACCTATAGATGTTTTACCACGAGGGGCAACACCTATACATGTGTATTGGTGAACTGAATTTGCATGTTTACAAAACAGGCATGAACTTTCCCACGTGGGCAACATCGTGGTACTTGGTTACAATCTGTACCAGAACTAAATTTGCATGTTTACAAACTTAGTGTTGAGTTTCAGTGTTTTTTACGATTTGTTTATTCTTTGTTGTTGTTGTAGATGCTTTTAACATCAACCAAATGCTAGAATGCATTGAAAAGCTCAAACAAGGAAACTTAGTACAGCTTCACATCTATGACTTCATAAACCACTGCAGATCTTCCAAATCCTGACACCAGGTACTCACTTCTAAACACTGTATTTGAATAGTATAGAAGCTAATTTTGTAGATTTTTTTCCCCTGACCAGATAAGTATCTTATAGTTCATGACTAATGAATATGGTTAATATTTATAAAGGGCTAGCAGGAAAAAAGGAAAATATTAGAAAAAAGTATGGTAAGTTGGCTTTTTTTGTTGTAATTTCGTGTATGCAGGAAATCAGATCTCCAACAAAGCTCAATATAAAGAAGGCCACACTTTTGTCTCATCACTTTACGGTATTACTTATTCACTATTGTAATTGAATAGTAATTATACTTATGCTAATTTCTCATATGGTTATTATCTTATATACTGATACAACACTTTGACCACAACTTCTATACATCTAATATAGTTGGCCTTTATTTTTCAGGTGTGGTTGCAGACATGGTGGCCATTTGGTACTGTTTCTGTATTTGCAGTTCTGAGCGTTATTTTTCAGTGTTTGATTAAAGATAAAATATACACCACGATGCGCTATCGTGACAAATGAAGCGAAACCGAGGTCGCAATTTTGGGTAACAATTAAAGCCACTTTTGTATTGTTGTTAGATGACTTTCACGATTTATAGGTTGAATTCTAAAACCGATCAAGATATTCTTGAATTAAACTTTGGATTTTCTAATTGGCATGTTACTCTTTTTCCATATAAATTCTTCTGGTAATACATATTGTTGGTTATAATATAGCTCTGGCACATGAAGGACTGGCAACATTATCTGTTCTAAAAGCGCTTTCGTGAGGAGTTACGCATGTCAAGTGAAGCTGTTACTACAAATTCGTCCACGCCAAGTTTAAACTTTTAATTATGGACTATTTGGCGAACACCCGTTACGTTTATTATGGAAAGCTTTCATTAGAAAAGTAAAAGCTTTATGAAAATAGGTTGTGGATAGTAGTTCTAAAGAAGCGTTGTATATATTTGGTTTCGTTATGTTTATTGTAATTGTTGACAACATTTAAAGAAAATCGTTAATTTTATTGATTTTTTCCCTCCCGTTTTAGGAACATGATTTTATCGAACTTTTATTTCAAGTTATTAGTATATAATTTGAATAAGTTTTAATTTTCACCCTGTACGCTTATGACATAAGCTACTTTTGTATAGGTGGTCATAGGAACCCATGGTGTGGTAGAAAACTCGATTATACTAAATGTGGTTGTGTTTCTGATTTGGAAGCTGGTGATTAGTATCTTTAGTTTGAAATTTTTAAGTAAGGTTACACAGATTATCCAATCCGATCTACTTGCCTCCAATCATTACAGAAAAGGGTTTGATCAGTTACGCATTTGGTGGAATTTGATTTTATACAAGGAAGTCATTTTAAATGAACAAAACGGAACGTACGAGAGATATGGTGCTCTTTTTAGATTGTGGAACCAAGTACCATGACAAATGTTCTAAGCATCGATAAAGCATCCCCGCAGCATCGCGCGGGCAAACCTGCTCGTTGAATCCATATATTTAGCCCATCTCCTTTTCTAGGTCCAATCTTTAGTGTCACATGATGGAAATGAGGCTAGAAAATGAGAATACAATTCGAGAAACCAGTCTTTGTATTCTACAAACGGTACAATGAGACCTTTTAGCAAATGTATCCAACCGATTACCCCCAACCCCAAACATACCCCCAACCCCAAACATACCAACTATGATATCAACGGTTTGGTCTGTCACTCTATCCCTATCATTTTCATGGGAAATGAGAGATATAATGCACAAGCTCAAAAGGACTCATGCATGTCTATATTATGGGCCCAATAGACTGCCCAAGAGTACATAAACATAGTTCGACCTACGTATCTAATTAGTCTGGAGAAAGTTGTTCTAATTATTAAATAAGCTTTGTAAAAGGAACGAGACACTTACAATTTCAGCCAAGTAGTGTGGAGATGAAACGTATTCAAACCAATCGCCATAAGGAATAACATACTCCTCCAGCTTTTCGGTTTTGTCTCTCAGAGAACCCTAATCATTAGGTTGAAAAGAACATGTAATTAATTAAGCACAAAGATAAAAGTATTTTCATGTACTTAGTTGCAGGGAGTAAGTAAAAGGAACTCCGCAGAAAATACTTTAACTAGCAACAGGTACAAAACGAGCAAATATACATAAAATATGCTAAAAAGGAAAAAGATTAAGAGTGGCAACACATGAACTTACAAGAATTTCATGACAACGGAGCTGATGTATCCAACCCCATAAGAATATGGCTGCCCCTATCCACGCATACCATCGAAGTCTCAAGAAAGGAATCACAAACATCCAAATATTAAACTCAGGCCTGGACATGCCATCCTTTCCCTTCACAATAAACTCCGCCACCATATTCTTCACAAAGACAAACACTTCAGGTGCAAAAGTACAACATAGAGACAGTGGAGCTGCTGTATAAAAACTGATTTAGCAAAGATCACTTCAATCAGGAAAAGATCTTTGAACTGGGAAAAAAGTAGATGAAACTAACAGGATTATATATAGCCAAAGAAAGTAAAACCAAGATCGAACTGTAAAGGGGACTAGCAAATACATAAATAATTTATCTACATAGATGTGGCAATTTTGACCATCTGCTAATGAATGGATTGATTTAGTTTATTTTAATTTTGACAAAGTTGCCTGGAAGGGGAACGGGTCAAATGGGTTGAAAGTAGCCCAAAGCCTATTCTTTGATGCATACAAGTAGACAACTTTCTAAACTATTCATTTAAGAGTATAGATTTACACTTTTTTTTGTAAATCACAAGTAATGCATCATTTGTTGAAACTTTTTATAGAGTACACAAAAACGTGTCTCAGTTCAGCCCAACACTGCCCGTTTTGACCCATACTAAAAAGTTACATTCCCCAACTGCAATCCATTTTGACCTGTTATCCAAATAGCTCATCTTGCCACCTCTACATCTACAAGTGAGTTAGCATTTCACCTGAGAATCTTGATATAACTAAAATCAATGTTGTAAGAAGATATCAAGCAACAACTAATTATGATTCATCTATGACTATCCATCCAAAGGGGAACCATTAGATGATGCCTTAAGCTCATATACTCTCATGTTGCCAAAAAAAATAACATGAAGTCATACAAGAATCCTGTAATAAAACAGAATATTCTTCATGATTATAGCCTTTACCAGAGTCACCACACTCGAAGTCTTAATTATGCCAAGGTCTATAGTTCATCACAAAAAATAGAAAGCTAGGGCCTAGGAGTATAGGAAATAAATAGTTGTAGAGATGCAAAACTTACAACATGCCTGCAAGATAACCAAGGATATGCATTCGAGCTGATGGACTGTAGTTGAAAACGTAGATTGTCTCGTAGAAGCGTCGCACAACTTGAGCTTCCATTAGCAAAAGCAGAAACACAGATAGCCAAACACTGTATACATGCTCTCTTGTTGATACAGATTTATATGAAGAGAAGGCGTGTGAACCTCCCGTCAAGTGGCTGGTTATAGCCGAAAAGAAGTCCTGCTCAATAAGTGATGGTAGACTCTTGATTGCATAAAACCACACTGCAACAAGCAACATTGTCGTCCAGAAAGTAGCCACCAGATAAAAGTGACAGAAGAATCTCTGAGGCACGGTTAACCTCTGAAATACACACAGCATACGCGTAAATGGTGGTGTCACACAAATACCGTTCATAAAACCAAAGAATAAACTGTAAACAGGACAAGCAGTATGCTTCTTTTTATCGACTAATAGACATGTAAGGCGTGCATCGAGCCCCCAACTACTGCCTGAAGCAATCATGCTTTAAACCAAGTGAAACATGGACCATTGTATACACACACACGTTCATAATTCCAAAGGAGTTGGCCTACGAAGATCTCCTGATCTGAAACAGTAGCTTGCGATTTTTCATACGTCAGTTGTGCAAGACGGTGTGCTAATTCTGTTTCGCCAATCAAAATATATACTGATTGTTAGAAGGATTTATTTAGTGTATGGCATTATCTAGGTTACAAATATTTCAGGACTTGAACAAAACTAGAACAGCAACCCACTTTACTATCTGTACCTTCATATCTTATTGACTCATCCACTTTATTATTGGTTTATAGACTGATCACAACTCAAAATGTTGTAAATCTTAATTTCAGAGTTGCCACAACTGAGAAAAAAGTAAGGAGGTTAGTTCAAATCAAGTACCTAGAGGCATTCCAAATAGGAAATAGGCAAATAGCTTGAGTAGGCTGTGGCTCATCATATACTCTAATCAGTATGGAACCATCCTTTTAGTGATCGAGCACTTGTCATTTCTAAGTAAGTTTTTCCATTAAAACCACGTTAGCCTAAAACTTGCGCTAAACCTGATACAAGAACCAACACATAAAGGCTGCTAAGGAAAACCGTTCACAAAATTGCATCACAAAAGCTACAGAAATGAACTGACAGACTAAAGGGTGCATACTGCGAAAAAGTTTAACATGAACCTAAAGGAGAAGATTAGGGCTAAGTTTGTAACTCCATATCATTCCTTTTTACTTGATAGATCACATTGTATGATGACGTTACATATATATGATATATCTACTCTGAAGTTCGTACTGCAGTAAATAACTAATTCTAACTACCATAAGTGACCTAACTATCTGTTTCGAGCATTCGCTAATGCCAAATAATGTTCCATGATGGCAGACTAATGATCAGTAAAAACTTATAAAATGCCACGATTGTAAATTCGCACTCACACTATTAGACTGCAAAACCTTGCCTCGTTTCGCAAACCCCAACAAAACACTTCTAAACCAATCAATCCCAGGCAACGGCAATAACGCTACCACAATCGGCAAAGTCGCGAGGATCCACGCCGCCCGTAACAACCACACAATCCCCACTCCCATCTCTTCCATCCTTCAAACACACAATAAAATTTCTCATAACCCAATATAACAAACACTGCTTCTTTTATAAAAAAAGCAAGACATTGAAGAAATAAACTCGTTAAGTTAGCAGGTTCAATCAAGTGTAACATATTATAAAACTAAATATCATAATACAGTAATGAATAATCGTGTAAATTAACTAAACATTTATATGCTAATTAAATTGATAATAATAGTACCTGATATACATAGCTTGTAACATTGTTATTTATTGATTGAGGTTTTTCATTTTTAAGACGGTAACCCGAATAGATTATTTTTTACCCGAAAATAAGTGAGTAGTGTCAATCAGATTAGTGTCAATCAGTGGAAGTTTATAGAAGAAAGTGTCGTTACATAATTAGTCCCTTGACTTATAATCAAAGAGTTTATTGAGCTCTTTTGTTTATCAAATATAGGGTATAGTCATAAGCACCGGGTATAGTCATAAGCTAAAAGCATTGTTCTAAAAGGCTCGCAAAGGCTCTGGAGAGGCCTCGCAAAAGCGTGAAGTTTGATCATATCGCCACGTCATACCGTCACGTCACCTTATGCTACAATATTTTGTATACTCGATATATATGAAATATGATATAAATATATAAATATTTTCATATTTTTTGCCGCTTTATGCCACGCCTTATAAGCAAAAGTTCATGACCACAATCGTGAGGCTTGATTGCCATGCGTACGCCTCGCTATTTATAACATTGGCTAAAAGTCACTTAAGGTTGTTAATACAAATAAGCCGTAAAAACGTTTATTTATATTTTACGATCTTCTAATGTTTTGTCGATAACAAACGTAAAATCATGTTAACGAAACAAATAAAATACGTAAATGGTTTGAGCCAATAGTTTTATAACACACTTACGCTTTCACATAAAACACTAAAACAAGTATAAGTGATTTTATGATTTAGTATTTGATATGATGTCCAAAACACGTCAAGCTTACTCACACAAGCTAGCCACTTGTGAATGACTAACCGTAAGAAACTTAAAACGGTTCGGACACTGATCAATAATAGATGAGAAGTGTGTAGTATACGGGTAACTCAAACGTGTTAGGTTTGAGCACCGAGATCGTTCCGAACGAGGGTTGAAGGGAATTTCCAACTCACGTCTCGATTATCGGGATTTGAATAAGATAAGGGGATAAAATGATATTTTCTAAACTACGGGATAAGGAAAGCATATAGGATTAAAATCTATGGGGAAAACCTAAGAATAAAGGTAAACTACTCAAATCTATACTAAAACGCAAATACGAAATTTAAACGAAACGCGAATAAGAAGCAATTATGTCTATTCTAAATCCTAAAAATAACCTAAAATTACTTTTATACTAAAAATGATATTAGAAAACTATTTATGAATTAAAGCTAATTTTTAGGAATTTTCTTTTATTTATTAGAATTAAAAACTAATTATTAATGATTAAAACTACATTAAAATACTAAAAATTATGAAAATAAAAGGGAAAAATATGAAACTATTTTTATAAAATCTAAAATATCCTAAGAGAATTTTCAAAACTGTTTTTGTATTTTTCAGATTAATTTTTCTATTTTCTACAAATTTAAAACTATTTAAATCTAATTTAAATTGTAAAAAATACCAAATAAAAGGGGAAAAATAAGGAAAAATATTTTTTATACTTTTTATATTTTTCTTAAACTGGGAAAATTGAAAAATTATTTTTTTGAAACTTTTTCTTAATTATTAGCAATTAAAGCTATTAAAAAATGATTAAAAACTGTTTTTAATTAAGAAAAATAACAAACAGTAGCTAAAATTTATGAAAAATTCAGGAAAATTCTAAAATATAAATCTAAATCTATGAAAAATATAAAAACATGGGCTTATGTATGAGAATTATGAGCTGCAATGTAACTGTTTCTAAATAAGCAACTTGAAAATAAGCTAATAAGCTCTATAAGCTACCAAACTTCTACAGAAGGTAGGTTATACTATAACTACTCTAACTCAACTAATTACAGCTACTCCTAACACCTAATAAGCAGGCTACCTAAGATCTAAGCTACTTTGAGCTGATGAAACTGCTTATCCAATAAGCCAAAATGAAAACAAAAGTGTGGAACTCAAGACCACCCAGCAAGCTGCAAATTGACCAAATATGAGATCCTAACTACTTAAAATAAGCTATGTGCAATAGCTGCAAGTTCTGTATAAAGCTGATTTTTCACACCATTTGACTTTTGAAGAACAGTTGCTAGGTTGACTCTAATGAGATTTGAATGCAAAGCAAGGACTGATTAACATGAAATAAGATGTGATGAAACTTTAGCAAGCTACTTTATCAACTTTTACACCTATATGTGATTATATCAGTACTTAGTTTCAACAGTTTTGAAATAAATTATAGTTAAAATGAAATATTGACTTAACATGGACATGGATGCAAAACAAGGTCAGTTATGAATGCAATCAACTATAACAAGCATAATGCAACTGATCTAATCCAACATTTTAACCTCTAAAACAGTTTTAAACACTAATCCAAACAGTCCTGTAAAGACTGATATGCAATTTTAAACAGCAAATCTACATAATCCAACTAAGCTAACACTTAATCTAAATCTATATGACCAAAATAATCCTAAATGAGATGCTCTAATCAATGGATGACCACAGATTCAATAACAAGCTAATAATGCATACTATATCAGATAAGAAACAGAAATTATACAAATTCTACATTAAGCTTAAACAATTCAAACAACCTATCAAAATAGCAACTAGGTAATGAATCTAAGCTATATAGAACACAGATAAACTACAATTAAGCTCTCTATTCTACTGAACTGAGATTTGGATGAAAACTTACCAATGGTCCAAGCAACTGTTTACACTAACTAAGAATCAATGACCACTATCAAAACTAATTCCAACCCATAACAGATCCAACTTAACCCATATCCATGTATAACTCAGCAATCCAGAACTACATTAACAATGAAACTGCACATTAACTTTTGTTTGACTTTTCCTTAAAACATGAAATTAAAGCACATAGAATCAATCACAAACTCACATAAGCTTTACTGAGCTTATGTGAGCTTAAAGGTAAACTAAAAGAGCAGTTGTAACAGTAATGATTTTGAAAACGAATTAACAAAGACTTGAAATTGGAAATGCAATTTTATTAATAAAGGAATTTCACAAAGCTTGAAAAGGGATTACAAACTGAATTTAAAATGATTACACTAATAAAACAGTAATTAACATAAACAAAATGGTAACAAAATCTCTAAAAGCTGCGAGAAATTGGACAATCTACTCTTGTGATGGACAGGGGTTTTTATAGCTGAAGAAGGAGAGAGCTTGGGATCCTTTGAGAAGCTTCATGAATGTCTAATCACAGCCATAGATTCATCATCTTGTCACTCATTCTAATCTCAGCCATAGGATTGGATTAATGATGTGGCTGCTCCAATGAGAGGGCTTCATTTGTACACGCTGGCACTCCAATGTCGACACACCTTGACATGCGTGGCAGGAGGTTCTAGAAGGTCACTTAATGTGAGGGTAAATGTGGCTTGATCAAGGTAAAAGGTGGGGAAGGTAATGAGCAGTAACTGGAGGTGGATTTGGGCGCGTTAGTGGATTTGGGTTTTTATATAGTTATTTGACTTTGTACGTGGGTGGGTTTTGACTCGGGTAGAAAGGGTGATACGGGTTGGAAATGGGTTTAATAATACAACCGGGTAAAGGGATTGGTTTGTTGGGCCGAAGGTTTTATATATTGGATAATGGATTTGTATTGGACCAAAGATGTATAAATAAGGACCATTCATGTAAATTCATATTTTTCAGGGACCAAGGTTGTAATTTGTGAAAGTATAAGGGTGAAAATGGGTAAATGGGAGAGTGAAAGGTTTATTGTGAAAACTCCCCAATCAAGCCCCGAACTCCGTAATTTGATCTTTTGAGCATTTAAGTCCATGAAATAGCATCCCCGGCATCGGCTTTTTGCACTCTTCTTTCTCTCGTGCTCGGTTTTCTTCGGTTTTGGCTTCTTTTTTGTGTGTTTTTAAATATCCGTACCTGCACATGCACAAACTCAAGAAAACCACAAATATTAGCAATAAACGGCTCTTTCTTGGTTATTTTGGGTCTATTTTGATGATGAAAAGGTATGTGTTTTAGCACATACCAGTATTGCATATGTACAACAACTAGTGTTTACATATTTGGGTAAAATATACACATAACTAGTATGTAGTATATTGGGTAATATAAATGGGTAGAAACTTAAGTATCATAACCCATTGACCAAATACATTGAATGTAGTTGGGTACAACCCAAAGTCCATGGAGCTTGACCTATAACCCATTGCATGACATCATGCTTATATCATATATGGATAATATCCATAACCTATTGTATTGACCCATACCCATTTGACTAGGTGCATTGCACTCATGAGATACATTGTATCTAGTAAAAGACCCATGGATCAACTCATAACCCATGACCCATAACCAAAATACCCATGGGCAAAGAGGAGCGTCCCACGGATCCCTAGCTTTACGCTAGACGGATCCCTTGTGGGAGGGATCCGTGGGATCCGGGGAATAGTGGCAAGTTTTGCCTATAAATAGAGAGTCATTTCTTCATTGTTTCTCACCTCTTTCTAACATACTTTCTCCCTGAGTTTAAAACTCTCTAACCTCAGATCCAAGTGATCTATGTTTGAAGTTTTGTGTGATTCTCTAGGTTCCTCTTAAAGGCGAGATCACCACCTTTGAAGTCAAGCAAGCTCAAGTCCATGAGTTGATATGCTTCCTCATCATCAAGACTACTGAAGTCCTCTTGTTGATGGTTTTGTTCTTTCTCCTAAGAAGTGTAGTGTTGAAGACATTACTGAAAGATGTCTCAAGTGTCAAGACGAAGACATTAGTGAAAGGTGTCGATCGTCCGTATTGTAGGCATTAGTGAAGGGTGCCTAGAAGTCAAGTCACAGGACATTAGTGAAGGGTGTCTTGAAGATATATTTAAAGGCATTAGTGAAAGGTGCATTAGATGTACATTCGATATGGTGTATTTCGATGTACAAGATAGATTAGTATTAGATCCAAGGATATTGATATCCTTGATGATGTTGTAATAAGGAGTTGGTCTCCTTTGGGATTAGTCGTTGGTGTAGTGTTGGGTAGTAGTTCCTACATTGTAATGGAACTCGGTACTTAGCCTAGTACCGGATAAAGGGTAGGCGACGTTGTGGTAGGTGTGGTTCACCTTGGTGTGAAAGAACCCGGTGGTTAGCCTAGTAACTGAAAAAGAGTAGGCAACGTTGTGAAGGTTTCTCCGCCATAAGGAGTTGGTGTCGTGTAGTGATTACGAACTCTCGAGTAGGTGACTCGGAAAGTGGATTAGGGCAAGGAAGGTGTCCTTGTAGCCGAACCACTATAAATACTCGCGTTGTGGTTTTGTGCTTCTTACTCTTATCTTTTCATTACATACTTCTATATGCTTGTTTATCAACATCCAACACACATCCAAATAGATTGACATAAGTCGATCTAAATAGTTTAAAAGGAAGTTTTAATTGACAAAACTATTCAACCCCCCTTCTAGTTTTCCACAAAGGTCATTTTAGTTTTCTCCTTTTTACTTACATCTCCATATGTCACTATCTCACTCACACACTCAAAACCATACCCTTTGATAACTTGAGTCAAAAACTTTTTGTGGACATACTATTTTATTTTATTTTCTATTTTTTTTTAAAAAAAATCAACTAATTTTTCATAAAATAAAAATACAAATTACAATACGAAAATAAAAAAACATACGAAAAAAAATTAACATAGACGATTAATTGCGGTTTATTCCATATTTTGCTCGGATTTCTTCTTTTTTGCATGTTGATGTGAAGGCATCCTCCTCTGGTAACTACATGGTGCTAGTGCCGAGAAACTTCATTTCTTCAAACTTCATTATTGTCTTGTCCTTCTCTTTAGTCACCGCGTACATATCTTGAGCAGCCTCTCGTTTGAGTATAAATTCATTTTGTAAAGTCTTCGAAAACTCTTGCAGGTTACTCTCCGTTGTGCCCCGACGTGGTCTCCGATTTTGTTTTTTTGCGTCGCACGTTGTTTGTCGAGGGGACGTGGTTTCGGATCATCTCTGAATAGCTCGGTATGTCGAGTAACACCAACCGGATCAACGGGTTCGGCCACATCCCACTTGGGGTGTTTTCTCAAGATATCCTATGGCCCGTCTTGAGTAAACTTTATTCCTTTTGTCTCATCTGTAAACGAAGTCCTAGCCCGGTTCAAAAGATCAACCTCATTTTCACCACTTCTACTAAAACGTCTTAAACGTTTGTAGATACCATTGAACTTTTGGCAATTACCGTTCAACGTTGCCCACTTCTCTGTAATCATATCCTTGTGATACGCGTACAACGCGCGTTCGGGGTCAAAGGAACTTCCTTTTCCTCGAGCAAGTTTTTCAACACCCTAGGCAGTGAACCTAATCGTTGTAGTGTAGTATTAGGGTAAGTCTCGGGAATTGATATCGTTCTCTAGGGGAATAGGAATGCTAGTGAGAAATTAATACGCTAAGGTTGGGGTTGATGAAGATTATTTTTTTATCTTTTTTATATTTTTTTAGAAAATGGAAATGTACGAATCTCGGGGTATTGGATTTGGGGGGTTGGTATTTCTACCGATTACTCTACTATTCTAATTATTTAATTATCTAAACTAAGGTGAGTGTAGTCTATGTCTATTGTTGTGTGCTCTTATGATGATTTATAGATGTGTTTACTTAGATGCTATTACTCCCTAGTTATCTCCTATTGATGGTTGAATTGTCACGCCCTTATTCTTAACGCGTTGTGTCTTCTAAGGTCGTAGGGTATGCGTTCTTCCCTAACTCTTTGAGACTACCTTAAGGTTATTGCCTACGAAATCTCTAGGATTCATAAACTAACTCTAAGGTTATCTTTGGATGTTTAGACTACAATAACTCTAAGTGATTATAAACTAATGTTCACAAAGATTACTAAAGCATTAAAAACACAACGAATGACCTATCGCAATACTAGGTCAATCACAATTAAGATAAGAGACAACCAATCAATATTCAATACCTAGGTTTCATAGATCTAAGCAAACACACAAGTAAATTAGCCGGACATGGAAAACATGCAAGCATACACACAAACAATTGAAGACATAATTGAATTAATGAAGTAAATCACTTATCTTGTTGTAAAATAGGGTATGGAACCCTAAGATACCGCCCAAGACAGCCTAGGTTCGGTTTAGGTTTTACTCCACAAAACTACCTCTCTAAAATACTGAAAATTCGAATTCTATATATAGAGTTACAATATGCGACGGCTTCACTCTTTAATTGTGACGCCGTCAGGTCGCCGCCATTAAGTTTTCGTCTTGGCCACGTCAACTCTGTGACAGCGTCACCTTATGCTTGTGACGCCGTCGGCTTCAACCTCTGACGCCGTCGGGATCCAAATCTAGGCCGTCTGAGTTGCGACGCCCTACTCTTTTAAACATGATGCCGTCACTTGTAAAATAGCAATTTGCTCTCTGAGTCGTCTCAAGGTGCGTCGCGACGGCTTCACAATTAGGCCGTGACGTCGTCCCCTTCAGTTCCAGCAGCTTTAGTGTCTCGAATCTTGACTTTGGCCATTTTTTTCATATATTCGCGCCTTTTCGTCCGAATAAGTGTCATTCCAGCAATTTGCCTTCAAGAGACCTAAAAAGTGAAAAGGAACGAAATTAAGTAGTAACGAATACAAAAGTGATCAATTAAGGGCTTAAATGACCCCTCAAAAGTGTACCTTTTAAATCCTTATCAAATATCCCTACACTTGGTATTTGCTTGTCCTCAAGAAAATGTGCTTTTAGCCAATTAATTTATAAGTTAGGGGTCATGAAGCATTAGTTTAGAACAATTCACAACGCGTATAAGCCCCGCAAAAGTCATAAAAAGCACGGAAATTACATACTAGCACCTCACAAGTGGTGTTTAGATACTCTCATCTCTCGGGTGTATATGAAATATATCAAGTTGGAAATGGAAGATAAACACTCATTAACCGGTCCTAGTACATAGATTACCATAGGCTTGAGACTAGATCAAACCTTCATCGCTTTTGGCGTAAGCACCTAGGAAAAACTATCCAAGAGGTCTTTTAAAGGGTTGTAATGTTAGGCTTACGGTAGGGAAACAAAGGGTTTGGTGGGATAGGCGATTTAGTGGTGGCAAGTCAAAAATCTTTATGTTACAAGAATGAGAAGAATAGCGTTGCTAAACCAAGACTCGACACTCTAAACTCTAGATAACTTGAAACAAACAAACATAAATTTTAAGATAGATGTAGGATGGTAGCCCTTTTTTTTTCTTTTTTTTTACACTCTATTTTTTTTTTCTTTTTCTCATTTTTCTTTTTTTTTCGATTTTTTTTTCTTCATACACTTTTACTCTACCATCCTCTACGATAACATCAAAATAATAAGGATTTTTAGGCACATCCCTACACTTGAGTTTTTATTACTCTAACACTAATTTGACCTTAATTGAAAAGATCAAAACACTTGGAGTACATTATTACGTAAATAAAGGGAATTTGAATTTAACGTTCCTTCCCGTCACTTCATAAAATTTAACTTTTCCCATGAGTCCCAATCGTCCCAAAACTGTGTACAAAGGATATGACTCGACTTAGAAACTTATGCAAGCAACTAGATAATTGAATTAAGGGTTTAGTATGATAACAATAATGCACTAAAAGTGAGTGCATACAAGGTAGGCTAAGGCGATTTGGGTGTATATTTGGGGGTGGATTATAAACAATGCTCTTCATTGATATTCCGAAAAATCGAAACATCACGAGAACCGCGAAAAGGATAGGCTCTGAGGGGTTAACTAGGGGTATCGTGTACTAAAGATGAGTACAACATAAGGGTGTGGGGGAATTAATCAACCGATGTGGAAGAAATAATTATAATACAGGTATCAAACAAGGGTTATCCTAATGCCTCTTTTCATTTAGTTATTCCTAACTACACAAGTGTGGTCTCACTAGCGATCTCGGGATGCATCACAAAACAAGTTCTAGAATCTATTATACTATCGGTACACACTCGAAGCATTAAAGTGGAATGCTTTAATTCCTACAAATCTAAGGGCGATCCTCACATTTTTGGTGGAATTTAAGTGGTAAAGGGTTTTTTTGTGCTAGTCATATAACTTCCTATCCATGAGACGCTTTATTAAGACTAATGGCCCACTCCAACATATCATGAAAAATTTTAAATTTGGTGCCAAAATTACCCTAACCAATATTTCTCATGGTTTATTACACAAATGAAATTGGACAAGGCAAATAGTCAAGGATAAGCATAGTTTCAAAGTTCCCATTTTATTTTCCCTCCCTACACTTAAACTGAACATTGTCCCCAATGTTCCCCAAAAGTATCAAATTTATGATAATGGAAGGCAATTAAAAATGAAAGAAACTAATAATCCCCTGATTAGCTCGGTAGGATCCGTGTGAAGTAGTGGTTAAATCTTTCTTCAAGAAGAATGTTTGCGTGAAAAGCTCCTTCCAATCTTATGTATCTTCTTCTTGATAAATAAAACCTGCACACATGAAGAAAACAAACGAAACCTTCTCGTAAAATCGGTGGTAAATATATATATATGACTCTACTAAACTAGGATATAATGCTTGTTGAATGGATGTTTATAGATTTTCTGAAAAACTAAGACCTGAAAAATTCCAAAAATTTATAAGTAGCTCGAAAAACGAGAAAAGTAGTAAAATTTCGTTTCTACTCCTCCCGACGCCGTCGGGTTGCGATCTGACGCCGTCAGGTTATCTGACAGAAACTGTGCGATTTTCTGGAAAAAATTCTGGAAAAATTACATCTTTAGAATCTGGAAAAATTCCTGCAAAACATCCATTATGACTCAATACAAGAATTTGACTCTAACAAACACACATGTATATCTTTTCAATAATCGTAATTCTCATGTTCACGTTCTTTTAAAAACGTGTGTAATCTTCCCTACACTTATCCCTTTTGTAAAATACCTTTATATGTAATTAAGACGAGGTTAAAGACAAAATAAAGCATTTTTACAAATTCAAACATGAGAATAAACAATTGTGTCACACCCCCAAATTACCTGTTTTGCAGCGGAATGGAATTCCTGGGGATTGACTGTCATAGCATCACAATCACAGTTATATTGAACGACCTAAAGTGTCGTTTGGAAAATACATCGTTTGATTTAATAAAATAATCAGAGTTTACAAAGTAGGTCCCAAATGAAAATCAACTTGTGCGGAAATAAGTTTGTACAATTCAAACGATGTTTTAAAGTACGTAAAACCCAGGTGAGACGCGTCGTCACCACGACTCCACGATGTGTCCAAATGCATGCCGTGAAATGAATGCCTTAGATACCTGAGATAAAACATGCTAAAAGTGTCAACACAAAGGTTGAGTGAGTTCATAGAGTTTGTTTTGAAATGAAAAGCCATTCGAAATCGTTTATGCATCAAGGCATTGTAAATCGTTGAAATGTAAAGACTTTCAAAATCGTTTATGTAGCAAAGGCATTGTAAATCCACTCAGTTCCAAGTCCCGCCCATACAAAACTTGCAACCTGTGTGTTCACAACCCACTGCCAGAATATGTGTAGTTTATGTTCCAAACATATGATGTCAAATGAATTCACAAAAATAGTACATGACTCAATGTATCGAAATCGTTTATGTAGCAAAGGCATTGTAAATCCACTCAGTTCCAAGTCCCGCCCATACAAAACTTGCAACCTGTGTGTTCACAACCCATTGCCGAAATGTATATAGTTTATGTTCCAAACATATGATTTCAAATGAATTCACCATAGTACCTAACTCGACGTAGAACGATAGCACTTAATCAATAGCACTTAACTCGACGTAGAACAATAGCACATAATCCATAGCACTTAACTCAATTTATCAGTAGTCAACTGATTTAGAACGTTATACGACGTAGTACCGTAGCACGCAAACAAGAACAATTTATATAGTGTAACCTTTGATTTAGAAACAATGGTAATCATGATAGATTTTAGCTTAAAAATCTAAAGTACTTGTGAAAGTGAATGAAAACAGTTTGAGCATGTATCTCCCCCAAAACAGTTATGAAAGCAAGTAAAAGTAGGGGCCATGAAACTCACTTGGTAAACTGACGAGATGACAAGAGTGAGTACACTGAGGTATAATGTGATGCGTTATCCGGTACCTAGTACCAATGATATGATATGATATGAGTTTCAATGTAATGTTATGCATGCACTACGTATGTAATTTATACCATTTACGGGTTTTTGAAAATATTACTCGTCGTCGAAAAATACTCGTTTGACGTCTCGACCAATCAAAAATGACTTTATATGTTTTTACGTCAAAATGTCATCCTACAATGGTTTTATAATGATTTTTGGTGAAATTACCACTTTTCGTCGCAAAACAATGTCGTTGGAAAAATCGTGAAATTAACAAAAATGGCTCCGGAAAAACAATCGTAAAACAGTACACGTTGATCGTTAGAGAACGAAATCGACGGTTTTGGAAAGTTTGTATCCATATCTAAAAGTTTCAGTTCAGAGTTTTCGTTCAAAAGGGCTCGGACACAAAGATAATAAGGGTTAAAGATGGTGGTTTTTGGCCAATAGTGTGCAGAAAATTAGTTACGGCAAGTTTATGAAAAAGTGTGTATCTTTGTCGTTTCAAATCCGTTTTCTACGTTTTATATGTCCTTAGCTTCGTATTGAAGTAAACCAATATATTTTTGAGTAGTCGAAATAATTTGTGAAGCTTAAGGCTCGTTTTTGACCCGAACAAACTAAAAACATGTTGCTGAAATTTCTGAAAAATAATATATTTCGTCGTCAAACTTGTAAAATCCATAACTTCTTCGTTATAAGTCCGTTTTTATCCGTTCAAGCGGCCACGGATTCGTTTTAAAGTATATTTTCTAAAAATCAAGGCCAAAATGTCGTACCAACAGTAGGTTTTTCCAGAAATTCGAATTAAGGACAGAACATAAAATATAGTTATCGAAAATAGTTTTTCTCGGACAAAACCTATTCTAATCCCTTCAAATCAACTCCAAAGCTAATCTAATCCTACCATACACCTTCTTAGGGTGTCATGGGTTCCTAATCACCATCAAGACCAAAGAATACCATGGGAGTAATTATAGGATGACCAATATATATTATAACTCAATAAATCATGAAATAAATGGTATAAATCACATAACATGCATATAAGCTCCAAACATGAAAAGAAACATATGAAAATGAAAAGGAAACTTGAAAATGAAAGAAATATGCTTACAAATGAATATGATGAGGTGAAAGTAACAAGGATTAAGCCTAAATACTCTTGGTTTTTATTTCAAAACCATATAAAGAGTGATATCTAGATTGTAATTATCTTGAGCTAGAAAAATTTGGATGATCCTTTAAAACACCTCTATGGCCGGTTGGAGACAAGGAAGAACAAGAGAGGAAAAAGTTTATGTGTGATCTTGAATTATTGTTGTGTAGGTGATGAATGAAATAAGATGGAGTGTATAGGTAACTAAGTAATAAATCTAACAACTTTAGGTGAGTTTCCCCAACGGTTTTTGGGGATGATGTTTCATCAATACAATTTTTTTTTTTTCTTATGTATTATGTATATATACTTGTATCAATTTTTAAGAAAGTGTAAGTAAATAGGTGATTAAATGTAACTTGTAAGGTAATTGGAAATTTTTAGGTAAAAGAGATTTTTAATAGATCAAAGTAGAATGTAATGAGATCATAAAATTTGTAAAAATACATTCCTTGGGAAATTTGAGTGATAAGATAATTATCTTATAGTTTTTAAGAAAAGACGACGTAATAATTTAACTTTAACGATTTAAGTACCAAATAAATTTGAAACACTAGGAAAACTAAAAATATAGTTTTTATGAACTAAATGTAAGTTTAAAAATACCTCGGGATCATTTTTGAAAATAATGGATTAAATATACAAAATAAGAACTCACGCGATAAAAATTATTAAACATAAAAATTACGCGTTGCAAGTGAAAATGAAATGTCGTGAATGCACTAATGAGATGCACATGATGTCAATGAAATGTAGACTAATCATAGTCCATATGAAATGTACGTAATGTCATGATCATGAATTCGCCGCTAAACCTCCAAGGTTACGCGAATTTGAAACAAGTAAACCAAGTTTACTAAAAATGTTGAAATAATGAGACATGAACTGTGTCGAGAAATGACACGAAGTACGGGTTGTCACATTCGCCCATCCAAAAAGGAATTCAGTCCCTGAATTCAGTTCGTGATAGTCTATCGGGTTTAGGGTTTGATGTAGCAAACTTTCCCATTCCCGAGCAAAACCCTCAAAAGACTTTTTGGTAACCGATTTTTGCTTAATCCCACAACTCATCAAACAAGAACTGTCATACGATTAGGCTAAATCGGTTTGGGTAACAACTTGTTTCTAGCTCGATCTTTGCAACTCATCAAACAAGAACGTCACGCGGATCAAGCTGGAAACAAGTGGTTTGAAGAAAATTCTTTTGAAAATTTGGCTCGATTACGGAATTGCTTACACATATAAGCCTACTACTCCCTTCATTGCATGATTCTTCCTGAATTAGACATAGGTGATCAGGCTATGTATAATTTAGGAGTAACTATGCAATGCTTGGACTAATCGACTCATATGTTGTTTGGTGTTGAGTCAACTGATGTTAAAATTGTGATGAACATCGAGGAGAGAAGACATGGAGAAGTGTCGCTAAAATGATAGCTAAAGTAAAAAGAATTAAAATCCTCGTAAATGATATCGAATCGAAAGGAAATAAAGTACGATAGATGAGAATATTTTACAACGAGTAGTTTAGCAAAAGTAGTACATCTTAGGTTATAAAGATTAGTGCGATGGAAAACATATACTTAGTACAACATAGCACATAAGAAGAAATAAGAATTTGTTAGTTTCGAACTCCTTCAGTCTTCCGCGTCGTTGATACCTTGACGAGTTCCTTCTAACATATATACATTCCCATGAGCACCTTCGACTTGTTGACCTTGTTTTTGAGGACATTGATTCCGATAGTGTCCTCGCTCCCCACATCCGAAGCATGTGACTACGGCTTTGCCCTTACAGTCCTTAGCAAGGTGTCCTACTTTGTGACAGCTAAAGCATATACCACATGGACCATTATGATGTAGCGTGCATTGGTGGCATCGCGGTAAGTTTCCTGCATAAGCTCTTCCCCTGGTTGGTGCAGCAACATAGACCCTGGCGACTTCTTGTCTTCTATTATGTTGTTGGTGATGGTTAGTGTTATGGTTTCGGTTGTCGTTATCATAACCTTCCTGGTCATTTTCCCATTTTCTTTTGTTGTTGTTGATTTGGTTATCGTCGTTGTTGTTGTTGTTTTGGTCATTGTTGTAGTTGGTGCGGTTGTTGGGGTTGTTGTTGTTTTGGTTGGTGTTGGTGTATTTGTCTCTTCACTACGGGCCATGAGCTTTTGAGTCAATCGAATAGCTTCCTCAATCGTTTCTGGTCGGAAGAAGTCACATCGCCTTGAATAATCTCGGGAAGTCCATCAATGAAAGCCTCCAGTAGCTTCTCATTATCCGAAACCATAGATGGGCATAACACGGCCAATTCTTGAAACCTTCGAATGTAAGTGTCGATATCGTACCCAATAGTCATTAGTTCATAGAATTCTGTCTCCAACTTTTTCACTTCCGTACGAGGACAAAACTTCTTAGTTACCAGATTCTTGAATTCATTCCACGTGAGCTTGAAAGCATTCTCCATTCCAATCGGTTGAGCGTATGAATTCCACCATGACAACGCTCCATCGAGTAAAGTGCTCGTAGCAAACTTAACTTTACTATCATCCGGACGATTACAAAGCAAAAACACGATTCCAACTTTTCAAACCATCTAACCATTGCTTTGCTCCTCGGTACCTCGAACTTAGTGGGTTCACCACTTTTGAAATCTTTGTAAGAACATTTCCTAACCCCGAGATCCTCTGCATTACCGAGCAGTAGCAAGCCTTGCGGCGGCGGCGCGGCCTCAGCGGCAGCAGCAGCCACTTTTCCTTTTCGACTCTTAAAGCATTAGCAATGCTATCGTTTACCAACTTCTGAATTCTTTGCTTGGGTCATTTCAAGCTGTAGCTTTCTTGATTGCCATATCTTCTTCAAAACAAGAGGAAATGTGAGACGTAGCAGAATCCCATGTTAATAATAAACGCTCCAAAGAAATGTGATACGTGATGATAAGTTTGATGTTATATTTCAAAATGATCGACAGTTTCCGAAAAGATGGGTTATGAGGTGTTGTAAGTGCTTCAACGTATGATGGTTTAGTGACTTAATGTGAATAAAGTGTAACTCGACATGTTAGTGGTGAAACAAAGGAGTGAGAGTGACTTCGCCCTATTTAAAGTTCATCTCGGCATTCGACGTTATCGGTGATGAATCAGCTGATATAAAAATTGTGATAGGGAATGACAAGGAATTCTCCACGTTAGAGTATGAGGAAAAGATAATGGGATGGGCATGTAAAGGCATCCATGTGACAATTGACGTGAAATGAAAGTGAATAACTCGAAAAAATGTACTTAATAACCGCATGTGAAGTGAACATGTACTTGTGATGAAATGATGAGATGCTATGATAATGTAGTTATAGTCTAGGGTCAATGATGCAACCTAGTTCTCTATAAGCTGAAGCTCGATGCCAATCTGTCACACCCCAAATTACCTGTTTTGCAGCGAATGGAATTCTGGGATTGATTTGTCATAGCATCACAATCATAGTTATATTGAACGACCTAAAGTGTCGTTTGGAAAATACATCGTTTGATTTAATAAAATAATCAGAGTTTACAAAGTAGGTCCCAAATGAAAATCAACTTGTGCGGAAATAAGTTTGTACAATTCAAACGATGTTTTAAAGTACGTAAAACCCAGGTGAGACGCGTCGTCACCACGACTCCACGATGTGTCCAAATGCATGCCGTGAAATGAATGCCTTAGATACCTGAGATAAAACATGCTAAAAGTGTCAACACAAAGGTTGAGTGAGTTCATAGAGTTTGTTTTGAAATGAAAAGCCATTCGAAATCGTTTATGCATCAAGGCATTGTAAATCGTTGAAATGTAAAGACTTTCAAAATCGTTTATGTAGCAAAGGCATTGTAAATCCACTCAGTTCCAAGTCCCGCACATACAAAACTTGCAACCTGTGTGTTCACAACCCACGCGAATATGTGTAGTTTATGTTCCAAACATATGATGTCAAATGAATTCACAAAATAGTACATGACTCAATGTATCGAAATCGTTTATGTAGCAAAGGCATTGTAAATCCACTCAGTTCCAAGTCCCGCCCATACAAAACTTGCAACCTGTGTGTTCACAACCCATTGCCGAAATGTATATAGTTTATGTTCCAAACATATGATTTCAAATGAATTCACCATAGTACCTAACTCGACGTAGAACGATAGCACTTAATCAATAGCACTTAACTCGACGTAGAACAATAGCACATAATCCATAGCACTTAACTCAATTTATCAGTAGTCAACTGATTTAGAACGTTATACGACGTAGTACCGTAGCACGCAAACAAGAACAATTTATATAGTGTAACCTTTGATTTAGAAACAATGGTAATCATGATAGATTTTAGCTTAAAAATCTAAAGTACTTGTGAAAGTGAATGAAAGCATTTGAGCATGTATCTCCCCAAAACGCTTATGAAAGCAAGTAAAAGTAGGGGCCATGAAACTCACTTGGTAAACTGGCGAGATGACAAGAGTGAGTACACTGAGGTATAATGTGATGCGTTATCCGGTACCTAGTACCAATGATATGATATGATATGAGTTTCAATGTAATGTTATGCATGCACTACGTATGTAATTTATACCATTTACGGGTTTTTGAAAATATTACTCGTCGTCGAAAAATACTCGTTTGACGTCTCGACCAATCAAAAATGACTTTATATGTTTTTACGTCAAAATGTCATCCTACAATGGTTTTATAATGATTTTTGGTGAAATTACCACTTTTCGTCGCAAAACAATGTCGTTGGAAAAATCGTGAAATTAACAAAAATGGCTCCGGAAAAACAATCGTAAAACAGTACACGTTGATCGTTAGAGAACGAAATCGACGGTTTTGGAAAGTTTGTATCCATATCTAAAAGTTTCAGTTCAGGAGTTTTCGTTCAAAAGGTCTCGGACACAAAGATAATAAGGGTTAAAGATGGTGGTTTTTGGCCAATAGTGTGCAGAAAATTAGTTACGGCAAGTTTATGAAAAAGTGTGTATCTTTGTCGTTTCAAATCCGTTTTCTACGTTTTATATGTCCTTAGCTTCGTATTGAAGTAAACCAATATATTTTTGAGTAGTCGAAATAATTTGTGAAGCTTAAGGCTCGTTTTTGACCCGAACAAACTAAAAACATGTTGCTGAAATTTCTGAAAAATAATATATTTCGTCGTCAAACTTGTAAAATCCATAACTTCTTCGTTATAAGTCCGTTTTTATCCGTTCAAGCGGCCACGGATTCGTTTTAAAGTATATTTTCTAAAAATCAAGGCCAAAATGTCGTACCAACAGTAGGTTTTTCCAGAAATTCGAATTAAGGACAGAACATAAAATATAGTTATCGAAAATAGTTTTTCTCGGACAAAACCTATTCTAATCCCTTCAAATCAACTCCAAAGCTAATCTAATCCTACCATACACCTTCTTAGGGTGTCATGGGTTCCTAATCACCATCAAGACCAAAGAATACCATGGGAGTAATTATAGGATGACCAATATATATTATAACTCAATAAATCATGAAATAAATGGTATAAATCACATAACATGCATATAAGCTCCAAACATGAAAAGAAACATATGAAAATGAAAAGGAAACTTGAAAATGAAAGAAATATGCTTACAAATGAATATGATGAGGTGAAAGTAACAAGGATTAAACTTAAATACTCTTGGTTTTTATTTCAAAACCATATAAAGAGTGATATCTAGATTGTAATTATCTTGAGCTAGAAAAATTTGGATGATCCCTTTAAAAACACCTCTATGGCCGGTTGGAGACAAGGAAGAACAAGAGAGGAAAAAGTTTATGTGTGATCTTGAATTATTGTTGTGTAGGTGATGAATGAAATAAGATGGAGTGTATAGGTAACTAAGTAATAAATCTAACAACTTTAGGTGAGTTTCCCCCCCCCCCTAACCGGATTTTTGGGGATGATGTTTCATCAATACAATTTTTTTTTTTTTTTCTTATGTATTATGTATATATACTTGTATCAATTTTTAAGAAAGTGTAAGTAAATAGGTGATTAAATGTAACTTGTAAGGTAATTGGAAATTTTTAGGTAAAAGAGATTTTTAATAGATCAAAGTAGAATGTAATGAGATCATAAAATTTGTAAAAATACATTCCTTGGGAAATTTGAGTGATAAGATAATTATCTTATAGTTTTTAAGAAAAGACGACGTAATAATTTAACTTTAACGATTTAAGTACCAAATAAATTTGAAACACTAGGAAAACTAAAAATATAGTTTTTATGAACTAAATGTAAGTTTAAAAATACCTCGGGATCATTTTTGAAAATAATGGATTAAATATACAAAATAAGAACTCACGCGATAAAAATTATTAAACATAAAATTACAGCGTTGCAAGTGAAAATGAAATGTCGTGAATGCACTAATGAGATGCACATGATGTCAATGAAATGTAGACTAATCATAGTCCATATGAAATGTACGTAATGTCATGATCATGAATTCGCCGCTAAACCTCCAAGGTTACGCGAATTTGAAACAAGTAAACCAAGTTTACTAAAAATGTTGAAATAATGAGACATGAACTGTGTCGAGAAATGACCTGAAAGTACGGGTTGTCACAAATTGTAACATATTAGATTTCACAAACACACTAGATCATAACCATAAGTAGGCGTATAATATGGTTTTAGAGAGAGAAAGTTAGAGGTTGGGAACTTTAGTGAGAGAAAGAAAAATCTTATTATGAGCTCCAACTCTCTACCTTGGGAGGTAGAGAGTATTTATAGTCCTTACATAAATCGCCACCTACGTGGATCGCATCATTGGGTAAAGACCCGTCCGTCCTCCACGGTGTTACAAAACTAAATAATACTTAACACTAAATAATCTACGACTACTGTTGGAATCACTCCTAAACCTTAATTCAAGTGTTAGTGATTCATATGTAATAGTTAGCTTAATATGACCTTTATGTTAGTTATTAGCCTTAGGCTTATGTAGAAGGCCCATAAGCCTAGGCCTAGTCCAATAAGGAAAAGGAATAGACTAGGAGTGTTGCCCTAGCTCCCTCTCCTATAAATACTATGTAATAACCCTCACTTGAGGGTTGGTTGTTCAATTTACTCTTTCATTCCTACGCCTAACTCTTCTTTACATTTATACGTGTGTGCTTGAGTGAGTTGTTCATCCGATCTTCTCTCTATCTCTTTCTATTGTGCTTGTGTTGCATATATGGGAACCTAACAGTGGTATCAATCGCCAAATAGTTGGGTGAATCGGTTTGTTTTTGAAGTGGGTTTCGGTCCTACGGCGTAACTACCCGGTTTACAAACTTTGGTTAAGCTTAAAAACACATTTTTTACACTTTTTAATCCAAGATTCTTGTACTTTCAGCGTTTTAAGGTGTTAAAATAACATGTTTTGGCAAAAGTTTCAACCTTTACGTGTGGATCATTGTTTTTAGCTAGCTTTTCGTGGTAGATGCTCTACAGCGTAGCAGTTTTAGACACTTTGGGTCATCAAGTTTCACACTTTTGTGTTCTTTTGGTGATATTGAAGCTATCTCATCACAAAAAACTGGTTTAGAAACATCTTTGGGCAAAAGTCATTTTACGAGTAGTTCTCTGGCATTATCAATACCCTAAAACTAGGCGTAACTCATTCCTTGGTTTGATCTTCAGTTTTCGTGGTTTACTCCGTGTTTTCTTGCTTGGATAAGCGAAAATCACGTCGACTTTGGATATCTTTTGCACTGTGATAGTGTAAAGATCACTTGGGTAAAACCTAAAATTACGCATAAGCATAAGCTACGCGTAACATTTTTTACGCATAAGATTTATCTTACGCCTAAGCTTTGTCTTACGCATAAGTTAATCCTACGCCTAAGTTTTCTACGCCTAACTTACTGTTTACGCATAACTTTAGTGCTTTTCTCATTACTTACTGGCGTAAGCTAAACCTACAGCGTAACTTTTCCGTTACGGCGTAACTTTGGTGTTTTACGCATAAGTGCTACTTGGCTTTATTGTGATTTCTACGCCTAAGGATACTTCATCAACAAAGGTTCATTCGACTACAAAGATCCATTTAACAACACAAGTTTTCAACATGTCACAACCACCATACTCTAGCTATTTTCCTTACACTTATAATCAACAACAACTAAGTCCACAACATCAACAATTTAATCATCAACAACAGATTTATCAACAACAATTTAATCAACAACATACTCCACAACTTGCAGCAACTCCACAACCTCTAATGGTTCAACCACCACCAAGTCTTCAAGTACAACCTTACACAAACTTCTACAATCAACATGCATCCAGGAATACTATGAAGGAACCGGCATGGTTTGGCAAGATGTGTGAAGCTTTAAGTAGCCAACAATCAATTCATGAAGGCTGGCTCACTTGGTAGACCTCAATGCTCACTCGGGGAATTATGATCAATGAGTGATTAGGTTCTTTAGGTTTTGTGATCTAAAGAAGCCTCATGGAAAGTTCTTAAAGAAGGTCATTATGGAAGGTCCATTTCAGGATGCCTACTACTTGTCACACCGCGAGATCCGGATGCCAATCCACCAAGAGATGCAGTCACTAACATTGCTACTGTTGCAGACCTCACGGGTGATCAACTTCTACACTTTGAAGCCGACGAACTTGCAATGCAATACATCCTTTTAGGACTACCAAATCCAATCCTACGAAGTGTTGATGCTCAAAAGACTGCAAAAGCGATGTGGGAACATATTCATCTTCTTATGGAAGGCACATCACTCAATCAGGAAGACATGGAATCCAAAATCTAATTGGCTTATGAACACTTCATGATTGAACCAGGAGAGACATTAGAGTCATATCATCTTCGTTTTTCAGACATCATTAATGATTTGGACAAACACAATATCATCATGCCACGATTCTTTGTCAACACAAAGTTCCTAAGTAGTCTTGGTCCAAAATGGGAGAAGTATGTCATTTTTCTCCGTCAAGCGAAGAATATGCATCATGCTACCTACGTATTGTTGTACGATTATCAAAGCCTCATCAAAAAGAAGATGATAAGGAAAGGATTATCCGTGGCCAAACTGTTTCACCTTCACTTCTGGACAATCAACAACTTGCTTTGTGGGCTCAAACAAATATTCCTCCTCAACAAGCTCCTCAACCCGCTCCTCAACCAACTGCAACTATCACACCTTATGATCCGTCATAAAAACAACCTCAACAAAATCAATTGGTTCCATACAACAACAACCTTGCTCAAGCTCTTTACTGTGAAGGCGATGAGGACTCGATGCCTTCGATGAACCGCAACAAGGATTTGTTATGATTGCTAAAGCATTTGGCCGTTATACAAACAAATCCAACAATCGCATTCGTTCTTCATCTAATACAAGGAATCACATTTGTGAACAATGGGCGTTGAAGTTCAAAACCGTGGTTATGGTGCGTCGGATGGGAGGAGGTCAAGGGTTAAATGCTATGGGAAGGAATCACATGGGTGCTCCGCACGGCAAAGGGCTCAAGTGGTTGAGCAGGGAAATGCTCATAATGGGGTTAATGGTCTTGATGCTATAAGCGTAATGAGAAGGGTCATCTGGCTAATGCATGTCCTAAACCGAGGACAAGAGGCGATGCTTATTTCAAAGAGGCTTTGCTCTTGGCTCTTAAGGATGAAGCTGGTGGAACTCTTACCAACAAGGAACGAGCTTTATGGCGGATCAGATTTTGATGATGATATGGAGGACTTGCGGGCTAATGCGGCAGTGATGTTGATGGCACAAATGCAAGCTCTACACATGAGTGACACAGGCCCGGTGTATGACACGGCGGCTTGTCTCGGTACTGAACAAACAATTATCATTAATGAACCGATATCTCGCCAACATCGCATCGACATAGATCGAGTGTTCAACATGAGCCTTCTACATCTCATTCTGATGATCATCAACTAGCCCCCGTAGTTATATTTGATGATCAAGATGACCTTATGGTTACCATTGATGATCAAGTTGACTCCGTGGTTATACTTGAGGATCTAAACAATGACCATGTTAAGACTCACGTTGAACAAAATGATTCTATGTTTGATCCAGAATTTGAGCTCCGGACCTTAGTTAAAGACCAACAATCCCGAGTGGAACATTATCATGATGTCAATTCAAAACTAAAAGCAAAAATGAACTGTTAACTAGGGATAACGATTGCTTAATTCGACAAATCAAAGTTTTCAAAACTCAAGAAAAACGGGAAAAAGGTTTTGAAGTCGCTTTTGCTAAATCTTATCAAAACGAAAAATCTTTAGAACGACAGATCGTGATCTAGCGCGATCGAAGAATGCTTTGTTGTCTCAAATAAAGCAAGCTGAAACATGAACATAAACAACAACTTAGCGCTCTTACTTTGGAAAATCAAAAACCAAGCTTTGAGTTGTTAACTTGTCAAAAAGTTCTCGAGTACAAAAGACATTCCACGAAGCGAATAGATAACTATCTTGAAGAAATTGTCGACTTACAACACAAAATCAAAGAGTTTCAAAATATCGTTTATAAACATGGTGAGTCAATCACAACTATTCAAAAGTTTACTTTTAAACCAAATCCAAATGGATACGGTCGAATCTTGCGATTACAAACGTAAGTTTTCTAACGAGCATTCAAACCAAATCCGAAGTTTACTGATGCGAACATAGAATTGATGATTCAATTATGACTATTGTGGAATATAATCGCATGGAGGAATTCGATGCAGATGACGAGAGTCGGTCAAAAATGGAAAATGTCATTTATAACAAACCATTTAACTATTCAAAAGCCGTAACTTTTGTCACACAACAAGATACTTCAAACACACCTTTGGTCCCCAACACAATGGTGCACAAATTAATGGTCCTTTACCTTCACTTAGTGAAGTAAAAACTAAAGCCGAAAGTTGTCGTGTTATCAAATATTTTGACACTTTCTTATCTGACATCAAACTTTTGGAATGTGAGATTGAATTTTAGTCTGAAATAAAAGTTGAACATTTTCACTTGCCATTGGCACGAGAACAAAGAGACATTTTTCAGAAAAGAATTTTACCCCATGTCAAAAATTTGAATTTTTTTTCACTATATTGGGAAAGGGATTTTCACAAGGAACTTGGTCTCATGAAAACAGTTTTAGAAAAGAAACATCAATTTCAAATACTAAGCAAAAAAATTATTGAGAAAAGATGTTGATCGACTCTTGGAAAATGTTATCTGTGTTGATATCAATAATCTTGTGTTATTACAATGCTTTGCATATGCATCGATCATATCTCTGATTCGTTGATCTGTTGAAATTGATGAGAATACGACAATGTGCTTCAACTCGAGTCTTTAAAAGTTGAAAATGAGCGATTGTCAAGCGAACTTTCCTATGCAAAACATCGTCTTAATTGGTGTCAAAAAGATATTCACGATCAACAACTTGCTTTTCAAAACAAAATCGCCCGATTGCGTGCAAAATCTTACGATCCTAAAATTGAGCAACTGAATGATCAAAACGTGTCTTTTAAGTGTCAAATCTCAAAATATGAACAAGAACTTGCAAAAGTTAAAAAGGAATATAGTGTCATATTTGATTTACTCAAACAGACTTGTGATGAAGCATCCAACGAACTTGATCATTATCTTGCTTACACTAAAGAAGTCATGAATTTTTCTGGAAATCTTCGTTATGAAAATCAAGAGTTTGGTGCACACTATTTTTAAGTTAAAGGAAATGTTAGGAAAGTATGAACAAGTTCAGCCTAGCATCATTAAGAGAGTTGCACTGGTAACACTTAGCAATCATGTCCCAGAATACCTACTTGACAAAACACAAGTTACTAATGTGCTTCCTCTACTGAAAGGGACTAGTTGCCTCTTTTCCAAGCGTCCGCACTTCACGACCTAGGAGCAATACAAGGAAGAATAGGAAGTTGCGACCTAAGAAAGACAAATAAAGAATGTTGAAGTAGAAGAACACCGTAGGACTTTGAATAAGACTCAAGTTGCACCCACTTTAGATATTGCATCTGGCAAATGTAATGGAAAAAGTGTTGTAACTAATGTTGAACCTTTAAGTACTTTTGATATTGATCGATGCATCTTGTGTTATTTGTCGTAAAAGTATGCGTTCTGATTGTCATGATAAATGTGTTGCTAAGGCAATCTTGTCGCGTTCACGGAATCCTAAGATTCGGAATACCTCTAGGCCCACTAATGCTTCTAAGTCCGTGCTTGGTAAACCGCCTTCTTTAGATTCTAAGAAACGAATTGATGTCCTTGTAGTTCCAGTATCACCTCCAAGGATTGTTGTACCATCTAGCACATTCACTAAGACTAAAGCTAAGACTAGTTGGAGATGGCAGAAATGGATACATAATACACTAGGATTTAAATGGATGCCTAAAATCTTTGATGTGTGTATTTCTACTATAACTGCTTTGGAACCCTCTAACACTTCGGGTTCCACATCTACTTCTATTCCATCTGTCGCGTGTCTAATGCGGTGTCTGAGATCATCCTTTGGATTGTTGATAGCGGATGTTCCCGACATATGACAGCAACCTTAAAGCTGTTATCAAACTTTGTTTCAAAGTTCATTGGCACTGTCAGATTCGGGAATGATCACTTCGCAGCGACTATCATGGGCTCGAAGATTACATTAATGGCAACATCGAAATTAGCGGGGTTTATTATGTGGAAGGCCTCGGTCACAATCTATTCTCGGTTGGTCAATTTTGTGATGGAGACTTGGAAGTAGCTTTCAGGGAGAAAACTTGTTTCATTCGTGATCTACAAGGAAATGATCTTATGTCCGGCCAACGCTCATCCAGTCTCTACACTATCTCCATGCAAGACATGATCGCTTCATCTCCCATTTGTTTACTCTCAAAGGCTACATCTACAAAATCTTGGCTATGGCATCGTCGTCTATCACATCTAAACTTTCAAACCATCACCAATCTTGCACGACACAAACTTGTTGAAGGTATCCCGCGATTCCGGTATTCTAAAGATCACCTATGCTCAGCTTGTGAACAAGGAAAAAGCACTTGTGCTCATTTTCCTTCAAAGGTGGAACACGCTCTCGGCATGTACTACATCTTCTTCACATGGATTTGTGTGGCCCGATGCGGCGTGCAGAGCGATTAATGGCAAGCGCTACATCTTGGTAATTGTTGATGACTACTCAAGATGGACTTGGGTTTACTTTCTTTGCAGTAAAGATCAAGCTCCACAGATGATCATCACCTTTCTCACGAAAATTCAAATTCACTCGGAACAGTCGGACAAATTGACGGAACAAAGGAACTGAATTTGTGAATCAAACTCTTCGGGAATATTATGAGAAAGTGGGAATTTAGCATGAAACATCCATTGCTCGCACACCGAGAACAAAGCGGAGTTGTTGAAAAACCGCAAATGCGTTAGTGGAAGGCTGCTAGAACGATGTTAATCAATGCTAAACTTCAGATTACTTGTGGTGAAGCTGTCTCAACCGCATGCTACACTCGAACCACTCAATGATTACTAAGCGCCACAACAAAACACCATTTGAGCTTCTCCACAACCGTAAACCGAATCTCAAACACTTTCATGTCTTTGGATCTCTTTGCTATCCGAATAATGATCGTGATAACTTTGGAAAGCTCAAAGCAAAAGGCGACATTGGAGTTTTTATTGGATCTTGTGAGAATTCTAAAGGTTCGGATCTGGAATCGTCATTACAAGGGTTATGGAAAGCGATTCATGCTAATTTTGATGAGCTTAGAAATGGCTTCGAGTATAACGACTTGGAACCCGGTCACAACCGCTTAAACTTTGTAAGATATTGGATTTCACAAACACACTAAACCATAATCACAAGAGGTGTACAAGGAGGTTTTAGAGAGAGAAAGTTAGAGGTTTAGGGAACTTAGTGAGAGAAAGAAAAATCTTATTATGAGCTCCAACTCTCTACCTTGTAAGGTAGAGAGTATTTATAGTCTTACAATAAAACGCCACACAACGTGGATCGGGCATACGATGGGTAAAGACCCGTCAGTCCTCCACGGTGTTACAAAACTAAATACTACTTAACATAAAAGTACTATGACTATGAGCTTTTTAACGATTACATATACTTGAGGTGACCGACTCTTTAATACCTGGAATTTCTAATTCCTAACAATCTCCCCCTAAGGGAGGTCTAATCAAACATATACTAACATGACATTGAATACAATCAGATATTACATTAACAATTGATCTTGCATTCTTGATGTAGTACTTTGCTCGGAAGCTCGTAGTCATTGATTCCACTCATTGCATGTTTGGTTAATCCAAGTGGAGGTCTTTTCCTGATCCACGTGATAATAATGTTGAGCCAACTTTTGAGATCATCAGCTAATAGAAAATCTCTGATACATCCATTGTGGTGTTGGTATTATGTGATGTTGTGACATTGGGACCGACATGCTCACATTCTGGATCATGATATCTTCTCATCAGAGTAGCGGAAGCTTTCGTTGATTCATGATATTGGCGGCTTAGCGAAGCATGGAGTTAGTATATCAGAGTCATTGATGCACCAATCATGATTTCTTTCGATATGAATGTGTTGTGTGAGCATGCGGCTATGGATTGACCGCTCCATTACGATCACAAGCGTCGGGTGTACTGCATAAGGCGATTAGCAATAAAGCGCATGCAAGTGTCTTTGATCACTTTCGATGAATTGAGGTACACGGCCCACGGTTCCCGTTGATCGATACAAATCTTGCACGTGATCGTATAATTCGAAGAATTTCCTTGGCAGGGTTTAGCGGTTGCTCTAGCTATTCTCAAACCGGAACGTCTCAAAGAAGACAACACGGAGTGAGTGAACCGGCCAATTTAAGTCCAGCGATTGATGAAAAGAGATTTGAAAAACAATGGTGTATTGCTCAATAGAAATTGTTTTTGCAATATAACGAAGGTTTTAATGAAAATCAATTATCAATCATAAAACACTTTTTGATTTGAAAAATTAGTACACGATCGACGTGCTAATGAAAAGAGTTTTAAAGCACAAAGACCGGTTTTTCAAAGGTATCCGTCAATCCATAACTTGAACCATGATTGATTCAAAAGATTGAATCGCCCCATTGTTTACATTCGGTTGTCACATGGTTGATCTATTTGATAGATCTCACATGCCACCCACCAGAAGCTTGTTTGATGTTGGCTCCAGAAGGCTTTCCATCTTCATTGTGAGTATGTTAGCATATCACTTTCGGATGTTACGGCAATACCACAAGGATAATGCGTAGGACTCAGATAAATCTCTTTTCCACATTGTGTGAAACAGAGAGTCTTCAATGATAGTGTCCTAATGAGATTTATAGATGATCTCGTGGCTCTAGACTCAATATGTGCATATTTGGTTCCTATATCGGAGACTAGGGAGAGGGTCTCCTTCTTCAATATCAACAATCTCTAAGAGAAAGTCGATAGATTATGTCGGTTCCCGTGAGAATGAAACAAGCCCTTTTAAGAGGAACTTGAGTGGTTTGGGAAGTTGTAGTGCAGGCGTCCTTTGGGTCCATGGCGTCTTGTCTTCAATACCGATGTTACCATCGATAGCATATGAATTGAACCGGTTTACGCCTAAGGTTGAATAATTGGAGGGCTATTTCTTTTCACCCTTTTCTCATTCAATTCTTTTTCATTCTTCAACCCCTTGAGTGCTTACCGAGACTTCATAGCAAGAACCTTGTTGGGTTTATTCGATTACTTACTCTGTCTCGGTCCGCACTCTTCCCATATCTCATTTTCTCCTTTTATCATCATACCTAAGAACTCTACACTAACTAGTGGATAGTCCTGGGTAGATCCCTCGGTTCACGGATCATGGGAACATATACCTAACCTTATCATCCTTATATCACCATACATAAAGTAAAGTTGTTCGGTCTATTTGGTATTGTTCATCTGCCATTTGGAACCAATTGAAAACCATTTGAAAATCAATCCGGATACTTGTGATATATTATCAAAGCATTTTGTACCTGAATTGTTTTTGATATTTTTAGAATAAGAGCTCCCCTCAACATGTGCATCAAGTGTTTGAAATCGTTTTGCACACGGAGGCAAGAGAAAGAATTAACTTCTTTGAATTCCATTTTCTAAAAGATATCAACATCACTTCCCTAATCAAATCAAGTAGATAAAGCATTTTGGGGAAGGATGAGGTTTTCAAAGTTATGCTCCCCCTCAATATGTGCCTCGAGGTTTGAAAAGAGTTTTGCACATACTAGAGGAAACCTGCACATTGAGATAAATGATCACGTTTCAAATCATTGTGGTTTAAGATAGATGCTCCCCTCAACATGTGCATGGAAAATTTGAAATCGTTTGGCACATGTGGGAAGGAGATCTTGTACAACCTTATAAAACCATTTACCGAATTATCGGTTTAAATCCAATTTAAATCACACATTCTCCCCGATCACAATTATCAAATCATTTGAGATTTGTGATCTCTTATAGATTTACATTGATTTTGAAAGCTTTTAAGGAGAATTGTGACTTGATTATGAAAGCGTTTTAGCTGATAAGGATCGGTTTTTAAGACTTTAAACTCCATTGATAAAACATGCATGAATATCTTTTTGAAAACAATTGAATGACAAATAACTTTTTAATTTAATTGAAATCATTCTCCCCTTCAATCAATGACATAGGTTGTTGATTGAGAGATAGATATTTTGACAAATAAGTCAGATGATTATCAAAAATAGAGTCAGAGTTATTTTTCAAAGCAGTTAGTTTTCAGCAGATAAATGTTTAAAGAATCAGAGCATGGAATTTTGAAAAACATGATAAATTATGGCTCTGTTATTTCTTTGAAAAGCGGGTTACTGCCTGAAATGACAATAAACCATCATTTCTCTTTTTCCATTTTTTTTTTTTTTAAATTCGAACAACATCTAAAGTCCCGTGTCATTCTTTGAATGACAGCACAAAGACCGTAGATATAATCGAACTAAGAAAAACATGACAAATTGACAATAATTTTTTTTTTTTTATGGATTTTAAAAGTTTTATAATTTTCTATTTTGTTTTTCGAATAAATATTTACAAGAGATAGATGAAGGAAACCTTTTACTCCTCGTCTTCCTCACGAAGGCGTTTGAGTGTTTCTGGTTGAAGGCTTTTCAAGCCTAGTCGTGGAAGTATGAACTCAAAGCGTTCTCTTGGAAGAGCTTTGGTGAAGATGTACTCGCTAGCGGTATTGAGACCTTACAAAATATAGTTCCACCACACCTTTTTCCACTTGTTCCCTGATGAAATGATGTCGAATGTCGATATGCTTTGCTCTTGAGTGTTGAGCGTTGTTGCATGAGAGAGCAATAGCACTTTTATTATCACAGTAAGAGGGATTTTGTTGAATTCAAAGCCATAGTAGATAATTGAGATCTCATCCATAAGATTTGAGCACAACATGATGACATGGCTATGTATTCAGCCTCTGTAGAGGAAATAGAAGTACTCATTTGCTTCTTTGAAGACCGGCTCACAAGCTTATCACCCAAAAGCGAGCACCTCCAGAAGTACTTCGACGAGTATCTTGACAACCTGCATGATCGGCATCTGCATAGGCTGTTAGTGACATACCGTGTCCTTCGGTACCAAAGACCCATGTTGATGGTTCCTTGAAGATACCGAAAGACCCGTTTAACCGCTTCAAGGTGCTTTTTAGTAGGCTTAGCCGGGTATCTAGCACACATGCAAACATCGAACAAGATATGCGGTCTACTAGCGTGAGGTACATCGGGGATCCAATCATACTACGATATTTCGTTTGGTCAATCATGATCCCAGAGTGGTCCTCATCTAGTTTGGTTCGATCAATCATGGGAGTGTCAACAGGGTCACTTGAATCAAATCCAAATTTCTTTAAGATCTCATTTGCATATTTAGATTGATTTATGAAAATGCCTCAGGGACTTTGTGAAATTTGTAATCCCAAGAAAAATGACATTTGTCCCATCATTGACATTTGAAATTTTGAACTCATTTCATTTGAAAAGCGGTCACACTCATTGGGGTCAGTCGAGGCAAAATGATATCATCAACATAAATTTGAACATGAATTAAATGTTTGCACGACTTTCGGTGAACAATGTTGGATCAAGCTGCTCTTTTCTTTGAATCCGGTAGATAGAAGAAACTTTGATAGCGTATCATACCATGCCCTTGGAGCTTGCTTTAAGCCATAAAGAGCCTTCTTCAAATGATAAACGTGGGTAGGATGCTTTGGATTCACAAAGCCTTCGGGTTGGCTGACATAGACGACTTCTTTAAGATCTCCGTTCAAGAATGCCGTCTTCACGTCCATTTGATAGACTACCATGTTCTTACTTGCAGCATTAGCCAAAAGATTCTAATTGCCTCGATTCGAGCAACAGGAGAAAAAGATTCTTCAAAGTCTATACCCTCCTCTTGGCGGTATCCTTTAGCAACTAATCGAGCCTTGTTCTTCAACACATCACCATGCTCATCAAGTTTCACTTTGAAGATCCATTTTAGAGCAATAATCATAGCACAATCTGAGCAGGTACTAACTCCCATACATCAAGTCGATCAAACTCATGAATTTCTTCTTGCATGGCATTGAACCGCTATCTTCATTCATGGCGGTTTTGAACATCTTTTGGTTCGATCTTAGAGTACGGAGTTGAAGAAGCACCATAAGGCATCGGTTGCAAGTTGTTTCCGTGTTGATCTTTGGACGAGAAGGATTTCCAATGATGTTGTCTAATGGATGATCGTGAGTCCATTTTCGGAGGTGTTCATGTGGTAGTTGTTGAGGGACTGAAGTAGCAGAGTTGATGTCTCCGAAGAAGATGGTTCGATGAAGATTCGGGAGCAAATATGTTTTCAAATGGAGCATCTTCAGGAGTAGCAAAGGGATTAACTTCATCATTGATGCGAAGCAGTTCCATGATGTACATTTGAAGAATGATGATTTGTTGATGAGGCTGAAGGATCGGCGGCTTCTTGACTTAATGATATTGAGGCGAGGATTGACTTCATTCACGGGAATATGAACGACCTCTTGTAGGAATTGACACCTTATTAGTACTTGGATCATAAAGTTCATCAAACATAGGATCAAACAATTTCTTTAAATCATCTTAGATGGAGGTACATATGGAGTTTCTTGAGAAAAGTTTGGAACAAGGGATGAACCAATGGGACTGTTTTGAAGTGCGGGTTCGGCTGGATTGTCCAGAGCCATTTGATCGGTCACTCATCAAGCGTAACGTGAATTGTTTCCATGATATTTCGGGTTCTTTTGTTGTAGATTTGGTATCCCTTTTTGTTTGGTGCATACCCTACAAATATTCCAATGTCTGCTTTAGCTCTAAGTTTGCCTAAGTCTTGACCCTCATTAGTTGGATAACACAATGCACCAAACACACGAAGGAAAGAGATTAGGTTTTCTGTTGTGGACAAGTTCATATGGAGTTTTTCCATGAGCAGTGTGAATCAGGGAATGATTTTGTGTGTAGCATGCAAGATGGCAATAGCTTCAACCCAGAGAAACATTGGAACCTTTGAGTAAATCAACATTGTTCTAGCGGCTTCTACAAGAGTTCGATTTAGTCTTTCAACTACACCGTTACGTTGAGGAGTTCTTGGAACACTTCTTTGATGGCTAATTCCAATACTTTCATAAAACTCACTAAGTTGTTTATTAACAAACTCGGTTCCATTATGCTTCGATGATTCGACCGTTTTGTTAAGTGAACCTGCAGTTGTTTGATAAGTTTGATGATGATATCAGGAGTTTCATCCTTTGTCCTTAAGAACTTTACCCAAGTGAATCTTAAGAAATCATCAACCACAACTAACACATATTTCTTTCCAAAGATATTCCGCACTCTCATGGGTCCACATAAGTCCATGTGAATTGTATGAAGAACTTCAAGACGAGTTTGTAGGTTTGGGTTTATGGGCATACTTCTTGCTTTTTCCCAATTGGCATCTTTGAACAAAGATGATCATTTTCATACTTAAGTCTAGGTAAACCTACAACTAAGTCCTTTTTGGAGAGATCATTGATGGTGCCGAAGTTCAAGTGATTGAGACGACGATGCCATAACCATGACTTTGTTTTGAAGCCTTTGACAACAAGCAAATTGGAGAAGACTTCATCATATCTTCGATAGAGATGGTGTATAGATTTGAACCACGTGAGCCTCTTAAAAGTTCCTTACCATCAAGTTCTCTAACAAAACAAGTATGTTTTCTGAAGGCTACTTCTAGATCGAATCGCGAATTGACCAACAGAGAGAAGTTATGACCAAGACCTTCCACATAATACACCATGGAGATAACACTTTTTCCAACAACATAATCTCCATAACCCAAAATTGCACCGAAATGATCATTCCCGAATCTAACTGTCCCGATGAATTTGCTCACGAAGTTCATGAGCGCGACCGGTCTCGTTATATGCTTGGAGCGGCTGAGTCCGGTACCACGAGCGATTTGAGCGATCTGCGGTTGAACACTGAACAAGAATGGATAAATTGATAATTGGGATCCCCATGCAAGAATGGGTTCCACTTGGTTAGTAACAATAATTGGAACACCCACATCGAGATAGAAACATCCATATCGAAGTAGAAGCAATGGAATCATTGGGAATAGATGCAATCGGTGTTATGCAGATTTGACCTATTCAAAGTATGTTCACTTCTTAAGGGAATAGTTCTACCAAGAGGCATCCATTTTCTAGTGGGCATAATCTTAGCTTTGAGAGTAAAAGCTGATTATTCTTATGACCAAAAGGTATCCAATAATAACCTATCTTTATAAATGTTCTTCTGTGGGCTTCCCTTTGTTTTCTAACAATCTTTCGTTTTTGCCTTTGTGTCTTCTTTGCACGATTATTAGCCTTAACAATTTTAGCGGGCATTTGACAATTAGACAAAGCATTTACACCACATTCATGATTAGCAATAGAATTCAAGCAAACATCATTACAAGGTTTGCAAATAGTATCAATTGAATTAATTACAAGATGCTTAAGGCTAATACTATAATCAACACGATTCGTTTTATTCAACACAAGCTTAAAGTTCCTAGATTGGTCTTCTACTCTCTTCCAATGCACATTCTTAGCTTGCAAGGTCCTATCATTCCTTGTATTGTCTTGAGACTTTGACACCTTTCGCTTTAAAGTCACAGATTACTCCTGTAGAGGGAATGGGAACATTAGTTGGTTGATCTAATTTTTGCATTCCCGAACTTGATGTGCAAGGATCTGAACTCCTAGAAGGCACATTAGTGTATACTTTCTTAAGACTGTGATTTGAGCTATTTGCGGGCACACTAAAGTTCACCTTCTTAGCACTAACATATCTGGAATCTGAACTACTTGAAGGAACATTAGTGTTTACTTTCTTAAGACGGGCATAGAGCAGATTTCTGCTTGGCACTAGGCTTAGAACAAGGCTTCACAACTTTGCCTTTTTCACCTAAGGATTTTGGACATGTTGCAATTACACATTCAAGCGGCTCTTGAGATCGTTTGGCCTGGAGGCAAGCAAACCTAATTTCACTATCAAGAGGTTTGTTAATGAAATCCTCTTCGACAATCTCACGAGACATTCTAGACTATCCTTAAGGTGAGCACAGTAGTCATGAAAAGCATGTTCATTATTCCTAAGATGAGGAGGAATATATTTAAGCATCACAGTGTATTTGCTATCTAAGGGTGACTTTGAGACAACATTCTTATTGAAAACAAGTGGTAGTTTCCCATTTCCACGACTTCTCGATTCTCAATTTCCTTTCGTAAAGACGTTATTTTTCGTTGTTTTGGTCACGGGTGACTTTTATTGAATCATATAACTCTTTAAAATGTCGTTTAACTTTTCATTTTCTTCTAGAAAACTCGTTTTCCTTTTGTAAGGCATTAACTAAGTTTTGAAGATGAAAAGTTTGAGAATTCGGAGAATCTAAAGGAGGAGGCATTTGGGAGCCTGTCATATTGTTCTTTTGACCCTTTAATTGAGAGATTTGGGCTTTCAACTTTCGGATCGTGTTGCAATGAGCTTGAATCTGTTCATCACGTTTGTTAATTTGAAAAGCGCATCAAACTCGGAGCATCCGAGGATGTCTTGATATTTGAAGTTTTGACATTTTCTTTAAGATGTTGATATTTTAGTTGTAAATTAAAATGCTCAACTTCTAGTTTAGAAAAATGTTTAACCAAATTGTCGTGATCATCAGTTCAATTTTCTCGATAGTTTAGAATTAGTTTTTCAAGCTCAATGACACGATCATGGGAGACTTTCAGGAACCTTGAGATAATTCATGAAATTGGGAAGCATTAATGGAACAATTTGTAGCGTTGAAAAACATCTTGAGCAACACATTGAAATCATATTCTCATTCTGTGTATGCAAGTTCTTCCTTTCAATCTCATTATATTTTAATGCTCGCTCATAATCACTAACATCAACTATCATTGCATCAAATTCCTTTTCCATTTCTTTAATATCTGAATTCATTCCCTTTTTAAGACTCTCAAAGTGATCTTTTAGTTGTTTAAAGAAAGGCATGACTTCAGTTAAATAACATTCTTTAGTTTGCTCAAAACCTCTTTCTCCTTCGATTATACCGGTGGGTGTGATCCTTTTCTTGCAAGTTTTCTCAAAATCAACAAATAGTTGAAAAATAACATATTGGCTGATTAAGGTCTTGCTTTTAGTGGCAATTGTTCTAGGAACAAGATGCATTGGTGTATTAGGAGGATACACAGCTTCTAGGCATTTTCTAAAGGGGGTTGGTTTCAACAATATTTTAAACTTTTCGCTTATCTAAATCCATTTTCCAGAACACTTGTTCGGGAGTTAACAATGTCTGATGCTTAAACTTGTTTAAGGCAATCCAATTCTCCTTTTTGTAATCATGGGGTGTGATGATTACTTTCTTTTCTTTACATTTTGGATCATCTAGTTTCTTGTTTAACTTTTCCTAGTGATTTCATCGATTTTTATCTTCCTCGGTGCACTCAACGCAACTAGGTTTCTGTCTAGGTTTAAGGATTTTCTTGCCATCATAAAGAACCTTATGAGCATTTCTAGCCTTTTTAATGACCTCTGGATTTGGTTCCTCAATAAGGGGAATGCTATGCTTATCGCTTAAGACTCTATGATTAGTGATCATGTGAGCAGTCTGAATGGTGTTCCCTTCAGATTAGAAAAATCCTTCAAGAGTTTTGATTCCTTTGCATTAAATTCTTGCTTAAGCACTTTCACATTTTCTTGAAGTTCTTGTTTTTGCTTAGCAGTTTTAGAAAGCTTTTCTTGCAAGGAATTTAACTCTTGTTTTAATACTTCTTCTCTAAACTTACTTTTTCTAATGATTGTGCGCACTTGGTCATCCATTTCCTGCTCACGAGTGGTCAACTCAAATTTTGCACGTTGTTCATAAATAGCAACATGTTCTTTATAGGCATTTAGTTCGAAACTACGGAATCATCGAGGCACATGCGGTGTATTCATCAAAAACATAGTCATTGTTGATTGCAGAAGATGCATCACTTGGTACAACTTCACTTTCACTTTGTTTCACATATTGATCATATGGGACAACATTGATATTACCCATATTTTCAATATTTGATTCAATAGTTTGAGTTGATTGTACTTTGTCATGCATCTTTTGCACATCATCATCATCGTATAGTTTTAATACCTCTGAGATGAGTTTGTCTTTGGATGGGCCACTTGTGGTGAAGATGAAACCTTGGGAGAAACCATTGGAGAAATGCTAGCCATAAAAATTGTGTGTGCGGTAGGTCCATCATCCACATCGGAGTCGTATGCATCACAATCAGCGACTTGAAAGGCATTCTGATGATTGTGACCTATCTCCGGAATTGGTTGCTCATCCACATCGCATCATAGGTCTTGGCATTGCCCTCAAAGAAGAAACAACAACTCCTCTTCATCCAAAGCAGCACCATTATCCTGAGCTTGCACAAGCAGCATCTTATCTCTGAAGTAATCGATTCGTGAGGCGTTTTGGAGATGTGCAGTTCCTTGCAATGTGTCCTTCACCTCCACAATTGTAACATTTGATTGGCTTTGCTTGACCTTGATTTCCATTCCTTCCTCGATTCGATTTGCAACATAACCTCTACCGACTCCACCTCTTCCTTGTTCATCTGCGTCTTTCTGAACTGGTTGTACCATAACATTCCATCTCGGCGGTGGCTTGATTGTGTGGGTTGGAGATGTTGAGATTGTTGTTGGTTTGTGGAAGAGAGTTCATGTTTTGACTAATCAGAAGAGCTAGTTGATTAATGAAGTTTCCCACGTGTGCATCGATCGGCTTGTTTGAACATAGGATCGGGAATGAGTTTGTGATTACCATTACCCATGGGTATGACTTGTGATGCTTTGGTTGTGATTCCGATGTTTGAGTAAAAGGCGGTTGAATCATTTGATGAGCTTGTTTCTCCACGGTTGGTTTTGAGCCGATTAAGAATCATTTTTCAAACATAGCATGTCTCTCATTCTGGAGAAGGAAGGCATAGAGTTGCTCATAGTTTGTATTCTTCAATCCTTTAGTAAGCTTCACAGAGGTGACAAACTTGTGCCATTCGGGATTCATGTTGTTCACAAATTTTGAGTTCAGGTGAATGTTAGGCATGGTCATTCTGATGTTCCTCATATCATTAACAAGCTTGTGGAATCTCACATAGTACTCATAAACACTCTCATCTGGTTTCATCTTGAAGTGTTCAAATTCATCATAGAGTTGTGATTCTCTGTCTTCCATAGTTAATTGAACAGAGAAGCATCTTGACATCATCCCACACTGCCTTGGCTTCGGTGTTGTGATTGATCAGCTTGTAGATATCTTTTGGAAGACCTTGAACATGTTAGAAGCCCGATATCGGCATCGAATCTCTTTTTCTCCTTATCATCAAGCTCATCATATGTCTTTGGTCCGTCCAATTCCATAGATCATTGTTCCATCTTCGGTGTATCAATTAAGTCTCTAGCTGTCTCAACCCGATATGGTCCTTCATCAATGGATTTGAGAATGTTGACTCCATTTTCCTTTCCAAGGCAGTACAATCTGATTCGTTGAGCCCAAGAGTCGTAGTCAGTTCTGTCAAGCATGGGTGGGCGAGTATCTGAACCGGTTGCTTGAACATCCTCGGCAACAGTGGAGATGATTGTAGGAGCGTTGGTAGACATGATGACAAATTAAACGGGATTTTATAACTCTATGATTAAACCGGAAAATAGATTCTTTCACGGGATTTTACTAAATCAAGAGAAAACCGTAAAAAATCACCCAAGTCGCTAGAAAATTATGCACCAAGTAGCTAACTACTAATTAAGCTATTCCACCAAGTAGCTAAACAAAAGACAAGTAAGCTAAATAGCAACTCGCTAAGCCTCTAGTCGCTAGCAAAATTTTGGCAAAGAATTAGCTAAGATACAAGTCGCTAAAGAATCAAGTCGCTAAATAGCAACTCGCTACTTACCAAGTCGCTACCCGTAGTGGAGCATCCACTACTTGTACTGTTAGTTAAGTCTAAGTCGCTAACTCCACAAAGCGCAACTCGCTACAAAATGTAAAGCAAGTCGCTATGATGATTATCACACCGAGAACCAAGTCGCTAGCAAGAAAAATCACATAAACACCACTTTTCAATCCAAAAACAACCCAACCAAGATGATTCAAGCTTACCAAATGAAAACCTAAACACTTGTGATGATTCTAAACACAAAAGTACTAACAAAATCCAAGCTTTAACACAAGAAATCAACCAAATGATGCACAAACCACTAAACTTTTTCAAACTCAAAAACCACCTAAAAACCACTAGAAATCCAAAGATGTGCAAGATATGATCTAACCATGGCTCCGATACCAATTGTAAGATATTGGATTTCACAAACACACTAAACCATAATCACAAAGAGGCATAAGGAGGTTTTTAGAGAGAGAAAGTTAGAGGTTTAGGGAACTTAGTGAGTGATTCGTCCCAAACGGTCAGGATTATTACACAAGTCAACCACTTGTGAATGGTCGAGTAATAAAATTCAAGCAGTCTAAAACCAATGCAATTAAGTCGAGGAGTATAGTGTTTTCCCGTGTCGTTAAGTCCCACTGGAGGATTAATGGTGCTTAAAGCGTTATGTAATGATCACTAAGGATAATGATCTGAAGGATTTTGGTTTATAATTACACTCTTGATTGATTGGAATGCTAATTGGATACAATTATAAAGCACAACAATCGATTAAACAAGCGTAAATCAGTCGTTTATTAAATTTTACGTAAACGTATAAAATAAAACGTAAATATAAAAGAATAAAACACCTATGGATATGAAAATGATATTTTTACAATCTTAATAATAAAAGAAAATTATTGGAAAATTAAAATTATTTATATAACTATTTATTTAATTATTATTAATTAAAAACTATTTTTAAATATTTAATAATACCCTAAAATATAAGAAAATATGAAATAAAGCTAGAAAAGTGAAATTATGACTTAGAAAAATCTAAAATATTTTAAAACTAATTTTAAAACTGAAAATATATTTTTTATGCTTTTTATTTATTTATTATTAATTATTTAATACTTTTTAACTATTTTAAATTCTAATAAATACTAAACAAACTAAGAAAATTCTGAAATTTTTTTCTATAAATATCTTATGATGACAGAAAGCTAAGAAAATTATAAAAACAGAAAGTGCTTAATAATAAGCTGAAAAATAAAATTAAAAAGATAATTTATATTAAATAAACGCTATCACTATTTTTAAAATGATGTTTTTGTGTTTTTTATTTTATAAACCTATTATACTACTGATAATAAGCAACTTTAATAAAACAAAAATTTTGAAACTTAAAAATAAGCGGTTTGTAAAAAAGCTTAACAGTTTATGTTTATGGCTTATTTTGATTTTTTAAGCTCAAACAAGCTTCACAGTTGGAACCAAAGTTAAAATAAGATGTAAATAAGCTAAGAGTACTCAAATTAAGCTAAAAAGCACAAAGGACTACAATGATAAGCTTAAAATAAGCTAATAAGCAATTACTCTAATCCTATAAACCAAAGGCTGCAGTCAAACTTATAAGCAATTTAAGCTTATGAAATAATTTGAAAAGCTCAAAATTAAGACTAAGTAGCAAGATGGGTTGGTGGGCTTTCTAAAAGTCCAAGCTCACACACCTTGGGTTGACTAATAAGCTTATGACAAGCTTATGAAAAAGCTTGTAAACACTGACTATTCAGGTTTACGGAAATGGGACAACCTAAAAGCTACAAGCGACCCTACCAAATAAGCTAGAAAATGTGAAATAAACCTTTGGACCTATGAGATGGGTGGGTAAGCTACACAAAAATCTAAAATACACAAGGCTGGACTCACTAATGAGCTTGTGAAAAAGACTCACTCAAGCGTATGCAGGCACTTTCTAGAAAAGTGTTCAAAATAAGCAAAGAAATAAGCAGTTTAACAAGCTAACTAGAAATTATAAAAATTACTATGATGAAGATGAGCAACTAAATATTATAAACCTAAAAGCTTAAGTCCTAAATCCTAACAGTAAGATCACAAGAAAATTAACAAGTTTATTCAAAAACTGCAAATAAGAAAATTTGACTTTTTAAGATAAACACTAAAGTTGACTTTGATGAACTTTGGATCAATCCTACTTACTGATTATGTTGTAATAAGGTAAATTAAGACTGGTTTGATCAATTCTAACAACTTATAAACATGATAGCATGATTATTGAACATAAAAATCAACAGATTAGCAATTGATTTGGATTAAAGCAAATTTTGACTTTTTATCAAATGAGCACTGATTTTTATTGTATATCTGAGCTATATTGACCTAATGTAAAATATAACAACCAAGAACAATAACATGAACAACCTCTAACACAGTTAATAAAGCAAAACCAAACAACCCTTTAAAAAAACTGATTTGAAGCTTTAAGCACTAAAATAGATTTTTAAACCAAAAAAATCTATTGATTAACTTATAATAACTATATTGATACAGGATTAAACTAAAATTAACAAGATTTAAACACTTATACTAAGAAATACCAATTTTGAAGAATTGCTTACAAATTGAGTCGAAGCACAAAACTGAGAATCAAGAGCCAAGAACACAACCTATAGCTTCCCAAGAAGCACTAAACCAAGGGCAATCCAAAATCAACCTGCTCCGGCTTCTTGATCATTTCTTTGCTTTGATTTTGAATTTTATCTAATTTATGTGAATATTTTGGTATTTTTGGTTTTTGATTCTAAACTGAGTTTTAGAGTTACTAAAAGCTTAGAAAAGCTTTAATAGGAGCTTATGTGAGCTTATGAGTCCATAACATTAACTACTAAAAACATTCAAACAAATTGAGAATTTAACAAGGAAATTTGCATAAACTTGAAATGAGTGAAAAGCTGAAATTGCTAAAAAGATTTATATTACACTGAAATTGATAAAAAGCGATTGCTTGAAAGCTAAGACATACCTTTGGAAAGCTTAAATTAATAACAACGACTAAGGAAATTAAAAATTACACTAGATACTTGTCTACATTGCTTCATTCTTCTTTATAATGATCTTTTTGAGCTTTGTCGACATCTCTGAGACTTTCCCACTTCTTTCCAACCATTGGATCCTTCAATTTCATCATAACTGTCCATTTGGCATTTTGGCGCCAAATTTCTTTGAGCAGGTTTTCTTCAATTAAGGATTCTTGGATGTTTGTAGAGGTGTAGGGGAGTGGTTAAACAGCTGTAAAGGTGGTGGTGAGGTGTAGAAACCACTCTGGTTTTAGTTTGCAGGCTTGGGTGAGGACGATGAACAGTGGAGCTGGTTTTGGCGCGTTTGACTATTTGACCGTTTTTATTAATACGGAAAGGGTTCAAATGGGGGTTCAAGTGGGATTTGGGCTCAAGTTCGTGGTTCAGGGTCAAGGGTCAAGTGAATGGGTTTGGGCTTGTGACCGCTGGCCAGATTGTGTTTGGGTTTGTGTTTTGGGTTTTGTAATACAAAAAACAGTTGGTTTTAGAATTAATAACACAAGGACCACCTTTGCAATTTCTTGCAAAGTTGAGGTGGACTGCACTTTTTCAAAGTTATTCCAAGGATCAATTATGCCATATAAGAATAGTACAAGGGTAATATTTGATAATTTTCCATTTTTAAATATCCGAGGACTATTTTTGACATTTTCAAGATGAGGGACCAAAGTTGTAAATATGCAATTTTAACTTCAAAGGACTATTTCTAAAAACTTGTGAATCCCCAAGGACCTTTAATGATATTTTACAAGTTTTGAATTACCAGGGACTAGATTTGACAACTTTTGAAACTTGGGGACTAAAACTGCCAATTATGCAAACTTGATAACGTTTTCACTTGCTTTTGGTATTTTTGCATTTGAAACACATAAAACACTTATTTGTGATATTTTTATCATTTTGATGCATTTGAGTGTTTTCGATGTTTTTTCTAAAGGTACAAAAATGATGAGTATTTGCATACTCATCAGTGAGAGAAAGAAAAATCTTATTATGAGCTCCAACTCTCTACCTTGGAAGGTAGAGAGTATTTATAGTCTTACAATAAAAGCGCCACTTTGAACGGGTGATCGTGCATACAGATGGGTAAAGACCGTCCAGTCTCCACGGTGTTACAACTAAATACTACTTAACATAAAAGTACTATGACTACGAGCTTTTTAACGATTACATATACTTGAGGTGACCGACTCTTTAATACCTGGAATTTCTAATTCTTAACAATCTTTCCCCAAACCCCATCATCAGCTGAAACAAGCCCTCACCTTACTCGTCAACAAATGGAAAGACTTTTTGCTCCTCTGTTCAGTGACGATATTGATGACCGTGCTCCAAGTGTGTCCATTTGCTTCAACTCAACGATAATACTCCTATACCGATACACTGCTACAACAACTTCGGTTGAAGAAGTACGCTGTTGACTCTACAACAACAGTTGAACAAACTGCTTCCAAACGACGCAGAACGGTGATGATGTTCGAATAATGTAACCCCACCGATTTTGATCCAAATGCGTTCTTTAACCCGTTAAGCCAATGAAGCTGCACGATGTTGCGGAATCATTTACAAGCCATTTGAATCCTCAAAATCTGCATAATGTATATCAACATCAACCTTCCACATATCGTTGGACAAAAGACCATCCCCTTGAGAATATTATTGGCAACTCGAATCAACCAGTCGTAACGAGACAACGTCTTAACACAGATGGTGAACATTTCATTTATGCTCTCACTGTCTGCCAATATGAGCCTAAAAACATTAAAGACGCAATGACAAAGGACAACTGGATTGAATCCATGCAGGAAGAACTCAACCAATTCAAAAGTCTTGAAGTATGGGAACTGGTTGAAAGACCAACAGGGGTCTTCGTCATTGGTCTAAAATGGATTTGGAAAACAAATTGGATGCTGAAGGAACCGTAATTAGAAACAAGTCACGCTCACGGTGGCTAAGGGTTATAGACAGGGAGGAGAATATTGACTTTGAAGAATCATTTGCTCGGTTGCTCGTCTTGAAATTTTGTTGATTTTACGGCATTTAAGGCTCACATGAATATCACGGTCTTTCAAATGGATGTCAAAGCGCATTTCTCAATGGACAACTGAAAAGAAACGGTCTATGTAAGCCAGCGGAAGGATTCGTTGATCGAGTTCCCTACTCATGTCTACAACGAAGAAAGCTCTCTACGGTCTCAAACAATCCCCTCGAGTAGTACGATAACTTATCATCCTTCCTTATTTCCAATAAGTTTACCAAAGGTTCGGTCGACCTTACACTCTTTATACAATATCACGGGGCTCACAACTTAATTGTTCAAATTTATGTGGATGATATCATTTTTGGTTCAACACATTTAAAATACTCAAATGCTTTTGCAAAACTTATGACAAAACATTTTGAAATGTCAATGATGGGTGAACTCACATTCTTCCTTGGAATGCAAGTCCATCAATCACCCCGTGGTATTTTCTTGAGTCAGCCCAAATATGCCCTTGAATTGTTACACAAATTTGGAATGCAAAACTGTGACACCTATGCCACACCAATGGCTCATACCAAGAATCTAGACGCTGATTTACATTGGAAATTGGTGGACCCTACCAAATACCGTAGTATCATTGGGTCTCTCATGTATCTAACTGACTAGCGACGATATTCTTTTTGCCGTCGATCTTTGCTCCCGTTATCGGTCGAGACCATGAAACCACCTCTCTCGAGGCTAAAATAATCCTCCGATACATAAGGGAACCATTAATTTGGGGATCGGTATCCGAAGGATTCGGTTTTGAACTAATCGCTTTTGAGGCATCAGCAGGATGCTTAGATTCACGTAAAAGTACTTCGGAGCTTTAAAATTTCTTGGTGATAAACGGTGTCATGGCAATCGAAGAAGCGGGATGTACATATGCCTCCTCAACGAAGCGAATATGTAGCCATGTTAGCGTGTTGTGCTCAAGTCATTTGGATGAGAACACAACTCAAGGACTATGGTTACGTATTAGACAGAATCCCGATGTACTGCGACAATCGGAGTGCTATTGCGATCTCGTGCAATTCAGTTCAACATTCGAAATCAAAGCACATCGATCTTCGATATCATTTCATCAACGACCACGTCGAGCAGGAATCTGTTGAATTATATTTTGTGGGTGAATACCAATTGGCAGATCTTCTCACCAAAGCCTTAGCTCCTGCTAGGTTTAATGAGTTGGTCCACCGGATTGGTATGCGGTGTTTGACTCAAGAGGAACTGGATGAACTCTTAAAACATTCTTAAAAAACCAGTTAAACACCAAAACCTCTTTTGTACATATTTTTTCAAAAACAAAATACAAAAATATAAAACCTTATAAAACAACAAAAATAACCTTCTATCTATTTCTTTTAACATGGCAAGTACATATCTTCCGTCAACACTCAAATCTTTCAAAATTCAGTATTTTTCCGATCAAGTGTTGAGGGGGAGAAAATAAATTATTAACTGTTTCAAAATAACTGTGTACTTGCATGTTACCTTATCTCGGTTGACTCTTTAACAATGGTGGTCACATTTCTGGTTTTCTGACATTCCTCGGACTAAAATTAATAACCTTTCATTATTTTCTTAAGTCGAGGGGGAGTGTCGTCAAAGTTATTTTCAAAATATTCGTCGTTTGATAACCAAAATGGAAGTTAAAAGGCATTGGATAAAAATGGAAAAGGTGGAGGGACTAAAACTGACAAAATCTGAAAGTTATTTCTAATAAACATCCCACCTAACTCATTCATCGCATTTATTATTAACCAAACCTAACTCATCCTACGCATATTAATCAAAGTTCAAATCCGTGTTCTAGATCAACAATTTGTAAGTGTTTTCTCAATCTTTGGGTTAAAACAAACCTTGGTTTTGAATTTTATACGGATCCAACGGTTAAAAATCAAGTTATGAAGATTGTTGTGTTCTACGCGTAAGCTATGAACACAACCTCTTCATTTGGGTGTTTGTGGTTTAAATAATAGTGTCAAAACGTTTGTCTAACATCATTGTAACCCTTTTTATCATTTAACACCACCCAGAATTACGAATTGAATGATTCTTGAAATTAGGGTTCATGCGTTGGTTTGGGTGTTTTCAAATGAGAACGTTTTTGGTGATAAAGATTGTTGTATAAGGTTGTTATCAAGTTGAATTGATCATATCTAGGCCCAGATATCACCCAGAAACACTAATGATTCATAAATTGGAAACTAGGGTTTATGTTCATACGGTTTGGGTATTTTTGATTCACTTAGATTTTGATGTTAAAACTTGGATAAAATAACTCTTTAGGCTTCCTAGACCTCCCAGAAATACTTTGGTGCAATTCCTATGGCTAGATATCTTACGCGTAATTCTTGAACATTAGGGTTTAGGACTACGCATAAGTGATTCTACGCGTAACTGTTTGATGAGTTCTTAGGTGCTTGATCGATGAATAATGAATGTTAATGTTAATATTGATGCTATGATGATTATTATTTCAGGTTTGCTACACGTAAAAATCAGAATCAAGGTTACTAGCAAACTAAGCATAAGGATCACCTTACGCGTAGAGAGTTATGCGTAAGAGTAATCTTACGCGTAGATGTTACGCGTAAGGATCTACATAAGGGACTATGCGTATCTTGTGAAGGATATGCGTAAACAGTGACCTCTACGCATAAGGTCTACTCTTATGAGTAAGCCTTACGCGTAAGGTTTATATACGCTTACGCGTAGGCTCTACGCATAAGGTCCCCTTTTCTTACGCGTAATATTTCTTACGCGTAAGTCAGGATCCTACGCATAAGCTTGCGTTTACGCGTATACCTCTCTGTTTACGCATAAGCTGCCATTTCTACGCCTAAGTCTTGTTAACCTTAATCATGAATTGTTACGCGTGCAAACTTATAAATAAATAAATCATAACGTCACGAAACCAACAATGTCACTAATAAGCTTAAACGTTTAATATGTTGTGAAAAATAAGTGATAACATGAACTTTAAAACTTAAAGTTAACTAACTCACGAAACTTATCACTACGTCATTAGACTATTGGACAAACAAGTGACTTTGGACTCGTAACAATCATCAACATTGCACATTCAATAACTAGACAATAAAACCATCTGTTGACTAACATAATGTCTTTCGATATGTTGGTTCTTTTGGCTAAATATATTTCAGATCACGACATGGACGCTCAAATGAATGTGGATGCACGAAATGTTCTCACCATTGCTGATATATTCCCTAATGGCTATCCGATGAAGATTGGAAAGAACAACCTTCGTGTTGATTTTGAAACCCTCACCTGCTCAGAGTCCTCTTGCTTGATTGCTGTGGATATTCTGAAGAATCATCCTTATCAGAACATGCTCTCAAATTTTGCTACGATTGCTTGAGATCTATATTCATCAGTTCTGGACTTCAATGCAAATGATCAAAGGACAAAACATTGTGACGGTAACTCTCAGTGACAAATAAGTCACCATCACACCTGCAGACTTAAGGGTTGTTCTTCTCATTCCGATCATCGAGCCAACCGAACTCAATGCCACACCAACTGAGCAGACGTTCTCATTCCTAATCGACATTAGTTATGACGAAGCTACAGGAGTAATCACTAAGCATTCACATGTGGATCTTAAGAATATTCCTCAACCTTGGAGAACTCTCTACATCATCATCACCAAGTCGGTTTCTGTCGTGGTGTGGCTATGAGCATCCCAAGCTCATGGAACTGCAAATATTTTGGGCTTTGGTCAACATGAAGCATATTGAAGTCGAAGCTCTGATATGGGACGACATGATGACATTCCTCAAGAAGCTTGGCTCAAAGATCCCTTATATCAGATATACAAAATTGTTGATCCAAAGAGCTCTTGGACTCAATCCTGATATCCCCAAGAGACTCAATGACCCCAACAATCACGACATGTTGTATGAACCTACTCTAGCGGTCGATTCAAGGAGTCAACAATAAAGAAACAAGGTGTTGTGCTTTGCGGACCACCTTCTCTCTGATGCAATTAAACAGCTTTACTCATACAAAAGGTATCTGGTAGCAGTTTATGAAGGTAAAGTTGGTTCTCTCGATGATAAGTCTTCTGGTACACCTACCAGAAAAACCAGAAGAGGTAGTGCAGGGAGTGTTGCAAGCACAGAGAGTCAAAGGAAGTTCCCTAAGAGGAAACCCGCACTTAAAAGGAAAGTTCCTCCCAAAGAATCTATTCCTATTCCCACTCCCAAGCCTGAACCTCAAAGACAGCTAGTGGATGAAAGCTCTGAAGCAACTGAATCAGACGAAGAGGTCTTCTACTCTGAAACTGCAACCGACGTTATTCAATCAGTAGCTAAACCTCCTAGTCCACCAGCTGACAAAGGTAAAGGGAAGACTCCTGTGATTGAACATGATAAGGAGAGCTTTGAAGAAGAACCAATAGATGAGCAAAAGGAATATGAAAGGAAGTTGAAGGAACTCATACATAAACATCTTACCGAAGCATTCGTAAAAGATCAAACTCGTGGCCTTGGAGGTTCTAGTGGTGGTACTCATACCACACCAGTTCTTGATGCGGTTAATCAACCCGATAAGGGAACTGGTACTACCATCACCCACGAACAACAACAACGGCAGATTGAGGATTCCATCATCCCTAATATTGAGAAACCTGAAAAAGAGAAGTCTGAAAAAGAAAAGACTGATGAAGAGGCTGCAGCTCATGCCAAGCGAAGAGGAAGCTAGGATTCAGGTGCAAAAGACTAAAAGCTGGAAAGGATGACTATGATGATTTTCTTCTCAACAGTCCAATTCGTTCCAAGGAGAAAACTTCGATCCTCCAAAGGACCCAGAATCACCTCACATCTCATCATCATCGGACTCATCTTCTCATTCTTCACCACCACCATCCAAAAGATCAACCAGATCCACATCCAAATCAGTGAAGAAGCCAACTGCCTCTTGGATCTCTCAAGCTAAGACTTGAATCATTAAAGCTTTGTTAGCAATGTCGAAAAGAAAGACGTGCTTTACAAGAAGGTTTGAATTTTCTTGCGTCAGTACAGTATCTTCATGACGAGAATGACAAGATGCAAGTTGAAGGGGAATAGGTCCAGAAGCTCATGAAAGATGATCTTCAAGGGAAAATGAACGAAATGATCAAAGGTTACACTCACAAGTACCTTCTTGACATCGTTCCTGGAGTTACAAAGGAGATGTTTACCAAACAACTCTATCCTAATCTATTACATTTGGCCAAGCAAACTATGAGATCAACACCAATGCATGTCAACATCAACCTAGTTGATCCCATAATATTCTCATATGATGAATTGGTTAACAGGCTCGTAGCTCAAATGTCTAAACGATCTGCAACATTTACTTCCTCTGAAGGTAAATTATTTGAATCACTGCTGGAATACCAACTCAAATCAGCTTACAGGGAAGAAGCTCAAAGGCCTAAATGTCCAAGAGACGATGAAGATAAGGATACGGATAAGAGTGATGAGCCTAAACGTCCGAAGACTGGTGAATCATCTTCAATGCAACCTCCACCCCAAAGGACCCCAGCTCAACCATGATCTCCTCCTCGCTCTTCTGAAAAACCTCGGGATTCGAGTTACCACCCTTTGAAAACTAGTGATCACTTTGAGTATACGGGTGGTGACGATGAGGAAATCCTTGAGCCCCAAAAACAATAATCTCTCCCAGCACAACAAAGGAACCAGCATCCTCCTCTAGGCCTAAGTAGAAGAAGAAGACGACGACTAAGGCATATGTCGTTTCATGGCTAGAAGATGATAACACCGAATACGAATGGTTTTCCACACTTGTTCTTTGCTACACCCGCCTTAACGGAAGACCAAGATATGGTAGGAGGTAGTACACTGGAGCATGCTAAATTACTACAATCAAAGTTCCGAGTGAAGAAGATGACGAAATAAGAGTTGAAGCGTATCAAGAATGATGCCTTTCAAATACTCAAAGACAGCTCGGAAAGTGCTATTGAGGTTGAATATCACCTTGAAAACATAGCACGAGCCATGTCCAACAACATTGATTGGCTCAACCCTGAAGCAAACATCGAATACACCCGCAAAGACAAAGCTCCATACTACACAGACTGGACTAAACCCCTTCCTACCATCGGTCAACCAGATCAACCTAAGATTCCATTTCGATACTTCTTCAACAAAGACCTGGAATTTCTTCTACATGGTAGCGATGTGTCAAGGAAATACGCTACATCACTTACACTTCCGTTCTCGGCAGCCATATACTCCAACTGCATAGCCATCGAAGAAAAGGCTACCCACATGTTCAACAACAGAGTGGAAGAGTATGATATCAATGCAATGTATGGGATTCATCATTGGTCGGAACGCCGACGAATCTACTACAGAAGCTGCCAGGTTCGTAAATCTCAACATGAAGTGTATAGTGGTCAAGGGATCGTTGCTATTAAATAGGTTGCTCTCTCGTCTAAATGGGACTACACCTTCCTAAAGAACATCGTGGTCAAAAGACAAGACAAAAAGGACTATGCTTTCTGTGAAGCGGACTTCCAGAATTTGTCTCTCAACGACATTGAAGATCTGTATCTTGCAGAAATTCAACGTGAATACATCAAGTCCTTGCTCATCTTCATCAGAAGCATCGTGATCCAGGAACGTGTAGAAGATTTGCAACTTGCTTTGTTGAGTCGTATCGACTCGTGTCAACTTCACGGACCCACTAGAACTTCCTCGACATCAACCATCTCCCTCAATTCACTCTCATCGGCAAACCCTTTGGAGTAGTCTACGCTTGAGTGCACTCCACATAGCCGCTTGATGGCGTGTAAGGAGCTTCATAAGTTTGGAGATTCAACATTGAAGCATGTCAGAGATGGGCTAGCATACCGGTTAAAGGTGATTCAACAAGGCATTGGGTCACCAATGAGATGGAATTCTCGGGAAAGAGCGGAATGTAAAGAGAATCATCAAGATGCATGATGAAAGGTTGTTTGAAGAGATCGATTCGAGAATGTTGGAGAGTTTCGTCGGTGGTCGTCAACGCATTAATCTCACAGGCTATCAACGACCGTTCGCATTCTGAGTTCTTGAACTACGACATTCCTGGTACCCCTTAATCTATTTCAATTTCATATTCATTTGGATGTGTGATTATATATGACAATGGCTTGTGCACACATAACAGTGTACAATCCGTTCTTATAATGAAAGGACCACGTGGTACGCTTGCCACAATCCTTATAAAAGGAGCGAAAGCTTCTTATTTTTTGAGTAAAACTTATCAAACCTTTCATTTTTCAAAGGTTTTACTCAAAAGAACAAGTACTTCCCTTATGATTTTCAAAACCTCAACGGTTTATATCAATTGTTGAGGGGAGTATTTGATTTAAAACTTTGTTCACATAATGTTCTTTGTGTAATCTTCCCACAAAACTCAAAATGGTCATATTTATTCTCAAAATTTCTTCAAAAATAACATTTATATGCCATTTTTGAGGGGAGAAAAATTATGTGATAAGAAATATGTTGTGTTTTGCTATTGAATACTCGTGTGAAAAGACTTCAACCCATGAATTGACCGGTGAGCAGTCATACATTGAAAAGATTTGTCTTCCAAGACTAATCCAAGTAAATTGTACCCATTCGAGAAGCTCTTGATAGACATGAACTTTGACGGGTTTGACAACCTCTCGGGGTTGTCCATATCTTCAAGGTAGTTATTAGAGCCGTTGTCACCTAAAAGTTGACAATGTATCTCTTTAACTATGCAACGTAATCGTGTCTCGCAAGGAATTGTCTATCTTGAGTCGATCAATTCAAAGCGTGCGCGCTTTTCTCTCATCTGTGATTTCATTTAAAACTCTTAAGCACATGTGAAGGGGATATTTCTGAAAATCTAAAACTCTTGAAGTGTTCAAACATGTTTTCATTCACAAACACTTCGAGAGATTTTCATGAAAAAGGTTTTATGGCAATGGAGTTATAAGGTGATTAAGGTTAGGAATAACCGTCCTATGATCCGCCAGAGGCGGAGGGATCTACCCAAGGACACTACCAATAGTTAGAATTAGAAGTCCTTAGGTATGATTATAAAAAGGAGAAAATGAGAATCGGAGAAAGAAGGAGTTGAAGAATTAAAAGAAAAGCAAAGAAAAGGGTGAAAAGAAATAGCCCTCCAGTTATTCAACTTAGAGGCGACACGTTCAATTCATATGCTCCTGGTTGTCACTTGATGACACCGGTATTGAAGATTAAAAGTCGTCATGGACCCAGTGACGCATGCACTAAACCTTATTAGCCACTCAAGTTTCTCTCAACAGAAGCTTGTTTCATTCTCACAGGGAACCCTACGTAAACTATCGGCTTTCTCTTAGAGATTGCTGGTATTGAAGAAGGAGACCCTCTCCCTAGTCTCTGTTCAGGAAAACCAAAACGCACTATTGAGTCTAGAGCCACGAGATTCATCAAAAGATCTCTTAGGTACACTTGACATTTCATCACTTGTTGTTCAACAATAAGAACAAGGTGGCGTTATCAAGTCCTTCACGTATCTTAGCAATCTCGAGAACATTTATGAGAGGTTCACAATTGTGATCCTCGGTGATTGAATGGAAACTCCCGCCATGGTCAACATCAAAGCACCACGACAGGTCACTTCGGTAACTCCCGTGGATTATGCTTAGTGTGTCTCAAAGCGGTCTGATCGTGGTGATGCTTTAGTGTACCTCGGCGACTCATCTGAACCCGATTAGGTGTACTTCGTACATCGCGTTATCTCACTTGTGGGACTCAGTCGAGAACGGCCTTTGTGAGAATTAGAGTTTTGTTTTCACACTATGTTGTTAACACTCTCGAAGTTCAAACTTGTAAGTGCCGGAATCCGCTTATTACTAACCTTTCTTATGTTTACTTCTTATGGAAGCTCTGGAGTGACTGATCGTGCAGATTCTTCACATGCTTATACCAACATCATCACTAATGGAAGTTCTCCCTAAAGGCAACACAAAAGTCAAAATGATTCTTCGTCAAGTCAAAGAATCTACAAAGTTAAAGACTAAGAGAACTTCATCAGTACTGTAATCCAACGTTAAAGAGCATGTGAGCATGTTGAAGAAAGACGTGGAGACACTGGAGCAATGAAGTTGACCTGATGCAGACAACAACAACATACTATCACTACCATCACAAAGAACAAAGTTCAAAGAACAAAGATGACGTCAAAGCTGAATCCTTCAAAGAAAACAATTTCTCTACACTGGGGAGATTGTTCGAATCAAGACACTTCTTCTCACAAGAAAGAAGAATGTCAGAAGACGTCAAAGCTACTATTACATCAGCACCTACATCGTATATCAATCTTTCATTCATCACTAACACTTAGGGGGAGATTGTTGGAATCACTCCTAAACCTTAATTCAAGTGTTAGTGATTCATATGTAATAGTTAGCTTAATATGGCTTTTATGTTAGTTATTAGCCTTAGGCTTATGTAGAAGGCCCATAAGCCTAGGCCTAGTCCAATAAGGAAAAGGAAGGGACTAGGAGTGTTGCCCTAGCTCCCTCTCCTATAAATACTATGTAATAACCCTCACTTGAGGGTTGGTTGTTCAATTTACTCTTTCATTCCTACGCCTAACTCTTCTTTACATTTATACGTGTGTGCTTGAGTGAGTTGTTCATTCGATCTTCTCTCTATCTCTTTCTATTGGGCTTGTGTTGCATATATGGGAACCTAACAACTACGAGCTTTCTCACGATTACATATACTTGAGGTAACCGACTCTTTAATAACTGGATTTATTAAATCCCAACAATCTCCCCCTAAGGGAGGTCACCTCAAGATCACCTCAAAATTACATTGAATACAAACAGATATTACATTTTAAATGGTTCTTGCATTCTTGATGTAGTTCTTTGCTCAGGAGCTCGTAGTCATTGATTCTTCATAATTGCATGATTGGTTAAACCAAGTGGAGGCCTTTTAGTGATCCATGTGATAATGAGTTTTGAGCCAGATTTGAGATCATCAACAATCATAAATCTCTGACTTATCCTTTGTGGTGTTGGTATTATGTGATGTTGTGACTTTTGGACCGACATGCTCACATTCTGGATCATGATTTCTTCTCATCAGAGTAACGGAAGCTTTTGTTGATTCATGATATTGGCGCAAGCGAGAAGCATGGAGTGAAATTATCAGAGTCATTGATGCACTTAATCATGATTTCTTTAGAAATGAATGTGTTATGTGAGCATGCGGCTATGGATTGACCGCTTCATTCTGATCAGCTACAAAACGCCGTCGGGCATACGCATACAACGTTAGCAATAGCGCACGAAAGTGTCTTTGATCACTTTCGATGAATTGAGGTACACGGCCCACGGTTCCCCATTGATCATACAAGTACTGTGATCGGTAAAATTCGAAAAATTTCCTTGACAGGGTTTCGCAGCTGCTCTAGCTGTTCTCAAACCGAACGTCTCAAAGAAGACAACACGGAGTGAGTGAACCAATTTAGATTCACGATTGATAAAAAGAGATTTGAAAAACAATCGTGTATCGCTCAATAGAAATTGTTTTGCAATACAACGAAGGTTTTAATGAAAATCAATTATCAATCATAAAAACCTTTTATTTTGAAATATTAGTACACAGTCGATGTGCTAAAGAAAATAGTTTTAAAGCACAACGACCGGTTTTTCAAAGGTATCCGTCAATCCATAACTCGAACCGGATTGATTCAAAAGATTGAATCGCCCCATTGTTTCTGTTCGGTTGTCACATGGTTGATCTATTGAATAGATCTCACATGCCACCCACCAGAAGCTTGTTTGATGTTGGCTCCAGAAGGCTTTCCATCTTCATTGTGAATATGTTTGCATATCACTCAGATGTTCTGGCAAAACCACAAGGATAATGCGTAGGACTCATAAGATATAATCTCTCTTTCCACATTGTGTGAAATAGAGAGTCTTCATTGAAAGTGTCCTAATGAGATTTATAGATGATCTCATGGATCTAGACTCAATAGTGCACATTTGGTTCCTATGCCGGAGACTAGGGAGAGGGTCTCCTTCTTCAATATCAACAAAATCTAAAAGAAAGTCGATAGATAATGTCGGTTCCCCGTGAGAATGAAACAAGTCCTTTTAAGAGGAACTTGAGTGGTTTGGAAAGTTGTAGTGCAGTGCGTCACTGGGTCCATGACGTCTTGTCTTCAATACCGTGTTACCTTAGTAATCACCGGTAGCATATGAATTGAACCGGTATACGCCTAAGGTTGAACTGTTGGAGGGCTATTTATTTTCACCTTTTTCACATTCAGTTCTTTTTCATTCTTCAACCCCTTCATTGCTTACCGAGACTTCATAACTAGAAACTTGTTGGGTTTATTCCAGTACTAGCTCAGTCTCAGTCCGCACTCTTCCCATATCTCACTTTTCTCCTTTTTTCATCAATCCTAAGGACTTCTACACTAACCAGTGGATTGTCCCTGGGTAGATCCCTCCGGTTCTGGCGGATCATGGGAACAAATACCTAACCTTATCATCCTCATATCACCATACATAAAGTAAATTTGGTCGGTCTATTTGGTATTGTTCATCTGCCATTGGAACAAATCGAAAACCATTTGAAAATCAATCCAGGTACTTGTGATATATGATTAAAGCATTTAGTACCTGAATTGTTTTTAATTTTTTAGAACAAGAGCTTCCCCTCAACATGTGCATCAAACATCATTTTGTAATAGAGATAATTTTCATCTTTGAGGGGTTGGCTTGCATCTAAGAGTAGTTATATAAAGAATGTGGTTTTCAAAATAGTTGCTCCCCCTCAATATGTGCATAGATATTTGAAGATGTTTTGCACATATTAGGAAAAGACTGCACATTGAAATAAATTGATCACGTTTCAAATCTTTGTGGTTTAAGATAGATGCTCCCCCTCAACATGTGAATGGAAAATTTGAAATCGTTTGGCACATGTGGGAAGGAGAGCTTGTACATCCTTATAAAACCATTTACCGAATTATCAGTTTAAATCCAATTTAAATCACAAATTCTCCCCCGATCACAATTATCAAATCATTTGAGATTTGTGATCTCTGTAGAATTAAATTGATTTTGAAAGCTTTTAAGGAGAATTGTGACTTGAATATGAAAACGTTTTAACTGATAAGGATCGGATTTTGAAACTTTAAACTCCATTGATTAAACATACATGATTATCTTTTGAAAACAATTGTATGACAAATAACCTTTTGATTTAATTGAAATCATTCTCCCCCTCAATCAATGACATAAGTTGTTGATTGGGAGATAGATATTTTGACAAACGTTAAGTACATATGATTTTCAAAAAATAGAGTTTGAGTTATTTAACAAAGCAATTAGTTTTCATTAGATGGTAAGTAATTGTTTTAAAGAATCAGAGAATGAGATTTGAAAACCAAGATAAAGCATGGCTCTGTTCTTTCATTGAAGAGCGGATTACTGCCTGAAATGACAATAAACCATAGTTTCACTTTCTCCCAAAAATATTTTTGATTTTTTTGATTTGATTTAAAGAACATTCGAACAATATCTAAAGTCCCGTGTCATTCTTTGAATGACAACACAAAGACCGTAGATATTTTCGAATTGAGAAAAACATGACAAAATGACAACAATTTTTTTTTTGAAAATTTTCAAGATTTTTCATATTTTTATGGATTTTTGAAGGTTTTATAATTTTCTATTTGCTTTTTGAAGGTTTTGAAATTTTGTACTTTGCATTTCGAATAAATATTTACAAGATATGGATGAAGAAAGACCTTTTACTCCTCTTCTTCCTCTTGAAGACGTTTGAGTGTTTCCGGTTGTAGGCTCTTAAGACCAAGTCATGGAAGGATAAACTCAAAACGTTCTCTAGGAAGAGCTTTGGTGAAGATGTCTGCAAACTGGTATTCAGTCCTCACAAAGTATAGTTCCACCACACCGTTTTCTACTTGCTCCCTGATGAAATGATATCAAATGTCGATGTGCTTTGCTCTTGAGTGTTGTACGTTGTTGCATGAGAGAGCAATAACACTTTTATTATCACAGTATAGAGGGATTTTGTTGAATTCAAAGCAATAGTCAGATAATTGGGATCTCATCCAAAGGATTTGAGCACAACAAGATGACATGGCTATGTATTCAGCCTCTGTAGAGGAAATAGAAATACTCATTTGCTTCTTTGAAGACCAGCTCACAAGCTTATCACCCAAAAACTGAGCACCTCCAGACGTACTTTGACGTGTATCTTGACATCCTGCATGATCAGCATTTGCATAGGCTGTTAGTGACATACCGGTGTCCTTCGGGTACCAAAGTCCCATATTGATGGTTCCTTGGAGATACCGAAAGACCCGTTTAACCGCTTCAAGGTGCTTTTTGGTAGGCTTATCCTGATATCTAGCATACATGCACACAACGAGAATGTCGGTCTACGGCTGTGAGGTACATCAGGGATCCGATCATACTACGATATTTCGTTTGGTCTACCATGATCCCCGAGTGGTCCTCATCTAGGTTTAGTACGTTCTATCATGGGAGTGTCAACAGGTCACTAGAATCAAATCCAAATTTCTTTAAAATCTCATTTGCATATTTAGATTGATTTATAAAATGCCTCCGGGACTTTGTGAAATTTGTAATCCCAAGAAAAATGACATTTGTCCCATCATTGACATTTGAAATTTGGAACCCATTTCATTTGAGAAACGATCACATTCATTGGGGTCGGTCGAGGCAAAAATAATATCATCAACATATATTTGAACGCGAATTAAATATTTGCACGACTTCCGGTGAACAATGTCGGATCAACTGCTCCTTTCTTTGAATCCAGATAAAAGAAACTTTGATAGCGTATCATACCATGCCCTTGGAGCTTGCTTCAAATCGTAAAGAGCTTTCTTCAAACGATAGACGTGAGAAGGATGCTCTGGATTCACAAAGCCTTCAGGTTGGTGGCGTATACGACTTCTTTCAGATCTCCGTTAAGAAAAGCCGTCTTTACATCCATCTGATAGGCTACCATGTTCTTACTTGCAGCATTAGCCAAAAAGATTCTGATTGCCTCGATGTGAGCAACTGGAGCAAATGATTCTTCAAAGTCAATACCCTCTTCTTGACGGTATCCTTTTGCAACCAATCGAGCCTTGTTCTTTAAAACATCACCATGCTCATCAAGTTTTATTTTGAAGATCCACTTTAGAGCAATGATCATGGCACAAAGAAGCATGTACTAATTCCAATACATCTAGTCGATCAAACTCATGAATTTCTTCTTGCATGGCACTGAACCAGTTGTCTTCATTCATAGCGTTTTGGCGTCTTTTGGTTCGATCTTAGAGAGTACGGAGTTGAAGAAGCACCATAAGGCATCGGTTGCCAATTGTCGACGAGTGGATATTGAATGAGAAGGGTTTCCAATGATGTTGTCCAATGGGTGATCATGTGTCCACTTTCTAAGGTGTTCATGTGGTTGTTGTTGAGGAAGTAGCAGAGTCGATTTCTCCGATGAAGATGGTTCGATGATGATTCAGGAGCAAATATGTTTTCAAAGGTTCATCTTAGTAGCACAAGGATTTTCATCATCTGGCAACAACATTTCCATTGTGTACACTTGATGATTAAGGCATTGATGATGATACCGAAGTGATCGCAGAAGGCGCTTCTTGACTTAGTGACATGGAAACTAAAGAGTTAACTTCATTGACAGAGATAGGAGCAGCCTCTGTTGATGGAATTGACAGATCATTAGCCCTTGGCTCATAGTGTTCATCAAACATAGGATCAAATAATTTCTTTAAATCATCTTCTGATGGAGGTACATAATGAGTTACTGGTGAGGGAATTGAAACCAGAGTAGAACTGATAGGACTACTTGATGAAAGTTGATCGGGTCCAGATCTTGGTTTGTCCTGGAGCCATTTGACCGGTCAGCTCATCGAACGTAACGTGAATTGTTTCCATGATATTTCGGGTTCTCTTGTTGTAGATTCGGTAACCCTTCTTGTTTGGTGCATAACCAACAAAAATTCCAATATCTGCCTTTGCTCTTAATTGACCTAAATCTTGACCGTCATTCGTTGGATAGCACAAAGCACCAAACACACGAAGGTAGGAGAGATCAGGTTTTCGTTTATGAAAAAGTTCATATGGAGTTTGTATGAATAAGGGAACGATTTTGGGTATAGCAAGCAGTGGCAATGGATTCAGCCCATAGAAACATTGGAACCTTTGAATAAATTAGCATTGTTCTTGCGGCTTCCACAAGAGTCCGATTTCGTCTTTCAACTACACCGTTCTGTTGAGGAGTTCGTGGAACACTTCTTTGATGACTGATTCCAACACTTTCATAAAACTGAATTAAATCTTTGTTAACAAACTCGTGCCATTGTTTCGAACTATTCTAATAGTATTGTTGAGTCGAACTTGTAGCTGTTTGATAATTTTGATGATGACATCGGGTTTCATCCTTTGTCCTCTACAACTTTACCCAAGTAAATCGAGAGTAGTCATCAACAACGACTAAAATGTATTTCTTCCCATTTATTGTTTGTACTCTCATTGGTCCGCACAAATCCATATGAAGGGTATGAAGGACTTCCATTATTGAGTTTGTGGGTTTCGGTTTATGGGCATATTTCGTGCTTTTTCTCAATTGGCATCTTGAACAAAGATGATCTTTTTCACACTTTAATCTGGGTAATCCTCTTACTAAGTCCTTTCTGGAAAGATTGTTTATGGTACCAAAGTTCAAGTGATTGAGACGACGGTGCCATAGCCATGACTTAGTTTTGGAAGCCTTTGACAACAAGCGGATGGGTGAAGATTTCATCATATCTTCGATAGAGATGGTGTATAGGTTTGAAGCCTGAGTCCAAGTACCACAGAACGATTTGAACGATCTGCAGTTGAACACAGACAAGAATGGATAACTGGATAATTGGGATCCCTATGCAAGAATGGGTTCCACTTGGTTAGTAATGTGATTGGAACACCCACATCGAGGTAGAAACAATGGACTCATTAGAAATAGATGTGCTAGTGTCCGTATTTGACCTATTCAAAGTATGTTCACTTCTTAAGGGAATAGTTCTACCAAGTGGGCATCCATTTTCTAGTGGGCATTGATTTAGAAACGTTAGGGAAAAGCTCATTAATCTTACGGCCAGTAGGTATCCATTGATAACCTATATTACTAAATTTCCTTCCTGTGGTTTTCCACTGTTTTCTAACTTTCTTTCGCCTTTGCCTTTTAGCCTTCTTAGCTTGAATTTTAACATTAACAGTTTTATCGGGGCATTTGTGACATTAGACAAAACATTCATACCACATTCATGATTAGTAATAGAAATCAAGCAGTCATCATTACATGGTTTTGAATAGTAGCGAATTCGAATTAATTACAATACGCTTATAGCTAATACTAGAATCAACACGATTCGTTTTATTCAACTCAAACTTAATATTCTTAGGGTGATCTTCTACTTTCTTCCAATGCACATTCTTAGCTTGCGAGGTCCTATCTTGCTTGGTATTGCACGGAGGCTTTGACCGCTTGCTTTAATGTTACTTATTACTCTTGTAGAGGGAATTATGGGAACATTAGTTGGTTGATCTACTTTTGCATTCTGAACTAGATGTGCAAGGATCTGAACTACTTGAAGGCACATTAGTGTTCACTTTCTTAAAGCTGGGCATATAATGATTTGTATGCTTGGCACTAGGCATAGAACAAGGCATCACAGCTTTTCCTTTCGCACCTAAGGATTTAGGACATGTTGCAATTAAACATTCTAGCACTCGAGATCGTTTGGCTTGAATGCAAGCAAACCTAATTTCTCTATCCAGAGGCTTATTTATGAAATCCTCTTCCACAATCTCACGGAGACATTCTAGGCTATCCTTAAGGTGAGCACAATAGTTATGAAACAGAAGTTCATTATTCCTAAGATGAGGAGGAATGTATTTAACTTGCACAATATATTTGCGTCAGGGATGACTTTGATGCAACATTCTCATTAAAACAAGTGGCGTTTCCCTTTTCCGACTCCTCAGATTCTCAATTTCTTTTGTAAAGACGTTATTTTTTCGTTGTTTTTGTCACGAGTGACTTTCATTGAATCATATAACTCATTAAAGTGTCGTTTAACCTTTTCATTTTGTTCTAGAAAACTCTCGTTTTCCTTTTGTAAAGCATTAACCAAGTTTTGAAGATGAAAAGTTTGAGAATCCTGAGAATCTAAAGGAGGAGGCATTTGGGAGCCAGTCACATTTTTCTTTTCACCCTTTAATTGAGAGATTTGGGCTTTCAACTTTCTGATAGTGTTACAATGAGCTCGAATCTGTTCATCACGTTTGCTAATTTCAAAAAGTGCATCAAATTCAGGAGCATCCAATGATGTCTTGATATTTGAGGTTTTAACATTTTCTTTCAGATGTTGATATTTTAATTGCAAAGCAAGATGTTCAACTTCCAATTTAGAAAACTGTTTCACCAGGTTATCATGATCATCCTGTTCAACTTTGTCGTGTAGTTTAGAGTTAGTTTTTTCAAGCTCAATGACACGATCATGGGAGACTTTCAGAGCAACAGATAATTCATGAAATTGAGAAGCATTAATGGAACAATTTGTAGCGTGTAAAACACATCTAAAGTGATACATTCAGAAATAAGATTCTCATTCAAGGTATGCAAGTTCTTCCTCTCAATCTCATTATACTTTAATTCTCGCTCATAGTCACTAACATCAACTATCATTGCATCAAATTCCTTTTCCATTTCTTTAATATCTAAATCCATCCCCTTTTAAGACTCTCAAATTGATCTTTTAGTTGTTTAAAGAAAGGCATGACCTCAGTTAAATAGCATTCTTTAGTTTGCTCAAAACCCCTTTCCCCTTCAGTTATCCTAGTGGGTGTGATCATTTTCTTACAAGTTTTCTCAAAATCAACAAATAATTGAAAAATAACATATTGACTGATTAAGGTCTTGCTTTTAGTGGCAATAGTTCTAGGGACTAAATGCATTGGTGTATTTGGAGGATACACAGTCGCTGAAGGCATTTTCCTAAGGGGAGGGTTTGTTACAACAAGATTCTCTGCTTTTTGCTTATCTAAATCCTTTTTCCAGAACACTTGTTCGGGTGTTAACAACGTTTAAGGCTTAAGCTTGTTCAAGGAAATCCAATTTTCCTTCTTGTAATCATGAGGTTTGATCGTTATGTTATTCTCTTTACATTTAGGATCTTCTAGCTTCTTATTCATTTTCTCCCTAGATGCATCATCTAATTTTCTATCTTTCTCAGTGCACTCAACGCAACTAGGTTTCTGTCTAGGTTTAAGAATCTCATTACCATCATAGATTACATTATGGGCATCTCTAGCCTTTTTAACAACCTCGGGATTAGGTTCCACAACAAGGGGAATGCTATGCTTATCGCTTAAAACTCTATGCTTAGTGATCAAGTGAGCGTCGAATGGTATTCCCTTGTATGTACAACTTATTTTCAAGCTTGTTTTTCAAAGTTTTTATATTGGAAAAATCATTCAAAAGTTTTGATTCCTTAGCATTGAATTCTTGCTTAAGCATTTTAACATTTTCTTGAAGTTCTTGTTTTTGCTTAGCAGTTTTAGAAAGCTTTTCTTGTAAGGAGTTTAACTCTTGTTTTAAGGCTTCTTCTCTAAAGTTACTTTTTCTAATAACTGTACGCATTTGGTCATCCATTTCCTGCTCACGGGTGGTCAACTCAAACTTAACACGTTGTTCATAAATAGCAACTTGTTCTTTATAGGCATTCAGTTCAGAGATAACGGAATCATCAGGGGCACATGCAGTGTATTCATCAAAGACATAGTCCTCATTGACTGCGGAAGATACATTACTTGGTACAACCTCACTTTCACTTTGCTTCACATATTGATCATATGGGACAATATTGCTATTACCCTCATCATCAATATCGGATTCATAAGTTTCATGATTTTGTACTTTATTATGCATCTTTTGCCCATCAACATCATCATATAGTTTTAATACCTCAGAAATGATTTTGTCTTTGGATGGACCAGCATGTTGTGGTGGAGAGACCTTTGGAGAGACCATAGGTGAGATGCTAGCCATGAAGATTGTTTGGGCGTGGTTCATCATCGACATCGAGTCAAATGCATCATAGTCAGCTACTTGAAATGCATTTTGATGATTATGACCTATCTCCTGAATTTAGGTGTTCATCAACATCAGCATCATAGGTTCGGGCATTTCCCCGCCAAGGAACAACAACTCCTCTTCATCCAAAGTCGCTCCAATATCCCGAGCTTGCACAAGCAGCATCTTGTCTCAAGTATTCTCGCATTCTCGTGAACGTTTTGGAGAAGTGCAGTTCCTAGCAATATGTCCCTCACCACCACAGTTGTAGCACTTAATTGGCTTTGCTTGACCTTGATTCCCATTCCTTCCCCTATTCTGATTTACCCCATATCCTCTACCAACTCCTCCTCTTCCCTGTTCATACTGCCTTTCTTGAACTAGTTGCACCATAACCTTCCCATCTCGACGGTTGCTTGATTGTGTAGATTGGATGCTGTTATGAGGTTATTGTTGGTGTGTGGAAGAGAGTTCATGTTTTGACTGACCATGAGAGCAGTTGATTGAAGAAGTTTTCCATGAATGTGTTTGGGTCGGAGGCTTATACTGGACGGGATGAGTTTGTAATTACCATCACCCATGGGAATGACTTGAGAAGCTTTGGAAGTAATACCAACATTTGTGTAAAAGGTTGTTGAGTCATTTGAGGAACTTGTTTCTCCCTGGTTGGTTTTGAACTGTTCTAGAATCCTTTTCTCAAACATAGCATGTCTCTCATTCTGGAGAAGGAATGCATACAGTTGCTCATAGTTGATGTTCTTCAATCCTTTGGTTAGCATCACAGATGTGACAAACTTGTGCCATTCGGGATTCATGTTGTTCACAAACTTTGAGTTCAGATGAATGTTTGGCATGGTCATTTTGATGTTCCTCATGTCATTCACAAGCTTGTGGAATCTCACATAGTACTCATAGATACTCTCATCAGGTTTCATCTTGAAGTGCTCAAACTCATCATACAGTTGTGATTCTCTGTCTTCCTTGGTTAATTCGAACCCGAGAGAAGCATCTTGACATTATCCCAAACGCCTTGGCTTCGGTGTTGCGATTAATAAGCTTGTAGATATCTTTTGGAAGACCCTGAAGTATAATGTTAGAAGCCCGATATCGATCGAACCTCTTTTTATCCTTATCATTGAGCTCATCATACGTCTTTGGTCTATCTATTCCATAGATCATTGTTCCATCTGCAGTTGTATCAATTAAGTCTCTTATAGTCTCAATCTGATAAGGTCCTTCATCAATAAACTTGAGAATGTTGACTCCGTTTTCCTTTCCAAGACAGTACAATCTGATTCGTTGTGCCCAAGAGTCATAGTCAGTTCTGTCAAGCATGGGTGGACGAGTATCCGAGCCAGCTGCTTGAACATCCTCAGCAACAGTGGAAATGATTATATGTACGTTGGTAGACATGTTAACAGATTACACGGGATTTTATAACTCTATGATTAAACCGAGAAATAGATTCTTTCACGGGATTTTACTGAATCAAGAGAAAACCGTATTATAAACAAAAATCAACCAAGTCGCTAAGAATACTTGAACCAAGTCGCTAAGATCAAGTTGCTAAGACACAAGTCGCTAAAGCACCAAGTCGCTACACAGTCAAATCGCTAAAGAGCAACTCGCTAAGGTCCAAGTCGCTAACACCAAGTCGCTAAGAATTATGACAGCAAGTCGCTAAGCACCAAGTCGCTAGACACAGTTAAGTTGCTAAAGAACAACTCGCTAAGACCCAAGTCGCTAGTATCAAGTCGCTAACAATTTGCACTACAACTCGCTAACAATTCCTGAAGCAAGTCGCTAACCTTACCAAGTCGCTAGCCGTAGTGGGGAATCCACTAACTTTTACTATTTGTCGGCTTGTCTCAATAGACAAGTCGCTAGGATCAAGTCGCTAACAACTAACACTGTAACTCGCTAACTTTTACTGAAGCAAGTCGCTACGATGAAAATCACACCGAGAACCAAGTCGCTAGCTAGAAAAACTTCAAAAACACACTTTTCAATCCAAAACAAGCTCAACCACAATGATTCAAGCTTACCAAATCAACACCCAAGCACTTACAATGATTTTAAACATAAAAGTACATCCAAAATTCAAACTTTAACACTAGAAATGATCCAAATGATGCAAAAACCACAAAACTTTTTCAAACTCAAAAACCACCTAAAACCACTAGAAATCCAAGGATATGTAAGAGAGATGATCAAACCATGGCTCTTGATACCATTTGTAACATATTGGATTTCACAAATACACTATATCATAACCATAAGTAGGCGTATAATATGGTTTTAGAGAGAGAAAGTTAGAGGTTGGGAACTTTAGTGAGAGAAAGAAAAATCTTATTATGAGCTCCAACTCTCTATCTTGGGAGGTAGAGAGTATTTATAGTCCTTACATAAATCGCCACCTACGGGCTGTGGATCAGGCATACAGTGGGTAAAGACCCGTCCGTCCTCCACGGTGTTACAAAACTAAATACTACTTAACACTAAATAATCTACGACTACGAGCTTGCTAACGATTACATATACTTGAGGTGACCGACTCTTTAATAACTGGATTTACTAAATCCCAACAACAATCAATAAAAGATATATGACACACAACAAGCAAACAATTAAGCATGGGTTGCCTCCCAAGAAGCGCTTGTTTTTGTTTGAGTCACGAGCTTGACTCTACCCTTATTTAACGGATAAAGGGGAAGTTTTTTCTACACTTAAGCTTAAGTGCGGGTGATAGTAGCGATACACACCCTTAGGGTGGAAATTTGCTACGTGAGAAGAGGGTGATGGGTGATTTATATGCTCAAAGGGGTGTGCTCCAGTCATTCTAACCTTACCTAATTTTATGGGTGTAGCGGGTGAATCAAATCTCTCTCCTAAAAATAGATCATCTTCTATCAACTTCAAAAGATTCTTAGTTAAGGATCCATCTTGACCTAATAAACCCGGTTTAAACCCATAATGTTTCTTGTTATCAACCATGAATGGGTGATATAAGTGTGTAAGGTCATGGGTTACTCCTATATTAGCTTCCACTCTACATGGCCTAGAGTCTACCACCTTTATCAAGCAACTACGTATAAAACTAAATATCATAATAATGAATAATAATCGTATAAATTAAGTAAACATTTATATACTAATTAAAATGATAATAATAGATTAGTACCTGATATACATAGCTTGTAACATTGTTATTTATTGATTGAGGTTTTTCATTTTTAGGACGGTAACCCGAATAGATTATTTTTGACCCGAAAATAAGTGATTAGTGTCAATCAGATTAAGGTCATGTTTGGCAACACCTTTTTGGAAGCGTTTAAGAGCGTTAAGCGACAAGCGACAAGCGTTCCAGTTTTAATGCTTGTTTGGCAACGCTGTTGCTAGCATTTAGCAACACCTCAACTGCTTCTAATCTTAATGCTTCCTAAAGAAGCATTCCAATATACTGCTAGCATTTTATTTTTAATATTACTAATTTACCCTAAAAAATAACATTCATAAGTATATAACAGATTTATATATGCCTTTTTTCGTAATTTTACATTTTATAATTACGCTACAGCTACGTTACCAAACACGTTTTTTAAACAAATAATGCTACTGCTTACCGCTACTGCTACTACTTGTAACCACCCGCATTTTTAGGTTACTTTTCATTTTTGAGAATTTACTATTCACTTTTACTATTCATCTCGTAAAATTTTTATTTCACATTCTCGTAAGATAAATTATTTTAGTAATGACTTGAGAGTTTGACAATCGTTAGATCATCTTCGCAAAAGTTATTAAGAAAATATCGTTATAAAGTTTCATTTTGGTCGGTACACCGTTTAAACATCACGCGCATAACGAAAATCAACTCTGAAAATTTTCCTTTCATCAGATGAATTTTTAGATCACTCATAATTAATTTGAGAATTTTTAAGATTTATTTTTATGTTACCAAATAAGCCCAGCGCAGTACAAAACTAAACTTACGTTTTAAACAATTCTACTTACATCCAGACTTAACGATTCCTGCACTGTGTTTCTAATATGTTTTTGACACTTTTACATTTTTTAGAAAATTCTAACATATTTCCTTCCTCCTTTGACCATAAAGGAATTAACCTTGTACGTTCTACATTTTTGCTTAAATCGCGTAACCTTTAAACTTCACAAATAACTGTTAAGTTATCCCGCGTATGATGAAAATCACATTTTAACATCTCATATCACTTTTAGACTAATTTTAGTCTACTCTAAATAAATTCACGGTCGTTTCGAAATTTTGTTCTTTTCCGATAAGCTGCAATTCTACGCGTTTTTGACCCATGTTTCCAGCTTTAAGCAGCGTTTTTGCACCCAATAAGACTTATCACCCATTTTATATTTTTATATAGAGTATAATGACGAGTTTCATCATTCCTACAAATTTCGTATTTTTACGATACCCGATTTTGCGTTTTATGGCTTCGGTTAGCATTTAACGGAACCAAAACTTACTCTGAACTCAAGATAAGACCAATACTTATCATCTAAGCCTTATCATCACTTCATGGCCGACCTAAGGGGGGGGGAGTCATCATTTTAGTGGCATCATCCTAACCATGGTTCATTTAGATCATTACAAATGTCCTAACTTAACCATGGTTAATATTTAACCCAATATATGGTTAACCAAACTTACCCTCCTATAAATAGCAAGAAAAATACATCCTAAGAACCCTCATATTCTGTTCTTGGTCGTTCATATCACAAATCATACACATCTTCCATCATTTGATCTATAAACTCCAAGTTTATGCAAGGAAGTTCCAAAGATCAAGCTACTACATCAAATCTCTAGCAAGTTTAAGTGATCTTCTTGAGTTTAAATCCACTCAAGTCACTTAGTACTTCATCACCAACTCTTCAAGTTTGCAAGGGTGCCAAGGTGTGGAAAGCTAGCTCAATCCGAAGTCTTAAGCGATCAATCAAAGTCCTATCCTTACTAACTTTCTTAAGTGAAAGCCAAAAGTTGTAAGCAACTTATCACCACCATCATCGCATCTTTATTATTCATAATCTTAACTATTTCATGCTATATATATTGTTACTATGTTGATTCATGATGTACATATACTCAATCACATGTTTTAATTTACATATCGTCATAAAAGTAACAAACTAGTAAACTAGTCATATTCTACACATTTGAGACCATTAAAATCAGTAACCTATGGACTCTCTAACTTACATACTATGGTAGACAAGATAAAAAGGTAAACATAGCAACTTGAATCACCCGAAACGGACAAACGAGTCAAAAGTTATAAGCAAAGAAGTTAAGCGAAACCTAAACGCCAAAACTGCCATGTATAAGCTGTTAAGGGTCTGGTCGTGTAAAAAGTGGTACTTCTGGTCCGAATTATCAAAAAGTTAAAACACGAAAGTTGTCCGGAACGACGTTTTCCTTTAATATTTTAGAAGCTCGGACCTTGAAAACGCATAAATAGGCCATTATCTTTCAAAAACAGAAACTGCCCCTTTATATAGTCTCATAACTATACTTTTGTCACAACTAAAAGCAAACCAAGAGGCCTAATGGCCTTAAGCCGAGACCACAGCCACGGCTGAGTCTCAAGACCATGGTAGTCTAGAACAAAGCCACGGCAAGGCCATGGCTAAAGTCTCAAGGCTTCCTAAGCCGAGACCGTAAACCAAATGCCTTAGCCTTGACAAACCTAAACGTATACAATAAAATTTGGATCTACTCCCTCGATAAACCATGAAACTATACTTGTAATAACAAACTTTACAATTTAGAAAATTGTAAACTTTTCTTTAAACACTTGTGACATAAATTATGACGATACTTGTAATAACCATTATGATTCCTAATCATAACCAAACAACCTTGTAACTCATGTTTGCAAACCTTATGGACATTTTTGACACTTATGAAATATAAACAAAACATATGTCTTATCTATTAAAGTGCTACAAAACTAGGGAGCTTCATGTGAGGGGTTTCATTTGAGTAAAACGTATCGACGAGTTCTTGGATTTACGATTTAAAGTGTCCTAGCTCCTCGAACGTTTACTACATGACCTCTGAATTGTGATGGCCCGAACGGTAGTACGATATATATAAACTAAACATGTTTTCACAACTAGACCATTTCTATAAATGACATACACAAAAACCATGTACTGCATCTTGATCAACATAGAGACGTATATAGGTTTGTTATTTCTTTAGCATCATTATTCCAAACCTAAGTCGCAACATCCTATTCTAGGTTGCTCGTAGAAGTTCTCTCGGCATATCCATCACTCTCATTATACGTGTGACATCATTTATTAAGGTGAGTTCATAGCCCCACTTTTTATTACTTAATTGTTTTACAAACCCTTGGGGGAGATACATGCTTTATTTTAAACCGAACACATTGCTTTCAAAATGTATACTTATCTGATTATTTTACTTGCACTAAGTTACCGCATTTGCCAAACTTAAGTCCCTAATCATGAATCATTAATCACGAGTGAAGTGGCGCTTGAATATTGTGGATAGATCTATCGGGATTGTGGATCCCGTTTGTTTGACCAGGTCCGGTAAACAAACACACTATATTTGAGTACATTAGGTAAAAATGGCAATTTTACATTAAGGCACGTATCAACAGTTTCTCAAATTAAATTTGGAACACGTTAACGCCTTGATTGCATGATGCTTAGTGAATAATATCTATTTTGTTTTCAACATTATGGGTGTATAACAACGTAACCCACACAAACATTATGTGTTCAACTGATTTCCTAAACTCTATGAATTTCACTCAACCTTTGTGTTGACAGTTTTAAGCATGTATTTCAGGTCCATAATATCGGAAGTTGGCACGGAAGAGCAAGGATACTGAAGAAGGCTATAAATTTTATTATCATTCGAAAACAATTTAATGTATTTTGTAAACTTGGAACCATTTGGGACCTCATTTTTGTAAACTCTGATATTTATATAAATCGAATGATAAATCTTTTAAAATGACTCCATTAGAGTTCGTTTGCTATTGTTATGACTGTTGTGCCATGAAGTAACACCCAGTTTGAATTCCGCTGCGTATCACGAAATTGGGGGTGTTACACTACTACTGCTTATTGCTACGTGTCGCCAAACATAATCTAAGTGGGAGTAGTGTATCAGTGGAAGTTTAGAGAAGAAAGTGTTGTTACATAATTATTCCCTTGACTTATAATCAAAGAGTTTATTGAAATAGGGTCACCACATACATATCTTGTTGTTTTGTGTCGCAAGTTGTTTGTCGAGGGGACGTAGTTTCATATCATCTTTGAATAGCTCGGTATGTCGAGTAATACCAACCGGATCAACGGGTTCGGTCGCATCTCACTTGGGGTGTTTTCTTTAGATATCCCATGGCCCGTCTTGATTAAACTTTATTCCTTTTGTCTCGTCTCTAAACGAAGTCCTAGCCCGGTTCAAAGATCAACCTCGTTTTCACCACTTCTACTAAAATGTCTTAAAAGTTTGTAGATACCGTTGAACTTTTGGCAATTACCGTTCAACGTTGCCCCTTCTCTGTAATCATATCCTTGGTACGTTTGTGGTAAGAAGATGAGTTGAACTCAGTAAGAACCTTGCCCAAAAAACATTGACCATCTTGGTCATTTCCGACATTGCTATCCTCAGAAACCGCAAAAAAGTCTTAAACGTTTGTAAATACATGTTAGTATAAAAAGTGTGACGGATTGTAATGGGTGTTAGTGTCGCTTGTTGGATTGGGTTAACAAGCTGTTGGTGGGCTGATCTTGTACTAATCCAAGTAGTTTGATTAAATTCCCTGCACAAGAAGTACCTTGGGGACAGACCCCATGATTAGACTCCGGCGTGAGAGTAAGTACACATTCTTGTCAGAGAAGTAAGAGTATGTGTGTGTTATTATGAGAAAGTTGTAACTTGTAAAGGGATTAGAGCCCCTTTTATAGGCGAGGTTTACCGTTAGGGTTTCATGGTTACTCGCATATAGTAGTTAGCTGCCGGAGCCGGACCCTTGTCGGACAAGGTTCCGTATTAATCGCGGATGCGGACACAGGATACCTTCCGCCGCCGGTGGTTCGGTCTGCTAAGTATCCTGCGTGCGTCCTTTAGTATGGAGTATAGCCAATTTCGTTATTGGGCTTATTGTTGGTGTTCGTAGTTATTCTCGTTGTTGGGCCTGGGCCAATATGTGTATAGCACGAATTAGGCCCAATAGGCCTGTTAAACGTGCTATACGTCATCAATACCGTTGAACTTTTGGCAATTACCGTTCAACGTTTCCCACTTATCTGTAAGCATATCCTTGGTAAGTTTGTGGTAAGAAGATGAGTTGAACTCAGTAAGAACCTTGCCCAAAACATTGGCCATCTTGGTCATTTCCGACATTGCTATCCTCAGAAACCGCAACATAACATGTGGCTAATAACTCTTCCTCTTCGGGCGTCCAACGAGTGATATGTTTTTGGGGATTTGTGGTGTTGGCGGTGGTTTCTTCATGAGTTTCTTCGCATGTATTTTGCCTTTTCTTTGCGGGTTTCTTGTGGTGCTTGTTCGGTTTGTAGTTGTGGTGATGGCGGTGGTTGTGTGTTGTTGTGGTGGATAGAATTTATGGTGAATTTTGTTGAAGATATTGAAATTGTTGTTGAAGTAGTTGTTGTTAATATAGTTGTTGTTGTTAAAAATATTGTTCGGGTGTGTATGTTGCCATAGTATATTGGCTAACAAACGGAGAAGTTTTGTTGAATAAGATATTGAGTTTGCGGATGAAGATGTAGCGAAATTTGATGTGTAAAAAACATCATTTGGATGTTGAGACATTTTGTGAAAGTGGAAATGAAAGTGAAAGATTCAAGTGAAAGATTTTTAGTTTGTGCGTGTAAAAATGGTTATGCAAAAGGAATTTATATAGAGTCAAAATAGTTGTGTAAAAATTAAAGTGTTTAAACTTTTTTAAAAAAAAAAGAAAAAAAAAGAAAGTAGGCGTTGCATTTGCAATGGCATGATTCTGAAAGACACGTCATGGCGCCGCTAATGCATAGCTAAGGCGTGATATCCACGTTACGAAATAAACCAAGGTAGGTGTGACGTGAGATGAGACGTGAAAATGCGCGCTAAATTGTGAGGCGTGCCACCTTTTTTGAATTCAACTATGATGAAAAAGGTTTTTTTAAAAAGAAATGAAGAAAATTACGCACAAAGATAATTTGTTGACTTTATTCTTTATGTATAACACCTTTTATAAACTTGATATATATAAAATATGATATAAATACATAAAGGGTTTTTCTAACTTGTGCCCTAAGGCACAAGTTAAGATACCAAAAGTACAACGAAAGTACACTAGGACCCACATAAAAGTACATATGTTTGTACTTTTATGTGGATCTCTGTGTACTTTTTGGTGGGTCCTGATGTACTATTGGTGTGCTTAACTTGTGCCCTAGGGCACAAGTTAGAAAAACTCATATATAAATCTATAGATATTTTCATATTATGTGCTTGTTTAAGTCACTCTTTAAAAATGTTGTGATTTTCTTTGTTACTCCTTTCGCAGTTTGGCCCATGCTGTCACGCCACGCCTCACGCTATTTATATAATCTTGTGCAACGGTCTAAAATGTGCACATTTTCCCCATCTAACGCACGACCATTATTTGACGAATCTTTTGGCAAGCCCGATGCAGTGGCGAGTCATTTGGCGAGTGCCGAATGGCGAGCCTCGTACGCCATTGCACTACTGCGTTATCTTAATTGAAAATTGGACTGACCTTTTTTATTTTTTAAAGAAAAAAGATAAAAAAAAATTAAATTAAACAAACACAAGTCTAACCACATTCTAGAGTCTAGACCATTTCGTGTAACATCTTTTAAATCCCATTTTCTTAAAACCTTTTTATTACAAAAAAAAAAGGGTCACGAACTAGGTGCAGTAGTAGTTTTTCTTCATTGTCAACGGGCGCAAACATTCAGCCGGCTGGCCATCATCATCTTCTTCGTCTATTCCGTCACCGTCACCATTTGGCGGACAAACCTTTGTTTTCTTGTTCCTCTCGCCTCTCAGTTACTATAAATAACTTTTTTACTTCTTCCCTTCGTTACCCATACAAACATATCATTCCCTTAATTAGCCTTACTTTTTTTTATACTAGAATTTGTTACTTTACTAGGGTTTTATAAATTATAGACATTAGTTTTATGTTATTTTGTTAATTATTACTATTAAGGTTAGTGTTTAGGGTTTAAGGTTTAGGGAAAATATTGGATTAGTGTAAGAAATGAGTGAAAATGAAGAGGGTATTCAAAAAGTGCAATCATATGATGTTCATAATCACGAAACACGACATTTGAACACTGCCCATTTTCGTGCCCAGTTTCGCCCAATTTTAAATAATGAAAACGGTGGGAAACGAGTTGGGATGCCTCCTTTGTCGCCTACTTTGCAGACTGACGGTTTGCAGAATTTGAGTTTAGGGACTGGGCCGTCGCATTCCAGGACTTTGTCACAGCCGTTGTTTTTTGGGGGTGAGTCTTTGCCGCCTTTGAGTCCGTCTCTGTATAGGGAGAATGTTTCGGGGCCTTTTTCTGATCATGTGGTGGGCGATGTGAGTCTTCCGCCACGTAAGACGCATAGGAGGTCAAATAGTGATATTCCGTTTGGGTTTTCGACTATTTTGCAGTCGTCGCCACCGTTGATTTCATTAAGAGGTTCTGTGAAACAGGAATCAAGTAATGTTGAAGGAATGGGGGAGAGGAAATGTGAAGGCGAAGTCGTGGATGATATGTTTAATGCTTATTTAAACTTAAACAATTTGGGTAGGTTAAACAGTTTTAGAGCTGAAAACGGTGAAGATTTAGATAGCAGAGCGAGTGGTACAAAGGCGAACGGAGGTGATAGTAGTGATAACGAGGCTACAAGTAGCGTAGTTGGAAGTGGTACTAACAATATGCAGAGGTCGGGGGTTTGTTCTATTTCTGATAAAAGAGAAGGGATTAAAAGGAGTGCGGGTGGAGATATTGCTCCAACAACGAGGCATTATAGAAGTGTGTCTATGGATAGTGTTATGGGGAACATGAATTTTATGGAGGAATCACTTAAGCTGCCACCTTCGCCTGGAGGGCAAATGGGTAAAATAATGTCGGGTGATTTGGTTGATCCAAATGCAGATAGGTTTAGCTTGGAGTTTGGTAATGGTGTGTTTAACGAGGCTGAGCTTAAGAAAATAATGGCTAATGAGAACCTTGCTGAGATGGCTTTAACTGATCCAAAGAGGGTGAAAAGGTGCGTAAATCACTAAATCTCTTTAATTATCAGTTACCTGTTTGTTTATTATTTGCATTGACATAGGTTAGCAAAATTCGTTGTTTGTTATCATTCTAGATGTTTGACAGGCGTTGAAACATTTTTGTAGACTTTTGGCTAAAGTCAAATGTTCACTTTTAGGACAGGGATATTACCTGTCAAACATTTTAGGTCATAGGAAGAAGGCCTTGACACACAGAATATTTGAAGAGTTATTGATTTCTGAATTCTGCTGCTTAAAAAGATTGCTGTGTTTCTTAGGATTTTGGCTAATCGTCAGTCAGCTGCTCGTTCCAAAGAAAGGAAGATGCGTTATATCACGGAATTGGAAAACAAGGTTCAAACTTTACAGAATGAAGCAACAGCGTTGTCTGCGCAGCTTACGTTATTGCAGGTGGGAGTTCGTCATTAGATTTATAAAGGGTTTTTGTTTTTGAAGTTCTTTCAACTGGTTCTGTTTTCTTGCTTTCCAGAGAGATCAAACTAGCCTAACAAGCCAGAACAGTGAGCTAAAGTTTCGTCTGCAAGCAATGGAACAGCAAGCCCAACTCCGGGATGGTATGAATCAAGTTCCTTCTTTAGAGAACATATATATGCAAGATACTGAGTTCAGTTGATCTTATAGAAATGCATAATAGCAGCTGAGATATGGGAATCACTTGGGTACCATGAGATGTTTTTTTTTTTTTTTTTTTTTCTTTATGAAACCATAGATTTTGCATAAAGAAAGAACAATAGTAGACATACTCCTGACGCGAAAAAAGATAAATCTGCACAAAGTAAAACCGAAGGCACCTGAAATTATAGGTAACATGCAATGCTGTCCAAACATAAAAACATGGTGAAAGTTAAACCACGATTAATTTAGAACCAGTGACTTAAGTACTTAACAAAGACTGTTAGTGTAGGTCACTATAAAAAAAAGCTTGTAATGTACCCTTGCTCATATTGAAATTATTTAATTAAAACTCCCATGCTCTCTATTCATTTTTGTTTAGGCTTATGTATCTTGCTCCTCATATACTCTAATGTAGCTCAAATTGACTTTTTTAGTCAACATAGAGATATTACATACATGATCAAGGCTCTAATCGGGCTCAACCAGAGTTTTTGAGCATATTCTTGTCAATGTAGAGTTACGTACATGATCAAGAGAATGGTTTATAAAGACTTAAATATGTTAAGTTCCATCTGTTCTGAGATCTTCTATGTAAGTCGTTTACATACCTTAGTTTGTAACCACAGTGGTAGAATGTCTTTTGGCTATAGTAATTATATTAAAAAAAAATGAAATATTAGTTGGGAATTTTAAAATTGATACCGAGTATAAACAAATAAAATCCATAATCTTTGTTTGCTTGACCGACTGTTGGCAGCTCTAAATGATGCTTTAACCACTGAGGTCCAACGTTTAAAGCTCATGGCAATGGAGTTAAATGGAGATGCTACTAACTTCTCTCAATTATCAATCAGTCCACAAGTGTTTCAATTACATCATCAGCAAGTGCAGCAGTCCCAACAGCAAAATGGTGGTGCGACAACTACTAACGAGTAAAATCACTCCGTCGTTTCAGTCTGGGCACAAGCCTCGTGATTATGAGTATGCTTATACTAGTCGCTATATTGTGATACAAGTTTCTTATTCGTTTGTTCTTTGCATCTCTCGTGAGGAAGAGGTCAAGCTGGGTGATTAGAATTAGTGGTGGCTAAATAGACAGATCACTACTTTTGGGTTACTGGTTGAAACAGGTCTTATTTTAGCATGGGTTGGGTTGACCCACAAATATCTTGTTCATTAATGTTTAAATTTTCGATAAATAATCAATACTATCATAACAATAATTTAAATATTTAAATAATTTATATTCAAATGGTTATATATATCTTAGAAGTACATTTCAGCTGTCCCATTTTACCAGCTTTGCTCATTTGACCCGTTTTCTTTTTTTAGCTAAACTCTCTACTGAAGTGATCTGAGATAAAAAATAACTCAACTCAGTCAATTATAAACAAGTGATAAGATGTCTCATATGTCAGATGGTTCCTCTCATTCTCTTTTGGTATATATGTAGAAGTCAGGTATGTATTACATAGCATAGCTACTGAATTCGCAAAGACTCCTTCCTCTTTTAAGTTCAGTGAGGAGCTCGCCTGAGGGAAAGGTTTGGTCCTGGCAACTGAAGAACATATACAATGGGAACCAAAAATCAAGAAAAAAACCACCAAGAGACTGAGTTGTTCCCATGTTCATGTCTGCGTGCGAGAACCATAATGCTGCTGCATGAGTACTCAACATGTCAAAATTATGGGCCAAAACGGACCAACTGTACTAGCTTCTATAATTAGAGTCTATAGGTTGGCATCAGGATTCTGTAGCTCCAAATACCTAGGATGACTATGATTGGACCAGTTAAAAAATCTGACTCGAGCAGAATAGAAATACTAACTGCTCGGTTTGGTTCAATTCATTGACATCCAAACACAAAAGAACAAGTACTCATGAAACGATTTATCACACAAGAAATAGACTCGGCGTTACTAAAAGACCATACAGATTCATCCAAAAAGCCGAATTAGCTTTAGGAAACACATATCAGATAGTTTAGAAAAACTCTACCAAAAACGGACGTGTTAATATAAAAAATCTACCAAAACACAGGTGTCAATACCAAAATTAGACGGAAATTTAATGATCTTCTTCATGATTCAAATTCTGCCCTTGATCTTCACTCCCTTGAAGCCACCCTCCATTAATAGACTCGATACTTCCATTCAACCCATCATCAACAAAATCAACAACCTTATTTACATTGCCATTTGGTTCCACTGGATACTTACCCGAAAAACAAGCATAACAAAAACCACCCGCATTCCCACCCAACAATTTCTTTAAACTATCAAACCTAAGAAAAGCAAGTGAATCACACCCAATAAGCTCCCTAATCTCCTCCACATTCATTCTATTTGATATCAGCTCCTCAGAACTCGGTGTATCAACACCATAATAATATGAAGCAATAATAGGTGGACTAGCAATCCTCATATGAACTTCTATAGCTCCTGCTTCTTTCAACAACCGAACAATCTTAGAAGCAGTAGTCCCTCTGACAATCGAATCATCAACCACCACAACTCTCTTTCCCTCCAAAACTGCCCATACAGGAGCAAGCTTAAGCTTCACACCAAAATCCCTAATCCTTTGTGAAGGCTCAATAAAAGTCCTACCAACATAAAATCAACCCTTGTTGAAACGGGACCCCAGCTTTCTCAGCATACCCTAATGCAGCTACAACACCAGGTACAGCAATCACCACATCACAATCCACCCCAGCTTCCGTAGCCAATATCTCACCAAACTTATTAAGCCTAGACTTATACACTGACATCCCAAACACAATCGAATTTGGCATCGAAAAATAAATATGCTCAAATATACACGACTTAGGCTCAGGATGTTGCGACAAACAATATGATTGAACACCATCTTTTTTATCCACAACCAAAACCTCACCGGGCATAACTTCTCGTTCATACGTGGCTTCAATCAAATCCAACGCACAAGTCTCCGAAGCGAAAACAATAGCACCATTACTCCTCCTACCCATTACCAACGGCCGAAACCCATAAGGATCCCTAACCGCAACTAACTTATCTTCCGTTATAAACACCATACTATAAGCACCTTTTAGCTTCTCACAAGCTTCAATAATCCTTGCAATTAACGGTCTTTTCTTACTAACAGCAATCAAATGCAGCACAACTTCAGTATCACTACTACTCGTCCCAAATTTCGAACCATTTTCTTCCAACTCACCCCTCAATTTTTCGTAATTTACGAGATTTCCATTATGGGCAACACCTACACGTCCATGCATGTAATCAACAACAAATGGTTGCACATTTTTAAGCATAGACTGTCCAGCAGTTGAATATCTAACGTGTCCTATTGCATGGGAGCCAGGAAGTTGATTAAGTTTGCTTTCGTTGAATACTTCTGAGACTAGACCAACCCCCATGACGGAGCTTAGGTTTAGGGTTTAGGGTTTAGGGTGAACTCCGTCATGGGTGGCTGCTACAATTCCCGCACCTTCTTGGCCGTGGTGTTGGAGAGCATGGAGTGCCAAGTAGCATAGACGCGAGGCTTCGGGTCGTTGTATATTCCTACAACGCCACATTCTTCTCGTGGCTTGTCGTCATTATCATCATCATCATTGTTGAATGGTGAGATTATGTCGTATATTGGGTTTTTTGAGGATGTTTTTAAGGATGTTTTTAAAGGGTTTACGTGGGGTTTTGAAAAGAATTAAGAGAGTGAGGAGGGTGGTTTTGCGGTGGTGTTAGATGGAGGTGAGAGGCGGGTGACTGTGGTGGAGGAAACGGCGGCGATGGTGGTGCTGATTGCCATTTATCAAAGGGTTTGGACTTTGGAGGTGTATTTTGCCAGTGTGTATTTGATGTTTTTCAGTTTTTGTTTGTGTTAATTTCAGGAACTTGCGCCAAGTTAATTGTGATAAGAGCACTAGCAATCATAAGGCAAGTTAAACTTTAACACCGTGCCACATCAGCTTTAACATTTCACCTTAACTCATCCAAAAAACACCCACAATCATAACATCCCAAGTTAAACTTTAACATTTGATATTTTCAATTTCAACCCCTAAACTAAAACAAACACTTCATTTATTAAAAAACATATCATTAATTTGAAAACATATTACAATACGAAATTAAAAAAAAAAAAAAAAAAAGTTACAACGAAATAAAAAAAGACACTGAAAATTAAACGTTACAACATAAAGGAAATGACGAGAATACAATCTACTGACGAGGTTGCAAGTTATATTTTTTGATGATTCGGTCGTTTTCGTCATTGATCCAAACCACGATATTTGGATCTTTGCCTTCAGTGTCAACCATCAAAAACTTTATCTCTTCCAACCTTGTTATTGTTTCATATTTGACTTGTTGGGCACGATACGCCGCTTGGGTGGTTTCACGTTTGATACGATACTTGTTTGCCATAGTTTCGGTGAAATGACTTGACGAGCTCGTTCCTCCGGTGCTCGCTCCCCCAGTACTTGTCGTGCTCTCGGATCTTACTTTCTTGGAAGCACATTTTTTTCCCATGGGGCGTGGTTGTTCATCATGACAAAACAAAGCCTCGTTTTTTCCCATGGGGCGTGGGCAACACCTACACGTCCGGCGTGTCCCATTTCTTATGCTTACTGCAAAACCTCCCAAGCATCATCGAGAGCAAACGGTGCTGATTCGTACTCCTCACGATACATTTGTTTCGCCCGTTTCATGACATCCATCTCACTTTCCCCGCTTCTCTGTTCCCGTTGTGCACGTTTGAAAAAACCATTGAACTTTGTGCAACAGTGGTTCAACGTTTTCCACTTGCTTGACATCATATCCTTGTTGCGTCGTTGAAAATTGAGTCTATTGAACTCATTTGTGACCCGATACCAAAACGTATCTTTGGGTTGTGCACGCCCGACTATCGGATCCTCCGTAACAGCTACATAACACCTGGCAAGTAATTCTTCCTCTGCTGGTTGCCAACTCCTAGTAGCGAATTATTTTCATCATCATCGATTGGTTCGGGCTCGGGGTCTTTGGATTTTTTGGACTTTCGTTTAACACGACCTTTGGATTTTTTTGGAGGAGACGCGGGTGTTTCAGGAACATCATGTGTTTCAGTTTGTGAATGTTGTGAGAATTGTAGATTTTGAAAGTTGGTGTTTAAGGTGCTTTGTTGACTTTGTTGCCGATACATATATTGTTGATGTTGTAGGTACATTTCTTGGCTCGACAAGCCTAGTGGGTTGGGAAAAGAGACGTTGGGGTTTGAAGATGAACCCGCGTTCGGGTTTGAAGATGAACCCGGGTTTGAGGTATTCCACCCACCACCGAGAAGATTCAAGAATGTATCATCGTTGTTGCCTCCCGACATTTTTTTTTAGTAATTGGAAGTATAAGATTGAGAGGATTGAGTAGTGAAAGTGTGAAAAAAATGTTATTTTAGTTGAGTATTTATAGTGGTAAGAAAACGTTTTTGATTTTTTTTAAACAAAACTAGCCGTTAAGGGGGATAAAATGATTTTTTTTAAACCCCAACGGTAACTAGCCGTTAGGGGGGGTAATTTGATTTTTTTTTTAAACTCTGTTAACGCCCGTTGGGGGGGTAACATCGGCATCTTAAAGCCGGTTACGCAACGGCTAATGCCGGTGGCGTTGCAAGTGCTCTAATGTTTTTTTTTTTTTAAGTATTTAAAACCTAATAATTTTGAAATAAATAGCTTTCCCGTTACAAGAAAATTGTTACATTTGTGTAGTTTTAATGAAAATGCTAAACATAGCTTTAATGTAATAAGCTACTGACTTTTCAACTTTGAGTGCTGCATTTGGGACACAAAACGTCCATATTACTGTTATCAATTATTTTAAATAATTGCGATTTACTAAAGACTGATGAATGTCATATTAAGCTCGGATACAAGTTTGGGAAATGTGGAGTGCACACTCGTTGAGCTAATATATTATCGCCCAGACAAAGATGCGGGGGTCATGGGGGTCGCGCCCCCTTGCAGGGTCAAGGGGCAACGCCCCTTGCTGCGGTTCCGCTCCCAGGTGAGCGGGCGGGGGTCGAGGGAGGACGCCCCTCGCGGGGTTTGAGACAACGCTCCAAAATCTAAACAATTTTCATGAATCGCTATTAATGGATTTACCTTATTTTTCCGCCAAAAACCAACCAACATGTATGTTGGTGAAGGGTTGTGACTCTTCAGATTTATCCGAATTTAACCGCTAATAAATGTCATAAGTTTCTATTATTTAACATATAACTTTGGTCTCTTCAAAACATACAAATTTTATACAATTCTTTCTGTCTTGCTTTGTTCTTTTGTAACTAGAAACAAAGTGTTCTTCTCAAATTATCACGATAAGGATTTTGTGATACCCAGACACCAATAGAGTCGAAATACTTTATAAGAAAGTGAACTTATACGATTCGTGAAGATATCTAAGATTAGCATCACTCTAACCCCATTTACTAACACCAAATAGTGTGCAAATGAAAAGTAGGGTTGCTAGTTCTTTGAACACGAATAAAAATGAAGAGAGTAGTATGGGCAATTAGGCTGCAAATTTAAAGACTAGTAGCATGAGAACTAAATCTTACGCTACATCGCTGAATACAAAGTTGACTAATAACAAGGTTAATTTTCGTACACTTGATGTACCTTCATGCTTAGGGGTTGATGTTGCTATCCCAATGTCAGCGGTTCTTGGCCATGATTAAGCAGGCCACCACACCTACACTTTAAGTAATGTAAAGTAATGAGTACATGGCTCATACGTTATCCCCTCACAACATGCATTGTATGTATTTGGTTAGAAACTCAATTTTCACTCTAAGTAATGAGTACATGACTCACATGTGAAGAGCCGACGTGGATATGATATGACATCTTCCACATATAGGAACGTTACTCCACCCCTTATATGCCTCACAAAAACCATCTTCAACGGGGCTTCCTTCACATAGATCCCCAATGTGTTGTCTATGCTATATGTACGTTTGTCGCTGCCACCTTCTTAGTCTGGGATGGCTTCCTATCACATTGTATATCTTCACTCCATGACTCAGCTATGTGGGTATGGGAGGCCTTATTTAAGGTGTACATGGCAAAAGTAAGCCAAAACCTAGCCAAACCAAAGGCTGGAAAGAGCGTTTAGACTACTTATACCCCTCACTGGGAATGAGAGAAAGGAGAGGATAGGACCGGTATTAGCAGAATAGATGGCTTCCTAAGAATCCATCTGATGGTATCTAGTAAAGACTTGAATAGATGCCTTCCTTCATAAGAACAAGTAACCTGGTAATCTTATATCGCTTTAGTATACCAAACGAAACTTTTATTTCACAAGAGCTTATGTGGCCTTATTTGTTATTCACTTCGTTTCAAAATCATTATCCATTGATAAAAAACACACACTATAAGAAAATTACAATTATTAATGTTTTTTTTTTCTTACTTTTTGTAGAATGACATTTTTGTTGGAATCACTCTTAAACCTTAATTCAAGTGTTAGTAATTTATATGTAATAGTTAGCTTAATATGGCCTTTATGTTAGTAATTAGCCTTAGGCTTATGTAGAAGGCCCATAAGCCTAGGCCTAGTCCAATAAGGAAAAGGATGGGAACTAGGAGTGTTGCCCTAGCTTCCCTCCTATAAATACTATGTAATAACCCTCACTTGAGGGTTGGTTGTTCAATTTATCTCTTTCACATACTCCTACACCTAACCTTTCTTTATATCGTGTGTGTGTGTGTGTGTTTGATATTTGTTCAACCGATCTCATCTCCTCTCTATTTCTTCTATTGTTACTTGTGTTGCATATTTGGAAACCTAACAGTGGTATCAATCGCCAAATAGTTGGGTGAACGTATTGTTTTGAAGTGGGTTTTGGTCCTACGCGTAAACATACGGTTCATTGGTGATACTTTTGTTCGCTTAAAAATGTATTTTTTACACTTTTTAATCCAAGATTCTTGTACTTTCAATGTTTTAAGGTGTCAAAATAACTGTTTTTGGCATAAAGTTTCAACCTTTACGCGTAGATCTTGGTTTTTAAGCTTGGTTTTATACGTGGTTATTCTTCTACGCATAACTGTTTTGAAGCTTTGGATCATCAAGTTTCACACTTTTGTGTTATTTTGGTGATATTGAAGCTATTTCATCACAAAACCTGGTTTGGAAACATCAGTGGCTCGAAACCATTTTTGGCTAAATCCTACGCGTAAGTAAAACCCTAAACTTACGCGTAACTTGTTCCTTGGTTTGATCTTCAGTTTCGTGGTTTACTCCGTGTTTTCTTGCTTGGATAAGCCTGAAAATACGTCGACTTTGGATATCTTTTGCCCTGTGATAGTGTAAAAGATCATTTGGGCAAAACCCTAAAATTACGCATAAGCATAAAGCTACGCAGTAGAAAATCCTACGTATAAGATTTATCTTACGCCTAAGCTTAGTCTTACGCATAAGGTAATCCTACGCCTAAGTTTTCTACGCTAACTTCTTGTTTTACGCATAACTTTAGTGCTTTTTCCTTACTTACGCGTAAGCTAAACCTACGCGTAACTCTTGCTGTTACGCGTAACTTTGGTGTTTTACGCATAAGTGCTACTTGGCTATTGTGATTTCTACGCCTAAGGATACTTCAACAACAAAGGTTCATTCGACTACAAAGATCCATTTTACCAACACAAGTTTTCAACATGTTACAACCACCATACTCTAACTATTTTCCTTACACTTATAATCAACAACAAAAACAACAACTAAGTCCACAACATCAACAATGGAATCAACAACAAGCAATTTATCAACAACAATTTAATCAACAACATACTCCACTACTTGCAGCAATTCCACAACCTCAAATGGTACAACCACCACCTAGTCTTCAAGTACAACCTTACACAAACTTCTACAATCAACATCCATCCAGGAATACTATGAAGGAACCGGCATGGTTTGGCAAGATGTGTGAAGCCTTGAGTAGCCAACAATCAATTCATGAAGCGGGCTCACTTGATAGACCTCCAATGCTCACTCCCGGTAATTATGATCAATGGGTGATTCGGTTCTTTAGGTTTTGTGATCTAAAGAAGCCACATGGAAAGTTTTTAAAGAAGGTCATTATGGAAGGTCCATTTCAGATGCCTACTATCGTTACAGGAGATCCTAATCTTTGTTCCACCAAGAGATGATGTCACCAACATTGCAAATTTTGCAGAACTCACGGGTGATCAACTTCTACACTTTGAAGCCGACGAACTTGCAATGCAATACATCCTTTTAGGATTACCCAATCCAATCCTTCAAAGTGTTGATGCTCAAAAGACTGCAAAAGCAATGTGGGAGCAGATTCATCTTCTTATACAAGGCACAACACTCAATCAGGAAGACATGGAATCCAAAATCTACTTGGCTTATGAACACTTCATGATTGAACCAGGAGAGTCATTAGAATCTTATCATCATCGCTTTATACATCATTAATGATTTGGACAAACACAATATCATCATGCCAATTGCTTTGTTAACACAAAGTTCCTAAGTAGTCTTGGTCCGGAATGGGAGAAGTATGTTATTTTTCTCCGTCAAGCTAAAGATATGCATCATGCTACCTACGGATTGTTGTACGACTATCTGAAGCCTCACCAAAAAGAAGTTGATAAGGAAAGGATTCTCCGTGGTCAAACTGTTTCACCATCACTTCCGGACAATCAACAACTTGCTTTGTGGGCTCAAACAAATATTCCTCCTCAACAAGCTCTTCAACCCATTCCTCAAACTACTGCAACCATCAAACCTTGATCCATCCACAACAACAACCTCAACAAAATCCATTGGTTCCATACAACAACAACACTGCTCAAGCTCTTTACAGTGGAAGGCGATGAGGACTCGATGCCTTCGATGAATTACAACAAGGATTTGTTATGATTGCTAAAGCATTTGGCCGTTATACAAACAAATCCAAAAATCGCATTCGTTCTTCATCTAATACAAGGAATCGGTACTGTTGTGAACAATGGACGCGTTGAAGTTCAAAATCGTGGTTATGGTCGTCGGGATGGGAGGTGGTCAAGGGTTCAATGCTATAGGAAGGAATAATATGGGTGCTCCGCAACAGCCAAGGGCTCAAGTGGTTGAACAGGGAAATGCTCAAAATGGGGTTAATGGTCTTCGATGCTATAACTATAATGAGAAGGGTCATCTGGCTAATGCATGTCCTAAACCGAGGACAAGAGGCAGTGCTTATTTCAAAGAGGCTTTGCTCTTGGCTCTTAAGGATGAAGCTGGTGGAACTCTTACCAACAAGGAACAGAGCTTTATGGCAGATGCAGATTCAGATGATGATATGGAGGACTTGCAAGCTAATGCAGCAGTGATGTTGATGGCACAAATGCAAGCACTACACATGAGTAATAAAGGCCCAGTATATGACACTGACGGCTTGTCTCAGGTACCTGAACAAACAATTATCATCAATGATTTGATATCTCCGCCACTTTCTCTATCTGACAAGGATCAGAGTGTTCAACATGAGTCTTCCACATCTCATTCCGATGATTATCAAATAGATCCCGTAGTTATATTTGATGATCAAAATGACCTTATGGTTAATATTGATAATCAAGTTGACTCCGTGGTTATATTTGAGGATCTAAATAATGATCATGTTGAGACTTATGTTGAACAAAATGAGCTTTTGTCTGACAGAGAAACTGAGCTCTTGACCTTAATTAAAGACCAACATTCTCGTTTGGAAATTTGCACGAAATTAAAAGAGAAAAATGCACTGTTAACCAGGGATAATGAATGCTTTGTTGAAACCAAGATCCGAACTCAACTAGGGTATAATAATAACAATGATTAAATGCACAACGAAAGAAAAATTAACACAATCAAAGTTACCAACAAGGTTTTTCTAATAAAACAATGATCCTCTATGGATCTTTTTCACTCTCTCTTATGATGTTTTCCCTGGAATGTTTTCTCCAGTTCTAGAGTTATCCAATACAAAAGACATCAGTTCCTTTTATACACAAGGAACCCTAAATACACAATAATATAAAATAAATGCATATCACTACCTAAAATAGCTCATGCATATCCTAACAAACTAATAAATATACGGAATATCTATATCCGTAGAAACCAACTATCTTGTAATATAACTTGAGAATTCCTTCTTCAGGAATCCACACTACTTGAGAGAATCCTTCAGTAATTTCAGAATAATTCATACTTCACAGAATTCCCAACAATCCTCCCCTAAACTGGAATTTGACTTGGTTAAGTTCCAGTTTCTTGATAGATCTTTAACACTTCAGAACAAGAGGATTGTACTCGAACATCAGCAACAAAGAAACAAAATATTAACATCTCTATGATGTCAAAACGTTGAAACTCCATATCTTTGCAGCAACAAAAGACAAAAGGTACATCAAAACAGATTAGTTTCATACTATTCTCATCACATCCAGGTGTGTTAACACCTGTGAGAGGTGAATCATTAAAAATAATGGATTTGATGTCTCTTTACCAATAGCCATTACTCTCTGGAGTAGCCAAATGTTTAAGTCGAAAACCATGGTACCTTTGACGATATCGTTTATTAGCAAATCGGCAACTATAAAACGGATTTGATATGTCTTTACAGTAGCGTTTGCTCGGGACTAGCCAATCCTTCGGTTACCCAATAGAGCAGCAACCATGATGAATTGATGACCATACAACTCTCAGCAATTAAGCATGGGTGAGATGCAGACCCTATGATTTTGAGCAAACCATTACAGCTATCAACGGAATTGAGATGTCTTTACCAAAAAAACCGTTTGCTTTTGGACTAGCCAACTCTTTGATGGAATGTCGTCATCATCATGGTGAGTTGATTACCATTTATGGTATTCCACTGCCTTTACCAGAAGCCATATACATGTGGGCTAGTCAATTCTTGGATTCCAAAAAGGAATAAACCATGGTGAATTGATGACCATACAACACTCAGCAATTAAGCATGGGTGGTTGCAAACCCTATGATTTTGAGCAAACCATTACAGCTATCAACGGAATTGAGATGTCTTTACCAAAAACCGTTTGCTTTTGGACTAGCCAACTCTTTGATGGAATGTCGTCATCATCATGGTGAGTTGATTACCATTTATGGATTTCCGCAGCCTTTACCACAAGCCATAATCCTGTGGGCTAGTCAACTCTTGTGTCAGTAAGACATGGTGAGATGAAAACCATTAGTTGTGTGGTTATTAACCAACACCAAACCTGCAAGCAAGAAAAGAGTAGAAATTGAACAAGAGAGCAGACTTAGAGCCTTTTTTTTTTTTTTTTTAATCACTAAAAGAAATAACACGATTTTTTTTAAACGAAATATAAAATAAAGAAAAAAAAACCAAAACATGGAAAATAAACCATCAAGCATCATTGAAACCAAAGACAGGTTGTAGTGTCAGCAGAAACACTAAGCCTCCCCTTAGGCGTATGAGGATCCAACATCTGCAAAAATGGTATGAAGACAAATATACAACAATAAGCCTCCCCTTAGGCTTATACCTCCCCTCAATCAATGCACCTGACAAAAATTATTGTTCTTGGGTACCCAGAATGAACCTTTTCTTTGAGTTTTCCAAGAATAACCTTTTGAAGGCTTAACAGCAGTTGCTACTCCAACTCCACCATGTGCCATATTCATATGAGATACATAAGGTGTATAGGACTGAAAATAAGAACTAGTAGGTCTATAGGGCCTAAGTCTAGCATTACTGTTCCACCAACCAGTAGTAACTGGTGAAGAATATTCTTCACCAGAGGGAACTGGAAAAGGCCTATTAAGCCTTTCAGCATGAAGCTTAGATCAGTGCATACACCTTAAGGCTTACTAGTGGGAACGGTTTACCTACTCTCACATGTGACTTTGGGAACAAATGGAGGAATACTAGCAACATTAGTCCATGTGGTCTAGAAGTCTTATGGCGGAGGAAACACCCATCTTTTTCTCATGATAATTACAGTCTTTAATAAGATGGAGTTTACTACCACACACAAAACAAGATTTCTTCTTAAAAGACTTATTCTTAACACAACTTTGTTTATTACATTTAAATTTATCGAAAACATAACTAGCAAAGACAAAATTGTGTTTAATAGAATAAGTAACTGGCTTTGTTTTGGGCTCAGCAATATTGGGCTCAGCATCAGCTACTTTGGACATGGGTGTGGTCTTGGGTGTCTGCCTAGATGAGTCAGACTTTTCACTTGAATCACATGAGGCATAGTCAGTGGACTTTAGATCTGATAACTTGTCACTTTTAGAACAAGAGACAGAGTCATTAGTTTTGCTACTAAGGTCCGGCAAGTCACTTGACTTTTTGCCATATAAATGGTGTGATCCATCAAAGTCAACAGTAAGGAAAGGTCAATGGGCATGGGTATTCCTCTAATAGATCCAGTCAGCATGTAGGTCACATTCTTTGACATAATTAGCTAAACCTGCTGGTGTAGTATTACGCCCATCATGCCTAGCTTCTAATCCTACATACTTTTTAAAACCTAAACCTATCCCAGAATTAGGAGCTTGACTACCATATAGATGACTAGCTAACTTGTCACCGAAACTAGCCATTCTTTATGCTACTTCAAGATCCAACTTATCTTGCACTTCTTGTTTTTCTAGCTCTACTTTAGCTCTTTCCTTCTCAGAATATTTTAACTCATTTTTAGCATTAGTTAGATCTCTTTCTAACACTCTTATCTTTTCATCATAAGCCAACTGATTCTTTTGAAACCACACTTTTTGTCTTTCTAATGTTTTTAAAGACTGTTTATAAGCTTCAACATCAACATAACATTCATTATATTTAGGTTTCAAAATATCATAGGCTTCCTTAAGTTCATTGTATTTTTCACGACAACCAAACACACAATTATGTACCTGAGAGATGCCCATGAATGCAAAGTGTGGACTGGCAAGTTCTTGACATAACCCAAACATCAACTTTCTTGCTCATCTTCTTGAATTCAGCCTTTCCACCATACCTTTCTTTGAGTGCATTCCATATATGACTTGCATCATCCATATAACGAAAATCGCTACATGATCGTGAGGAATAGATCTAAGCAAGGTAGTTCGGCCTTTGACTCTCTTTGTATAAATGTGTTCATCTGCGGTTGTTGGAGGAAGAAAAATTTCCATCTTGATCACATCCAGTCCTTTTCAAACTTTTGCCATTTTGGATCACCTTCCAGATATTCATATCATTATTCATGATCCAGTGTTCCATCTTCTTAGCCCAGACCTCGTACTCATCATCCATCAAATAAGGAAACATAACATCATCCATGATTGAGATATTTAACAGAACACTGGTGTTTTAATAAATGGAACAAATGAAAAACAGCAGCAATATGAGGTCAATATCAGTTCAATCGAAGTTATGTCGGCCCCACCCTACGTCAGTAGCAACTGAAAATATTGTTGGATACCTCCTGTCCCACCGTGTCCAATGTTTTACTAAACAAATGAGCAATTAACTACCCACCAATCAGATCCGAGCCCCAACTGAATACCCACAAGCTCAGCAGCAATGTGACGTGACCAATAAACAATCAGCATAATGTATTAATTAATATACCAATTAACAAACCAATGAGCACAATAGCGCCGCACCTTTTGACCCAATCAATTAATTCACACGTTGACTACTTCAATTCGAATGACCAATGAAATGATGATTGACCAATCAAAAATATATCCTTCGTGATGAATTAATGAACCACGTGAAGCATCAAATTATTATGACCAAAAAAAATATTATACCATGTGCTCAGTAGATTATATTCTTAGTACCATGAAACACCAAATATAATCAATTTGCAAAACTGAATTGATAACTTTTATGGGACCCACAATCCACCAATATGAATCAGTATTAGAGGATTGGCCGTGTGAACATATATGAATAAAAATCACTCCTCGATTATAATAATGTCACACGTGCATCTAATCAACACGAGACCATCACATATGACACGATCAGCAGTAGTCAAAGACAAATAGCAGAAACAGAACTCGTGTGAATGGACCAAAAAAAATAATATATGCACTGCAACTTCTGACTTCAAAACAAATTCAACCTCGTTTTGACCAAATAAAGATTAAACCGGAATTGATTTGATTCATTAATTAGTACCCCATTCATAACAAAATAAATGCGAATGATCAATAATAAGAATTATACCCTGTGCTTTAAGCGAATGATCAGTCACAACTTAATTAAATCGAATCTGCCGCCTTTTTTTCATTCTTCAGATCTGCTGCATAAACCCTAATGACATGAAAACCTTATAAACCCTAGATCGAGAGCCACCCGCTCTGATACCAATTTTTGAAACCAAGATCCGGACTCAACTAGGGTATAATAATAACAATGATTGAATGCACAGCGAAAGAATAATTAACACAATCAAAGTTACCAACAAGGTTATTCTAATAAAACAATGATCCTCTATGGATCTTTTTCACTCTCTCTTTTGATGTTTTCCCTGGAATGTTTTCTCCAGTTCTAGAGTTATCCAATACAAAAGACATCAGTTCCTTTTATACACAAGGAACCCTAAATACACAATAATATAAAATAAATGCATATCACTACCTAAAATAGCTAATGCATATCCTAACAAACTAATAAATATACGGAATATCTATATCCGTAGAAACCAACTATACTGTAATATAACTTCAGCAGAATTCCTTCTTCGGCAGAATCCACACTACTTGTGAGAATCAGCAGCAGTAATTTCAGAATAATTCATACTTCACAGAATTCCCAACATGCTTAATTCGACAACTCAACTTTTTCAAAACTCAAGAAAACCGTGAAAAAGGTTTTGAAGCAGCTTTTGCCAAATCACACCAAAATGAAAAATATTTGGGCAGCCAGTTGTGTGATCTAGCAGCCGAAGAATGCTTTGTTGTCTCAAATAGAACAAATGCAACATGAACATAAACAACAACTTAATGCTCTTACTTTGGAAACTCAAAAGCCAAGGTGAGTTGTTAACTTGTCAAAAGCAGGTTCTCGAGTACAAAAGCATTCAACCTGAAATGAATAGATGACTATCTTGAGGAAATTGTCGACTTACAAAACAAAATCAAAGTTTAAAAATGTTTGTTTATAAACATGGTGAATCAATCACAACGATTCAAAAGTTTTCTTTCAAACAAAATCCAAATGGATATGGACCGAATCTTGTTGATTACAAACCTAAGTTTTCACACAGAGCATTCAAACCAAATCCACGAAGTTTACAGGTGGGGCTTATAGAATTGATGATTAATTATAGATTTGTGGAATATAATGTCGCATGGAGGATTAAATCACGGATAGCGAGGCAGGTCAAAATGAAAATGCGTTTATAATAAACCATTTAACTATTAGCGTAACTTTTGTGCTAACAAGATACTAACAAACCATTGGTTATCACACCCAGTTTAGAAGTCATCCTCAACCAAATGGTGCACAAATTAATGGTCCTTTACCTTCACTTAGTGAAGTAAAAACTAAGCTAGAAAATTATGGTGTTATCAAATACTTTGACACTTTTCTTATCGACCTCAAAATTTGGAGCGTGAGATTGAATTTCATTACGAAATAAAAGTTCAACATTTTACCTCACCAATGGCAGAACATAGAATATTCTTTAGAAAAGAATTTTACCCCATGTCAAAATTTGAAAAATTGTGCACTATATATTGGGAAAAGGATTTTCTAAGGAACTTGTCTCACATAACAGATTTTAGAAGCAAAACATCTATTTCTAATACTAAGCGTAAAAAGCATTGAAAAAGTGATCGACTCGGAAGATGTTTATACGTAATTATATAATCATGGTGTTATTACTTTCTTTGCCATATGCATCCGATAATATCTTTGCGATTTTGTTGATTACTGTTGATAATGTTGTGAATATCGTGTAGTGCATCGGTCGAGTCTTTACTTGATTGAAAATAAGCGATTGTCAAACGAACTTTCAAATGCAATCGCCGTCTTAATTGGTGTCAAAGATATTAGCGATCAACAACTTGTTTTTTCAACACAAAATGTGATTCGCGTGCAAAATCTTGATCCTAAAATTGAGCAAGCTGGATGATCAAGCGTGTCTTTTAAGTGTCAAATCTCAAATATGAATAAGAACTTGCAAAAGTAAAAAGAATATGGTGTCATATTTGATTTACTCAAACGGACTCGTGATGAAGCATCAAACGAACTTGATCATTATCTTGCACACACTAAAAAGTCATGAATTTTTCTTTGGAAATCTTAGTTGAAAATCAAGATTTGGTCTTTATCACTAAGTTAAGGGGAATGTTAGGAAAGTATGAACAACTTCCGCCTCTTTGTGGTTAAGAGAATAGCACCTGATAACACTTAGTAATCGTGAACCTAAATCCCTCTTTGCCATATCACAAGTTGCTAACGTGTTTCCTTCTCTTGAAAGCAGGAATAGTTGCCTCTTTTCCAAACATCCTTACTTCTGACCTAGAACATAGGGATAGGAAGTTTAGACCTGAAAAGAACAATAAGAATGTAGAAGAACACCCTAGGACTATGAATAAGACTCATGTTGCTTCCATTATAAATATTAAGTAAAGCAAATGTAATAGGAATAGTGATGTAACAAATGCTAAACCTTTAAGTACTTTTGATATTCGATCGATGCACCTTGTTTATTTGTCATAAAAGTATGAATTCGATTGTCATGAACAAATGTGTTAAAAACTATCATCTCGTTACGGAATCCTAAAATCGGAATACCTCTAGGCCACTAATCTTTCTAAGTTGTTGCTTGGTAAACCTCCTTCTTTAGATTCTAAGAAGCATTGTGTCACTGGCGGTATCACCTCCAAGGAAGATTGTTGTACCACAAGTGCATTCACTACGACTAAAGCTAAGACTAGTTGGAGATGGCGTGAAATGGACATAATACACTAAGTTTAAATGGATGCCTAAAGTTATTGATGTGTGTATTTATACTATAACTGCTTTGGAACCCTCTAACACTTCGGGTTCCACATCTACTTCTATTCCATATGTGTAGATGCGTGTCTAATGCGGTGTCTGAGATCATCCTTTGGATTGTTGATAGCGGGTGTTCACGGCATGATAGTAATCTTAAGCTGTTATCAAACTTTGTTTCAAAGTTCATTATGTCGGATTAGGAATGATCACTTTGCACTATCATGGGCTAGGAGACTACATCAATAGCAACATCAAATAGCGAGGGTTTATTATGTGGAAGGCCTCAGTGCAATCTATTTTTCTGTTGGTCAATTTTTGTGATGGAGACTTGGAAGTAGCTTTTCAGGAGAAAACTTGTTTCATTAAATTGATCTTCAAGGAAATGATCTTATAATAAATAGCGCTCATCCAGTCTCTACACTATCTCCATGCAAGACATGATCGCTTCATCTCCCATTGCTTACTCTCAGGCTACATCTACAAAATCTTGGCTATGTGCCGAGTAGTCTCTCATCTAAACTTTCAAACCATAACCAACCTTGCTAGACACAAACTTGTTGAAGGTCTCCCGAGATTCCGGTATTCTAAAGATCACCTATGCTCAGCTTGTGAACAAAGGAAAAACACTAGTGCTCATTTTCCTTCAAAGGTGGAACGACTCTCGGCATAATAGCCATCTTCTTCACATGGATTTGTGTAAGCCCACGATCGCGTCAAGAACTTGATAAATGGCAAGCGCTACATTTTGGTAATTGTTGATGACTACTCAAGATGGACTTAGGTTTTATTTTCTTGAAGTAAATGTTAGGAATTTGAATATCCAGGTATTAAAGAGTCGGTCACCTCAAGTATATGTAATCGTTAGAAAGCTCGTAGTCATAGTAATATTAAGTTAAGTAGTATTTAGTTAAGTAACACGTGGAGGACGAGACGGGTCTTTACCCACTTGTATGCACGATCCACGGCCCGATGTGTGGCGTTTTATGTAAGACTATAAATACTCTCTACCTCCCAAGGTAGAGAGTTGGAGCTCATAATAATATCTTTCACTTTCTCTCACTAAGTTCCCTAAACCTCTAACTTTCTCTCTCTAGAATTCCATCTATATGCTACCTTGTGTTAATGTTATGATGTGTATGTGAAAAGTTATATCTTACAATTGGTATCAAGAGCCATGGTTAGATCATATCTTGCACATCTTTGGATTTCTAGTGGTTTTAGGTGGTTTTTGAGTTTGAAAAAGTTTAGTGGTTTTGCATCATTTGGTTGATTTCTTGTGTTAAAGTTTGAATTTTGTTTGTACTTTTATGTTTAGAATCATCAAAAGTGTTTAGGTTTTCATTTGGTAAGCTTGAATCATCTTGGTTGGGTTGTTTTGGATTGAAAAGTGAGGTTTATATGGTTTTTTCAAGCTAGCGACTTAGCTCACGGAATATTTTCTTGGTAGCGACTTGCTTCACATTTTTGTAGCGACTTACGGTGTTGGAGCTAGCGAGTTAGATCTAGCGAGTTAAAGTACAAGTAGTGGATTCTCCACTACGGGTAGCGACTTTAATGGTAGCGACTTGGATGGCGAGTTGCTCTTTAGCGACTTGTGTCTCTAGCGACTTGTGTAGCAATTCTTTGCCAAAATTTGGTTAGCGACTTGAGTGCGTAGCGAGTTACTACTTAGCGACTTGCTTTATTGTTAGCGACTTGGGACTCTAGCGACTTAGGGGTGTAGCGAATTAAGGGTTAGCGACTTAGTGCATTAATTTCTAGCGACTTAGTGCATTAATTTCTAGCGACTTAGTGCATTATCTTCTAGCGATTTAGTATTTTATCTTCTAGAGTCTTGAGTGATTGTTTACGGTTTTCTCTTGATTGATAAAATCCGTGAAAGAATCTATTTCGGTTTAATCATAGAGTTATAAAATCCGTATAATCTGTTAACATGTCTACCAAGCGTTCCCCTTGTCATCTCCTTGTTGCGAGGATGTTCAAGCGGTGGCTCGGATACTAGTCCACCCATGCTTGTGAGAGGCCGACTACGACTCTTGGGCTCAGCGAATTAGAATATTGCCTTGGAAAGTAAAATGGTGTCAACATTCTCAAATCCATTGATGAAGGACCATATCGAGTTGAGGCGACTAGAGACATACTTGATACTAATGAGATGGTACTCTGTTTACGGAATGGGCGAGACCTAAGATGTATGATGAGCTTGATGATAAGGATAAAAGAGATTTGATCAGGTATCGGGGCTTCAAACATTGTTCTTCAAGGTCTTCCTAAAGACATCTACAAGGCGATCAATCATAACACGAGATGCTAAAGGCGGTTTGGGACAATGTTAAGATGCTTCTCTCGAGGTTACGAATTAACTATGGAAGGCAGAGAATCCCAACTCTATGGCAATTTGAGCATTTCAAGATGAAACCGGATGAGAGTGTCTATGAGTACTATGTGAGATTTCATAAGTTAGTTAATGACATGAGGAACATCGGAATGACTATGCCTAACATTCAGTTGAACTCAAAATTTGTGAACAACATGAATCCCGAATGGCACAAGTTTGTTACCTCTGTGAAGCTCACTAAAGGATTGAAGAATACAAACTATGAGCAACTCTATGCCTTCCTCCTTGAGAATGAGAGACATGCTATGTTTGAAAAATTAATTCTCAATCGGTTCAAAACCAACCGAGGAGAGACAAGCTCGTCTAATGACTCTACGACTTTCTACTCAAACATCGGAATCACAACCTAAGCATCACAAGTCATACCCTTGGGTAATGGTAATCACAAACTCATTCTTGATCCTATGTACAAACAAAGCGTCTTGATGCTCCGTGGGTAGCTTCATTAATCAACTAGCTCTTCTCATCGGTCAAAACATGAATACTCTCCCACAAACCAACAACAACCTCGAGGCGCATCTAACCCACACAATCAAGCCACTATTAAAGATGGAAGGATCGGTGGTGCAACCGATTCGGGAAAGGCGGTATGATCGAGGGGCGAGGTGGGCTGGGAGAGGTTATGTTGGAAACGAGAATCGAGGAAGGAATGGTAACCAAGGTCAAACTAAGCTCATCAAATGTTATAAGTGTGGTGGAGAGGGACACATTGCAAGGCTACATCTCAAAGCGCTGAGAATCTTGATTACTTGAGAGATAAGATCTTTGCTGGCTCAAGCTCGGGACAATGGTGCTACTTTGAATGAAGAGGAATTCTTGTTTCTTCTTGAGGGCAATGCCAAGACCTATGATGCAGATGTGGATGAGCAGCCTATTCAGGAGATAGGTCACAATCATGAGAATGCCTTTCAAGTCGTGATTGTGATGCATCGACTCGATGTGGATGATGGACCTACGGCACACACAATTTTATGGCTAGCATTTCTCCAATGGTTTCTCCCAAGGTCTCTTCTTCATCACTAGCTGGGCCATCCCATGACAAGCTCATCTCGAGGTATTAAAACTATCGATGATCTTGATGTGCACGGATGCATGACAAAGTACAATCAGCTGAAACTATTGAATCAAATATTGAAAATATGGGTAATATCAATATTGTCCCATATGATCAATATGTGAAACAAAGTGAAAGTGAAGTTGTACCAAGTGATGCATCTTCTGCGGTCAACAATGACTATGTTTTGATGAATACCTTTGCATGTGCTTACGATGATTCCATTATTTACGAACTAAATGCCTATAAAGAACAAATTGCTATTTATGAACAACGTGCTAAGTTTGAGTTGACCACTGCGTGGCGAGGAAATGGATAACCAAGTAAGTACAATAATTAGAAAAAGTAAGTTTAGAGAAGAAGTATTGAAACAAGAATTAAATTCCTTGCAAGAAAAACTTTCTAAAACATCTAAACAAAAACAAGAACTTCAAGAAAATGTGAAAATGCTTAAGCAAGAATTTAATGCAAAGGAATCAAAACTCTTGAGAGATTTTTCTAATCGGAAAACTTTGAAAAACAAACTTGAGAACAAGTTGTACATACAAGGAAACACCATTAAGGCTTTGCTCACATGGTCACTAAACATGAGTCTTAGCGATAAGCATAGCATTCCCCTTGTTGAGGAACGAATCCGAGGTAATTAAAAAGTCTAGAAATGCTCATAAGGTGCTTTATGATGGTAATGAAATTCTTAAGCCTAGGCAGAAACCTAGTTGCGTTGAGTGCGCTGAGGAAGATAAGAAATCAGATGAAGTCACTAGGGAAAGGATGAACAAAAAACTAGATGACCGGAAATGCAAAGAGAAAAAGATTATTATCACTCCCCATGACTACAAGAAGGAAAAGTGGATTTCCTTGAACATGTTTAAGCCTCAAACATTGTTGACTCCGAACAAGTGTTACGGAAAAAGGATTTAGACTTGAAAGGCGAAAATATTGTTGAAACAAACCCCTTTATGGAAAATGCCTAGAAGCGTGAGTATCCTCCTAATACACCAATGCATCTAGTTCCTAGAACAATTGCCACTAAAAGCAAGACCTTAATTAGTCAATATGTTATATTTCAACTATTTGTTGATTTTGAGAAAACTTGCAAGAAAAGGATCACACCCTGGGTATAACGAGCGAAGGAGAAAGGGGTTTTGAGCAAATGAAAGAATGTTATTTAACCGAGGTCATGCCTTTCTTTAAACAACTAAAAGATCAATTTGAGAGTCTTAAAAGGGGACAAAGCTGATATTAAAGGGAATGGAAAAGGAATTTGATGCAATGGTAGTTGAAGTTAGTGATTATGGGCGTGCACTAAAATATAATGAGATTGAGAGGAAGAACTTGCATACCTTAAATGAGACTCTTATTCCTGAATGTGTTGCTCAAGATATCTTTTCCTTTGCTTCAAATTGCTCTATTAATGCTTCCAAATTTCATGAACTATCTTGTGGCCACGAAAGTCTCCCATGATCGTATCATTGAGCTTGAAAAAACTAATTCTGAACTAAGCGAGAAAATTGAACTGGATGATCACGACAATTTGGTTAAACATTTTTCTAAACTGGAAGTTGAGCATTTTAATTTACAACTAAAATATCAACATCTTAAAGAAAATGTTAAAACTTCAAATATCAAGACATCGTCGGATGCTCGAGTTTGATCACGCAGTTTTCAAATTAACAAGCGTGATGAGCGATTCAAGCTCGATTAACACGATCGAGAAAGTTGAAAGCCCAAATCTCTCAATTAAAGGGTCAAGCGAACAATAAGACAGGCTCCCAAATCCCTCCTCCTTTAGATTCTCGGAATTCTCAAACTTTTCATCTTCAAAACTTAGTTGATGCCTTACAAAAGGAAAGCGAGAGTTTTCTAGAAGAAAATGAAAAAGTTAAGCGACATTTTAAAGAGTTATATGATTCAATAAAAGTCACCCGTGACCAAAACAACGAAAAAATAACGTCTTTACAAAAGGAAATTGAGAATCACGAGAGTCGGGAAATGGGAAGCTGCCACTTGTTTTCAATAAGAATGTTGTCTCAAAATCACCCTTAGATTGCAAATACAACTTTGTGATTAAATATATTCCTCCTCATCTTAGGAATAATGAACATGCTTTTCATGAATCCTGTGCTCACCTTAAGGATAGTCTAGAATGTCTCAGTGAGATTGTCGAAGAGGATTTCATTAACAAACCTCTTGATAGTGAAATTAGGTTTGCTTGCCTCAGGGCCAAGCGATCTCAAGAGTTGCGAGAATGTGTAATTGCCACATGTCCAAAATCCTTAACCTTAGGTGCAAAAGGCAAAGCTGTGATGCCTTGTTCTATGCCTAGTGCCAAGCGTGAAATCCGTTCTATGCCGTCTTAAAAAGGAAACACTAATGTGCCTTCAAGTAGTTCGATTCGGATATGTTAGTGCTAAGAAAGTGAACTTTAGTGTGCCCGCAAAAAGCTCAAATCACAGTCTTAAAGTATACACTAATGTGCCTTCTAGTACTTCAGATCCTTGCACATCAAGTTAGGGAATGCAAAAATTAGATCAACCAACTAATGTTCCCATTCCCTCTACGAGGAGTGTCGGTGACTTTAAAGCGGCGGTCAAAGTCTCAAGACAATACAAGGAATGATAGGACCTTGCAAGCTAAGAATGTGCACTTGAAGAGAGTAGAAGACCAATCTAGGAACTTTAGGCTTGAGTTGAATAAAGCGAATCGTGTTGATTCTAGTATTAGCCTTAAATCGTCTTGTAATTAATTGAATTCGATACTATCTGCAAACCTTGTAATCTTGTATGCTTGAATTACATTTGCTAATCATGAATGTGGTGTGAATGCTTTGTCTAATCTTTGTCAAATGCCCGTTAAAATTGTAATGCTAATAATCGTGCAAATAAGGCAAAAAGGCAACGAAAATTTGTTAGAAAGCGATTGGAAACCAACGGGAAGAACTTTTATAATGATAGGTTATTATTGGATACCTTTTGGCCATAAGAATAATCAGTTTTGTTCTCATACTGCTAAGATTATGCCCACTAGAAAATGGATGCCTATTGGTAGAACTATTCCCTTAAGAAGTAAACATACTTTGAATAGGTCAAATCTGAGACACCGACATTGCATCTATTCCCAATGATTCCATTGCTTCTACTTCGATATGGATGTTTTGATTACGATGTGGGTGTTCCAATTCATTTACTAACCAAGTGGAACCCATTCTTGCATGGGGATCCCAATTATCGATTATCCATTTTTATGCGTGTTCAGCTGCGGATCGTTCAAATCGTTACGTGGTACACGGACTCAGTTGTTCCAAACATATATTTGGAGACCGGTCGCGGCTCATGAACCGTGAGCAAGTTCATCGGAACTGTTAGATTTGGTAATGATCATTTCGGTGCTATTATGGGTTATGGAGATTATGTTGTTGGTGATAGTGTCATCTCGAGAGTCTACTATGTTGAAGGGTTGGGTCATAATCTGTTCTCGTTGGTCAATTCGTGACTCGATCTAGAAGTTGCCTTGAGAAAACATACACCTTTGTTAGAGATCTAAATGGTAAGGAACTGTTAAAAGGAACTCGTGGGTCAAACCTTTACACCATCTCTATCGATGACATGATGAGGGCTTCTCCAATCGGCTTGTTATCAAAGGCTTCAAAAACAAAGTCATGGTTATGGCACCGTCGTCTCAATCACTTGAACCGGCACCATCAATGCGATCTTTCGAGAAAGGACCTAGTTGTAGGTTTACCTAGACTAAAGTATGAAAAGGATCATCTTTGTTCACATGTCAATTGGGAAAAAGCAAGAAGTATGCCCACAAACCCAAACCTACTAACTCTGTCACAGAAGTTCTTCATATGATTCATATGGATTTATGTGGACCAATGAGAGTACAGAATATCTTTGGGAAGAAATATGTGTTAGTTGTGGTTGATGATTACTCTAGATTCACTTGGGTCAAGTTCTTAAGGACAAAGGATGAAACTCACGATATCATCATCAAACTCATCAAGCAGTACTGCGAGGTTCGACTTAACAAAACGTCGGAATTGTCGAGCAGAACAATGGGCGAGTTTGTCAACAAATAACTTAATGAATTCTATGAAAGCGTTGGAATCAGTCATCAAAGAAGTGTTTCACGAACTCCTCAACAGAGCGGTGTAGTTGAAGGCAAATCGGACTCTTGTTGAAGCCGCTAGAACAATGTTGATTTACTCAAAGGTTCCAATGTTTCTCTGGTACGAAGCAATGCATGCTTGCATGCTATACACAAAATTGTTCCCTAATCCACATTGTACATGGAAAAACTCCATATGAACTTGTCCACAACAGAAAACCTAATCTCTCTTTCCTTCGTGTGTTTGGTGCATTGTGCTATCCAACTAATGAGGGTCAAGACTTAGGAAAACTTAGGGCTAAAGCTGACATTGAAGTATTTGTAGGATATGCACCAAACAAAAAGGGATACCGAATCTATAACAAAAGAACCCGAAATATCATGGAAACCATTCACGTTACGTTTGATGGTGACGGTCAAATGGCTCTGGACAATCCATTTCGGGACCCGCTTCAAAACAGTCCCATTAGTTCATCTCTTGTTCCAAACTCAACTCAAGAAACTCCATATGTACCTCCATCTGAAGATGATGTAAAGAAATTGTTTGATCCTATGTTTGATGAACCGTATGATTCAAACACTAATGAGGTGATGATTCTACACTTGAGAGGATGCTCATATTCTGTGAATGAAGTCAATCCTTGATCTCAATATCTTTAAGTCAAGAAGCACCTGCTTCTGATCCTTGATCTCATCAACAAATCATCATTCTTCAAATGTACATCATGGAACTGTTTACGGCATCAATGATGAAGTTAATCCCTTTGCTACTCCTGAGGTTGCTCCATTTGAAAACATATTTGCTACTCACGAATCATCATGAGAACCATCTTCTTGAGGAGACATCGACTTCGGCTACCTCGGTTCCTCAACAAGCGCCACATGAACACCTTAAAAATGGACTCACGATCATCCATTAGACAACATCATTGGAAATCCCTCTCGTCCTGTATCAACCGGAAACAACTTGCAACCGATGCCTTATGGTGTTTCTTCAACTCCGTACTTTCTAAGATCGAACCAAAAGATGTTAAAACCGCCATGAATGAAGGTTTGGTTCAATGCCATACAAGAAGAAATTCATGAGTTTGATCGACTTGATGTATGGGAGTTAGTACTGCTCGGTTGTGCTATGATTATTGCTCTCAAATGGATCTTCAAAGTAAAACTTGATGAGCATGGTGATGTGTTGAAGAACAAGGCTCGTTTAGTTGCTAAAGGATATCGTCAAGAGGAGGGTATAGACTTTGAAGAATCTTTTGCTCTGTTGCTTTCGAATCGAGGCAATCAGTCTTCGGCTAATCTTTGCTAGTAAGAACATGGTAGTGTATCGGATGGATGTGAAGGCGGCATTTACGAGCGGAGATCTTAAAGAAGTCGTCTCGTCGGTAACTGAAGGATTTGTGAATCAAGAGCATCCTACTCACGTTTATCGTCCGAAGAAGGCTCTCTACGGTTTAAAGCAAGCACCAAGGGCATGGTATGATACCTTTGTCAAAGTTTCTTCTATCAACGGATTGATAAAGGAGCGATTGATCCTACATTGTTCACGGGGAAGTCGGGCAAACATTTAACTCATGTTCAAATTTATGTTGATGATATTATTTTTGCCTCGGCTGACCCAATGGAATGTGATCGTTTTTCTAATGAAATGAGTTCTAAGTTTCAAATGTCAATGATGGGACAAATGTCGTTTTTCTTGGGATTACAAATTTCACAAAGTCACGGAGGCATTTTCATAAATCAATCTAAATATGCAGCAGAGATTTTAAAGAAATTTGGATTTGATTCATGTGACCACATGTTGACACCCCATGATTGACCGAACCAAACTAGATGAGGACCACTCAGGGATCATGATTGACCAAGCAAAATATCGTAGTATGATTGGATCACGATGTACCTCACGACTAGTAGACCGGACATCTTGTTATTTGTTTGCATGTGTGCTAGATACAGGGCTAAGCCTACTAAAAAGCACCTTGAAGCGGTTAAGCGGGTCTTTCGGTATCTCCAAGGAACCATCAATATGGGACTATGGTACCGAAGGACAGGTATGTCACTAACGGCCTATCACGAGATCTTGATCATGCGGGTTGTCAAGATACCGTCGAAGTACATGCGGAGGTGCTTTCGGTTTTGGGTGATAAGCTTGTGAAATTGGTCTTCAAAGAAGCAAATGAGTACTTCTATTTCCTCGAGAGGCTGAATACATAGCCATGTCATCTTGTTGTGCTCAAATCTTATGGATGAGATCTCAATTATCGGACTATGGCTTTGAATTCAACAAAATCCTCTGTCTTTGTGATAATAAAAGTACTATTGCTCTCTCATGCAACAACGTTCAACACTCAAGAGCAAAGCATATCGACATTCGACATCATTTCATCGGGGAACAAGTGGAAAAAGGTGTGGTGGAACTATATTTTGTGAGATGCGAATATCGGTTAGCGGACATCTTCACCAAAGCTCTTCCAAGAGAGCGTTTTGAGTTTATTCTTCCCGTCTTGGCGAAAAGCCTTCAACGAATACTCTCAAGCGTCTTGAGGAGGAAGGCGAGGAGTAAAGGTCTATCTTCATCTATCTCTTGTATATATCTATTCGAAAAATCAAAATACAAAATTATAAAACCTTCAAAATCCATAAAAAAAAAAAAAAAAATCTCCAAAAATATTGTCTTTTTGTCATGCGTTTTCTCGGTTCGATAATATCTACGGTCTTTGTTCTGTCATTCAAAGAATGACACGGGACTTTAGATGTTGTTCGAATTCTTAAAAAAAATCAAAAATCAAAAATTATGTTTTGAGAGAAAGAGAAAAAATGGTTTATTGTCATTTTTTAGAGCAATAACCGGTTTTAAAAGAAAGAAACGAGCCATGTTTTACCATGTTTTCAAATTCCATGCTCGATTCTATAACATTTATCTGCTGAAAACTAAATGCTTTGAAAAATAATTCGGTCTCTATTTTTGATAATCATCAGGACTTATTTGTCAAAATCTCTATCTCTCAATCAACAACCTATGTCATTGATTGAGGGAGAATGATTTCAATTAAATTAAAAAGTTATTTGGCATTAAATTGTTTTCAAAAGATGTACATGCATGTTTAACCAATGGAGTTTAAAATCTCAACATCGAGATCCTTATCGGTTAAGCGCTTTCATAATCAAGTCAAAATTCTCCTTAAAAGCTTTCAAAATCAATTTAAATCTATAGAGATCACAAATCTCAAATGTTTTAATAATTGTGATCGGGGGAGAAGTTGTGATTTAAATAGGATTTAAGCTGATAATTCGATAAATGGTTTCTTAAGTGATTAGCATGTTTGCCTCCCGTAAGTGACAAACGATTTCAAATTTTCCATGCACACATTGAGGGGAGCATCTATAAAACCACAATTTGAAGCGTGATCATTTATCTCAATGTGCGGGTTCCCTCTAGTATGTGTAAAACTCCTTTCAAACCTAGAAGCACATATTGAGGGGGCGCAAAATCATGAAAATCCTCATCCTTCCCAAAATGCTTTATCTACTTGATGTGATTTGGGAAGTGATGTTGATATCTTTTAGAAAATGGTAATCAAAGAAGTTAATTCTTTCTCTTGCCTCCGTGTGCAAAACATTTTCAAATACTTGATGCACATGTTGAGGGAGTTCGTTCTAAAAATATCAAAAACAATTCAGGTACAAAATGCTTTGATAATATATCACAAGGATATGAATTGATTTTCAAATGGTTTTCAATTGGTTCCAATGGCGGATGAACAATACCAAATAGACCGACCAACTTTACTTTATGTGCGGTGATATAAGGATGATAAGGTTAGGTATTGTTCCCATGATCCGCCGAGCGGAGGGATCTACCAAGGGACTATCCACTAGTTAGTGTAGAGTTCTTAGGTATGATGATAAAAGGAGAAAAATGAGATATGGGAAGAGTCTGGACTAGAGGTGAGCTAGTCTTGGAATAAACCCAACAAGGTTCTAGCTATGAAGTCTCGGTAAGCACTGAAGGGTTGAAGAATTAAAAGGAATTGAATGAGAAAAGGGTGAAAACAAATAGCCCTCCATTTATTCAACCTTAGAGGTAAACCGGGTTCAATTCATATGCTCTTGATGGTAACATCGGTATTGAAGACAAGGCGTCATGGACCCGGTGGCGCGCTTGCACTTCAACTTCCGAAACCACTCAAGTTCCTCTTAAAAGGACTTGTTTCATTCTCACGAGGAACCGACATTATCTATCGACTTTCTCTTAGAGATTGTTGATATTGAAGAAGGAGACCCTCTCCTAGTCTCGATACGGGATCCAAATATGCAAAATTGAGTCTAGAGCCACGAGATCATCAATAAATCTCATTAGGACACTTTCAATGAAGACTCTCTGTTTCACACAATGTGGAAAGAGAGATTATATCTTGAGTCCTCCGCATTATCCTTGTGGTATTGCGGAACATCGAGTGATGTGTTACACATACTCACAATGAAGATGGAAAGCCTTACGGAGCCAACATCTAACAAGCTCCTGGTAGGTGGCATGGGAGATCTATTATATGGATCAACCATGTGACAAGCTGAGCGAAACAATGGGCGATTCAATCTTTTGAATCAATCTGGTTCGAGTTATGGATTGACGGATACCTTTGAAAAACAGGTCCTTGTGCTTTAAAACTCTTTTCATTAGCACATCGACCGTGTACTAACTTTTCAAATCAAAAGGTGTTTTATGATTGATAATTGATTTTCATTAAAACCTTCGTTATATTGAAAAAACAATTTCTATTGAGCAATACACGATTGTTTTTCAAATCTCTTTTCATCAATCGATGGACGAAAATTATTTGGTTCACTCACTCCGTGTTGTCTTCTTTGAGGCGTTCGGTTTGAGAACGGCTAGAAGCATTTGCGAAACCTGTCAAGAAATTCTTGAGAATTATACACGATCACGGCGGTACTATGCTTGATCAGCGAGGAGCGAGTGGGCGTGTACCTCAATTCATCGAAAGTGATCAAAGACACTTTAGTGCGATTTAATGCTAAGCTGTCTTATGCGGGAATACACCGCTGCGTTCGCATTTGTTGATCGAATGAAGCGGTCAATCCATAGCGCATGCTCACCATTCATCTCAAAAGAAATCATGATTAGTGCATCAATGACTCGATATTTTCACTCCATGCTTACATGCTTCTGGCTTGCCAATATCATGAATCAACAAATGCTTCGCTACTCGATGAGAAGATATCATGATCCAGAATGTGAGCATGTCGGTCCGAATGTCACAACATCACATAATACCAACACCACAATGGATGTATCGGAGATTTTCTATGATGTGATGAATCTCAAATGTGGCTCAAATTATTATCCGTGGATCGATAAAGACCTCCACTTGAAGTAACCAAACATGCAATGTGAAGAATCAATGACTACTAGCTTAGGAACAAAGGACTACATCAAGAATGCAAGAACAATTGTTAATGTAATATCTGTTTGTATTCAATGTAATTTTAGTGCATGATTGAGGTGACCTCCCTAGGGGAGATTGTTAGGAATTAGAAATTCGGTATTAAAAGTCGGTCACCTCAAGTACATGTAATCGTTAGAAAGTTCGTAGTCATAGTAATATTAAGTTAAGTAGTATTTAGTTAAGTAACACCAGTGGAGGAGACGGGAGTCTTTACCATTGTATGCACGATCCGACCCGATGTGTGGCGATATATGTAAGACTATAAATACTCTCTACCTCCCAAGGTAGAGAGTTGGAGCTTATAATATATCTTTCACTTTCTCTCACTAAGTTCCCTAAACCTCTAACTTTCTCTCTCTAGAATTCCATCTATATGCTACCTTGTGTTAATGTTATGATGTGTATGTGAAAAGTTATATCTTTCACAAATAATTAAGAAAAAGTTCCAAAAAATAATTTTTCAATTTTCACAGTTTAAGAAAAATATAAAAAACATAAAAAATAATTTTCCCTATTTTTTCCCTTTTATTTGGTATTTTTCACAATTTAAATTAGATTTAAATAGTTTAAATTTGTAGAAAATAGAAAAATAATCAGAAAAAATAAAAAAATAGTTTTGAAAATTCTCTTAGGATATTTTAGATTTTATAAAAAATAGTTTCATATTTTTTCTCCTTAATTTTCATAACTTTAGTATTTTAAATTAGTTTTAAAATTAATAATTAGTTTTTAATTTTTAATAAAATCCCGGAAAATCCAAAAGAATAGTTTTAATTCTTAAATAGTTTTCAAATTACATTTCTAGAGTAAAAGTAATTTTAGGCATTTTAGGATATAATTTAGAGCGTAGTTGCATTTTATTCGTTTTTAGTTAATTGTAACTTAGGATTTCAGTAAAATAGATTCTCTTAATTACTTTCCCTATTCATTAGTTTAATAAAATCAATCAAACAAATAAAACATCGAGCATTAATTCCAAACCAATAACGGCGTTGGCAATTCCACTTTCGTTAAGGGAAGCGATTCGGGTTAGTATCATTTATCCTTGATACACCGCGAGTTTGGTTTAATATTCTTTTTCCTAAAGGAATTTTGAATCTATGCCCGTGATTATTTTTATATGTCGATATTGAGGTTTATCCGTACACACATACCCTTAAGCCTTCATTATCAGTAGTCGATTATGCAGGCATTTTAAGTTTCTTCACGGTTAGTCATTACAGTGGTAGCATTGTGAGATAACAATGAGTTTGGCATGCTGTCAGAATCAAATTTTGAAGCAGTAGCGGAAGAGTTGATGTCACGACAATATGGTTTGAGGTTGTGATTAGTGACTCGAGATCCTTCATTCATTGAAGTTACTATTTGCATATAAATTAAAAAAGTAAAAAAATATATTTTCCTTTTTCTTTTGTATATATATATATATCATATTAAAAATACAAAAAGATTTTCTCTTGTGTTTTTGCTAATAAATAGAATACACCAATTATATAACATTCTCAACGGAGGTGTTATCATTAATAAGTTCGAACTAAAAAGATCAAAAACTTGCCTTTGTGTAACCTTGTGAATTGATTTATTCTATTTGATAAACAAAGCGTAGTAATTGGAGTTAAGAGACGGCTGACATTAAATTAAATTTGAAAAGAAGGCGGGTTTTACTAATAAGCTTGTATTTACGACCTAAAAGCTTCTCGGCTAAACATTAACGTTTGTCTTGTGAGGTGATTTATTCACTTGGTTATTGGTTAGAAGTTCAAGCTGTGTTTTTGAATACCGATTGGTTTTAATTGCCTTGGTTTTGAAAGTGCATGCGCACTGTTCGATAACTCTGAGACGATACGATGAAGCGCTACAATTCGAGAAGCGAAATAGGCGTGCTCATTGAGTGAACCGAGATTCGAACTATCGGAAGCTCGCATTGTCGAAATGGCGGAGGACAACCGATCCATGCTAGAAGCAACTCCAAGCACCCACAGGGTTATGGAGAAGCCATCGTCGTTCCGGCAATGGTTGCCGATAACTTTGAGCTTAAACACAGTTGATAAATTTGGTTTTGTCAAAGCCAATTTTATGGATTTGAGAGGGGCGATCCTCAACTCATATCAGGCGATTCAACAAGCTTCCGTCACGATCAAATGTAGTAGCGTTAGGAAGAGGCTATCAAGCTTCTACTCTTCCCATTTTCACTTGGTACTTGCGGTTGAAAACAAACTACCTGGTCGATAACCACATGGGAGAATTTAGTGTCAAAATTAGGTGAGCGATTCTTCCCATCCCCAAAACAAATGGCACAAAATGAAATAACAAAATTCCTTGCTTGAATTTGATGATCAATTTAGTGAGGCATAGGGCCGTTCAGATTTCAGCTTGGCTTGATAATAAAATGCATGGTTTCTGGAATTACACCAACTTGATCGTTTTATAATGGTTTGAATGAGGCCGATCAAGACTCTCTCGATGCGCCGGGTGGTAATTTGTTGACAGATCAGCGAGGAGATGCCTTGTTGATTGTGAGAACAAATCTAAAGTTAGTACCTCCGCGTAACCGTCGGTTCTTTGCCCGTGGAGTGTTACACCATCGTCCTCGAGTCTTGCAATCGTCCTAGCACTTAGATGCTAAGATTGATAAGCCTACGGATATGATTAGGGCTTTGGTTAAGATTAAGACGCTAAGATTAATTCTTCTCCACCCGCTCAAGTCAAAGCGATTGGAAGCGACTTTCTGGTACCACTTGTGGTGGCCCAGCATCCTACTTCTGATTATGCCTTGGCAGATGATAAATTATATAAATGGTCCTTTCAAAAAAATAATAATAATTCAGAATTTTTTTTTTGAATTTTTATTCGATTTTTTTCCCAATTTTGTTTTAAATTCTTTTCCAATTTATTTTTGAAATTTTTTGAATTTTTTTGAATTTTTTTAATCCGAAACTTTTTTAAAATATTTTTATAAAAAACTTTTTTTTAAGTCATTTTGTAAGCTTATAAAAGCGGATGAATAAAAGTGAATGAAAACTTAAGAAAACAGACAAAAATGTGTAAAATCGGATGAAAAAGCATTATAAAAGCGGATGAAAGCTGATATAAAAGCGAACAAAATTATATAAAAAACGCATTAGATAAAAAAGTATATAAAAAAATAGCTGGTAAAATCATAAGGATTAGATAAAAAAAACGGTATTGCAACTTTTCTATCCACATGGACTATTTATTTAATTTCTGCACAGAATGAATTGGATCATTTCTCCAGGCTCATTAGGTAAAAATAGCAATCACATGTTTTTACATTTACACAAATAAAAAGCAAAGTGTAGCATTAATACTTCACATAAAAGACAGATGTCAATATTAATACTCACAAGAGTATTTTTTTTGTTTGCTACTCAAAAAAATATTTTTAAACAAGTATAAT
>OU343219.1:189641610-189708330 GCA_910596185.1 Chrysanthemum makinoi | reverse complement strand
GTAGAAAACTAGAAGGGGGTTGAATAGTTTACCGATTAAAAACTTTGTTTTGAAACTTATTGAAAGATCAATTGATATTGATCTTGAGTATGTTAATGAAATATGCAAGCAATATGTAATGAGTAAATAAGGAAAGAAATGATCAAACCACAACAAGTTGTTTATAGTGGTTTGGCCTACAAGGACTCTTTTTCCTTGCCCTACTCCACTCCCGAGTCTCACACTCGAGAGTTTAACTTCACTAGTCAACAAGCTCCTTTCACCGCGGAGAAACCTTTACACTTCGCTTGCACACTATTTCCGACACTAAGCTAGATGTCGAGTTCTTTTCAAGGGTACAACTACTCCCACACACAATGTATTTTGAGGACTAAAATACTAACCACTCACACTCACAAGATTATGATGGTTTGATACAACAATGAAGTATGAATCAACACTAGATCATACAACACTAAACAAACAAGACTTCCAACTTCTCGTTGAAGCTTGAATATGACTTGATCTTCTTTGCTACCAAAGAGATCACTAATATGATATGAAACTGAGTTAGAAGGGTTAGAGAGAAGATATGTATGAGAGTATGTTAGAAAGGGATGAAAACTACTTGGCTTGGCATTGCTATTTATAGCCAAATTGGACAGAGCGTCCACGGACGCGGACCCCTAAAAAGGGTTCGCCGTGTACCAAATTGGTACCGCCGATTGACAGTCAAGATATCAAATCTTGTCTAAAGTCAACTCTATCTAAGTAAGATTGTGCAAGATATGAAGAGTACAAATCTTCACAAAATATCTAATGGAATCTTCCAATGATCTCCATGATGTAATACATGATGTCAAATGTTGTATTACTATTAATAGAAATATGCAAATGCTTAAGTAGTGTTTGGTTTTAAGAACCTAACACATTCTACAAACTATTATCATACATAATGATTAGAGTCATATCAAGATGTTACTAATCATAAATGTAAATGCTTGAATGATGAATATATTGTTTAAGAAAGCTTGTTTTAATATCTAATAAACTTGACAAGCTTTAAGCTTTTATAAATTAAATTTACTTTTGTCGTTAACAAAACTTAGGCAAAGATCAAAAATATAAATAACGTTTAATGACGATATTTGTATTAACAATCTCCCCCTTTTTGTTGAGGACAAAACATAATTTTTATTTTATAAAAACAAAGTTTGTACAAGAGTTATAAAAATATTAGTTTTAGAGCTTGAAAAGAAAATGATAATGCAAGTGTATGAAATTTGACTTTTTATGAAAGTCAAAGAATTCACTAGTTGATGCATGATGTTGACTTTTTCAGAAAGTCAAAGTATGCAGTTTGACTTTTCAGAAAAGTCAAATATAAATAATTTCAAAGTTCTATATTTTCTCCCCTTTTTGTCTCAACAAAAAGAAGAGGCTATCTTGAATGTAATAGCCAGAGAGCTATTATCTCCCCCTTGTTCAAAGCTCCCCCTAAATTGGGTGCTTTTGTGGGAAGATACATGGATTGTGAAAATAAAAAAATTGTTAGTAATAATGATCATTCACAAGCATTTCCAAACACTATGTAATGACACCAACAATATAAGAAACAACATTCATTAGTTAAAATTTTCATGAGTAAAGATCATGAAAAGAGAACACAATGATGTGTTTCTAGTACAAGAAAATGAAAATTATCCTAAAAAAACAAATAAAAGAAAGACTATTTTAAAACCATCCTAAAGTGATGGTGGATGGGAAAGAGCGTTGAGGCGCTCAAGAATGTGGTTGAGGATGAACCTCATTTCTTCGTGGAAGTCATGGACCATAATCGGGTCCGTTCAGTTTGTGGATTTGCTCACAAGTAGAGCAACCATGCCTTGGAGGGTAGAAAGTTTAGGGAGGTTGTGGTGGTGGAATGGTGGATGTGTTGGTGGTGTTGGGGATGTTTGGAGTGGTCATGATGGATGCAAGCAAAGCACTTTGCATTTGCATTGTCTCACCTAAGTGAGAATCCACCATGCCTTTGAATTGGTGGAGGTTGTGGAGTTCGGCTTGAATCTCCTCTCTAGTGGGATTGCCATCCCACATGCTCTCGGAATGTCCTCATATGAGGGACATTGATGATGGAAGTGGATGATCCCCGTATAAAGGACCATGAATGTCCTTGTGAATGGGGTGGAAAAGGATAGGTCTTGGCCCTAATGGGCGTTTGGGTCAATGGATGACCGAGTGATTCATGGCGCTCAATGGTGCCAAGGATGGCAATGGTGGTGGATGACTTGGCCTAGGAGGCAAGTCTTCCAAGTCCTCTAGGAAAGGATTTGGTGATGTTGGTGGAGTTGAAAATAACTCCATGGGAGTGAGAGTGGGAGACCTTGGTGAAGGTGGTGAGGGTGTTTTGGATGTTTGGATGGGTGCGGGTGGAGGTGAAGTAGGTGTTTTTATTGGTGGTGGAGTGGTGATCACAATGTGTGATGAAGTAGGTGTAGCTAAGGTAAGGTGTGTATCATCTCTAATGGGAGATGAGATTGTGAGTGGTGAAGATGCGGATGATGAGCTAAGATTGACAAAACAACAAGGCTACGCTCATTCTAGCGGTTTTCTTGCAAGGTTTTGGTGATGATTTAGTCATTTTAACTTGGGTTTTGATTTGCTAGATAGTAATGAGAATGAAGAAGGTGTGAGGATGATCATGGTAAAACCTTTCAATTTATAGAGGTAAGAAATTGTTGAAAAGGTTTGATTTGATGTTGAACCATTGAAGAGATGAGGTTCCTAATGATTTGGAAGTGGGTTGAATGCTAGTCATATCACCCAAGTCAATCCATACAAAGAAGATGGAGTGAAGAAGAAAAGATATGCAATTAATGTGTTCTAGTGTGTGGAATTTCCTAATATTGATTACGGATTTGAAGGTACCAAAAATTTGGTTCCTTCCTTTATGCACAAGGGCTCCTTGGGTGGATTTTTCAAATTTTTGAATTTTGGTGGGAAATGGATTTCTTACATCCTTAGTGAATAATACTAGTTCTAATAACAGTATAAACTAGTTAAGGTTGATTTTTAAGTGATGGAAGATAATTTGGAATCACGAAAAAGTCGAAATTCAGAAAATTACCTGGAGGATCCACGGCACCAAAATCATACACGGACGGAACCCAAAAAAAGGGTGCCGTCGGTCCGCTTGTACAGATATGGTACCAAATTTCATAAGGGCGGTACCAAGATAATGGTGCCGTCGATCCGTGGAGTCGAAATTTGGACAGAATGTTTTCTTAAAACTGAAATTTTGAAACGAAATTTTTCTCAAAACTTGTTATACTAAACATTTCTAGTTAGGAAAAGTAAATAACACATATGTAAACATAGTGGAGCATAGATTAAGAGCAAGGCTTATTGATTTTCACAATATAGTGAAAATGGGTAAAATTTGATAGCATACTTGTGCTATCCCCCTTCATGAGTTTGTTAGCATACACCATTGTTTTAAGTTATATTATCATCCTACATAATAAAAACAACTAAATTGTATCAAACATTAATGATAAAGCATTGTTCCAAACACTCCTTAAAGTACCCTTATTTGTCCAATTTCTTGTAAATCTTGTTCATCATCCTACCAAGGCACTTGAACATTCCCTTAGTTTGCTTGAATTCTGTTGATTCATTCTCAATCTCGGGAAGAGATGCGTAATACTCATGAGGTCGAAGATGAGCGCTTGGAAGACCATCCTGGAGCTATTTGATGATGATGATGAAGGAGTTGGAGGTTTAGCTCTCTTGCCTTTAGTCTTAGCAACTCGATCATCACTCAAAGGTACAAAGATGTGAGGGATGAGTTCATAGTGAAGGTGCATTCCTTTTGGGGTTGGTGGAATTGGGGCGAAGTTTCTATAGAGACGGGTGAGAAGCATCCCGTATGGAAGAGCAACGGATCCTTGAGTTGGAATATCAATCATTCTCCTAGCTATGTAGTAGGCTAAGTTGAATGGTTGTCGGGTGGACAAGTTGTAAAGCATGTGACAAAGACAAGCGTTTATGTGATCCCTATTCCCTATGGTGCTAATGACGTTTGCTCTAAGTAACTCCTCCCATTTCTTAAATTCGTGCTTAAGTTCATTGAGCTCCATTCCATATGGATCTCGGTCTACTTTTTTCCCTTTCGGGTTACTCGGGTTGTATCCGTTTTTGGGTTAAAAAGATGTTCACGGATGACATCCTTATCGGCTAAACGGGTTATGTAGGGAGAAGCGGTCATTGATTGCATCAAGAGCGGTGAGTGACCACTTATCCGTGTAGACACAAGTTCCTCGGTTGGGAATTCCTAGTACTCTAGCAAATTCACTTAAAGTGATGGTGTAGTCATTTTGGTTGATTCTAAAGCTAAGACAAACTTCATCATCATCTTCATCACTAAAACCGGTCACTAGCATAGAATTCTAACACGAACCTAGGACAAATTGGTTCATCAATGTCAGGAAGACAATCGAATTGAATGGCGGCTAGTTCTTCACGAAGATTGGTATGCTCAAGGAAGGATGAGTGAATGGTTCTACCCTCGTGGAAATACCTTGATTCTAGACCCCTAAATATTTCTATTTGTTCCTTGGTGAGTCCTTTGGTTTTGTGGTGTTTGGGAATGTAGTTAAAGGTGTCTTTGTGATCATAGAATCTTGCGGCTACCATGGTTATTCCTAAGGACAAGAGTTAACATGTTAAAAAAATTAAGATAAATTTTAACGTTTTTGATTCTAGTGTGTGCCTATATGAAAACAATTTGGAGTTGCGGTTATCTCGACTCATTTTATGCACAAAATGGTTTTAGTGGAGTGTTTGGCAAATACCATGAGATAACCCAAATGCTCCTAATTCAATGTGGCTATATTTGAATATACCCGGGAGTGCATATTAGTTATGCAATACCTTTAGTATTCAAGAGCATGCAAGTGATGAAAATTCTAACGTTTCTATTTGTATTAGCAATGAAAGAATGTTTTCCTATAAGTGAGAAGCTTTTCAAAACTTTTGACATGGGGTGTTTGGTTGTTTGAATAAGGCCTTATATTTATTATCTATCAATTAGTGGGAAACATGATTTGTTTATGCAATATGATAATGTAGTACCTAATTTGAATGACTAGTTATGCAATTTGCCAATTGAATTCATATTTGGTATAAAAGCATACATAAAACCCATGTAATGATTTGTGATAGTTTTGTGCATAAATAAGAATCCTAGACTCAGAATTAAGAGATGAAATGTAGTTAGGATACTTACAATGATGTTATCCTCAGTGATTAGTGAGTGGGAAGATGACAATAATGAGCTTGGTTTAAGTTTTGCACGTTTTGGTAAAGTGGGTTGTGAGGAAGAAGATGTTATGTATAAAGCTTTTGCTTCGTAGACACCACGGACGGGGCACCAAATTTTTGGTTCCGTCCGTGTTGTCGTTTGGTGCCGTCTACTGATAGCAGAAACAAGACAAAATTGTTTTGGTTTGACTATTCTAATGTTTTAGGCTATGTTTATCCTACATGTTTGGTTCCATTAACCCTAAACCAAGTCTAAGAAGATTAAAAGGTTCTCGTTTAAGAGGTTTAGTAAAGATGTCGGCAATGTTGTCTTCGGAGGATACTTTCTCGATTGAAATGTTTCCTTTTTGAACATTGGCGCGAAGAAAGTGATGACGGATTTCAATGTGCTTTGTGCGAGCATGTTGAACGGGATTCTTGCTGAGATCGATGGCTCCTTTGTTGTCGCAAAATATCACAGTGTCGTTGAGATGAATTCGTAGTCTACGAGCTTGCTTCATCCAAAGAGCTTGTTGACATGCTTTTAGAGGCGTATTCGGCCAGTAGTAGAGATGGCTAAAGCCGTTTGCTTCTTTGCAAACCATGAGGTGAGACAATGTCCAACAAAAGTGCAAATACCACTTGTACTTTTTCTATCGACATAATCACCGGCATGATCCCAGTCGGCATACACTATGGTTTCTATACCCGTTCCTTTGGGATACCATAATCCTAAACACGTTGTTCCCTTAATATATCTAAAAATCCCTTTTAATGCTTCTAAGTGTGATGCCTTTGGGTTTTCTTGAAAGCGAGCACATAGACAAACACTAAACATAATGTCGGTCTACTACTAGTAAGATAGAGTAGGCTACCAATCATTCCTCTATATTTAGTGTTATCTACGGATTCACCTTCTTCGTCCTTGATGAGTTTAGTGTCCGAGGACATGGGTGTTTTAGTTGGTTTGGAATCTTCAAGACCAAATTTCTTAAGCATGTCTTTTATATATTTAGATTGATTAAAGAAAATACCATCTTCTAGTTGTTTAATTTGAAGTCCTAGAAAGAAGTTTAACTCACCCATCATACTCATTTCAAACTCGTCATGCATGATTTTAGAGAAATCATTACATAATTCTTGACAAGTTGATTCGAATATAATGTCATCAACGTATATTTGAACAATAATAATTTGTGATTCCTTTTTCTTAGTAAAAAGAGTATTATCTACTAATCCCATAGTATATTTGTTATCAATAAGAAAAGTCTTAAGACGGTCGTACCAAGCTTTAGGTGCTTGTTTAAGGGCGTATAATGCTTTCTTGAGTTTGAAGACATGATGTGGTTTCTCAAAGTCGGTAAAACAGGGAGGTTGAGCAACATACACTTCTTCGTTAATAAACCCATTAAGGAAAGCACTTTTAACATCCATTTGAAATAATTTAAAATCATAAGCACATGCATAAGCAAGTAATATTCTAATAGATTCAAGTCTAGCTACCGGTGCATAAGTTTCATCATAGTCAATTCCTTCTTGTTGATTATAACCTTGTGCAACAAGCCTAGCTTTGTTTCTAGATACTACACCATTTTCGTCCATTTTGTTTCAAAAGACCCATTTTGTTCCAATTATAGTTTGATCTTTGGGTTTTGGAACTAGTTTCCAAACATCATTTCTAACCAATTGGTTTAATTCTTCTTGCATGGCAATTACCCATGATTCATCTTTTATTGCTTCATTTATGGGTTTTGGTTCAATGGTGGATACAAAACAAAAATGATTACTTTGATTTTGAGCTTGTGACCTTAAGGTTCTTTGATTAAGTTTTCCTATGACCTTTTCTAATGGATGACTTTTAGATTCTTTTATATTGATAATTTCCTTATTTAATGGTTCATCCTCCTTGTTATTATTAATTTGACTTTCAATTATTTGACTTTCAACTAAGTCATCATCTACCAAAGGTGATGTTTTAGAGGGAGGTGGACTTTCGTCAAATGTTATGTTCAACGATTCCTCGACTATCATTGTTTCTTTATTTAGGACAATGTAAGCTTTACTAGTTTGAGAGTAACCAAGAAATACACCTTCATAAGACTTTGGGTCAAACTTGGTGAGATAATCCTTAGTATTAAGAATAAAGCATTTACAACCAAAGACTTTAAAATATCCTAATGTTGGCTTTTTACCTTTATAAAGTTCATATGGTGTTTTGTTTAGGAAAGGACGTATTAGGACTCTATTTAAAATATATGTAGAAGTGTCAACGGCGTTACACCAAAACTTTTGAGGAATGTTTTGTTCATTAAGCATTGTTCTACTCATTTCTTGAATTGTTCTATTTTTACGTTCTACTACTCCATTTGATTGAGGTGTTCGTGGGGCCGAAAAGTTATGTGTTATACCATTTGTATCACAAAAGTTTCCAAATTGAGTTTCGTTGTCAAATTCACGACCATGATCCGTTCGGATCGACACACTTTTGACACCTAGAAGATTTTGAATTTTCTTGCTAAGTATTTCAAATTTATCAAAAGCTTCATTTTTGGTTTTCAAAAATAATGTCCAAGTAAACCTTGAGTAATCATCTACTATGACCAAAGTGTATAAGTTGCCTCCATAGCTTCTTATAGCGGATGGTCCAAACAAGTCCATATGTAATAATTCTAGACACTTAGATGTGGATACCATATTTTTAGATTTGTGACTACTATGTGTTTGTTTACCAATTTTGCAAGCGTCGCAAAAGTGTTGGTCATATTTTAGTTTTGGTAAATTCTTAACCAACTCTTTTGAAGATAAGTTTTGTATAAGTCTCATATTTGCGTGACCTAAGCGTCTATGCCAAAGAGATGAGCTATCGTCTAATGTTGTTAGGCAAAGTTTGTCATTATATGTTTTATCTATTTTCATGACGTATATGTTATTTTTCCTAACTCCTTTAGCTATGGTGATACCATCTTTTAGTATTTTACTACCATTTTCATCAAATAGTACTTTATACTTTTTATCACATAGTTGGCTAATACTAAGTAGATTAAATCCTAACCTATCCACATGAGCAACATTTTCAATAGTTAGAGAGTTATGAGCAATCGTACCTTTGCCAATGATTTTGCTTTTGAGATTGCTACCGAAAGTGACATTACCTCCGTCATACTCTTGGTATGATGAGAAGAGACTTTGTTGCCCGTCATGTGTCGTGAGCATCCACTATCTTTTATCCATTCATCAGGTTCCAATCCAACTTTCAAACATACCTAAGAAGAAAATAACTCAAACATTTGGTCCCCAATATCTCATGGGTCCGTTTGGGTTAAACATACCATTTATTTGATTCATGTATGGAAATGATGGGTAAGGGTTCCATGGCATGTAATCTGGAGTTTGATATGGTCTAGGAAAGTTTTGATTCCAACCGTTGTGTTGGTAGTTAGGTTGAACGTTGTGGTTGCTCTTAGGAAATGGGCGTTTGGCAAAGGAAGTTTTATATCGTTGTTGAGTAGTTTTGATCTAAATTCATTTTTAATCCTACTCGATATAATGGTGGTTTTAGTTTAACATTATCATTGGTTTTCTTTGTTATTTTAACAAATTCATGCGGTCCGTATGCGAACATTCATTCTGCTGAAGTACCCGGTACCATTTTCATAACGGACGGAACCCTTATTTTGGTTCCGTCTGGTCCGTCTTACTCTTCAGCAGTTTTGACAGAATGTTCTTCTTTTTCGGCCGGTTTGTTTTGACTCTTTGGAATTAATACTTCATTAAAACCTAGCCCATTCATGTCTCATGGTGTTTTATGAATTTTAACTATTTCATCGGCAAAGCGATGTTTTTGTTAAACCTTTTAAACTTAGAATTATTTTCTATTAAAACTTCTTGTGTGAGCTTTAGTTTTTCTATTTCAAGATTAAGCTCTTGACATGATTTACAATCATCGTCATTTGCTTTTCCTTTTGCAAGTCGTTTTGCTTTTCTTTTTTAACTCATATACCTCATTTTCCAAAACTCCTTTTTGGTTTTAGAAATTTATTTTTAGTTATGATTTTTAGACTTAGCTCACACAATTGATTATATTGTTTTTGCAAGGTGTCATCATCTATAGAGGAATAAGAAGAGTCGGAAAGTACCTCATTTGACTCATGTGCCATTAGAGCGATCTCTTCCTTGCTTGTTTCCTCATCGTCTTCACTATCACTCCAAGCACCACTTACAAAAGCTCGTTGAGTTTTGGTTTTAGGTGGCTTGGGACATTCTCCTATGAGATGACTTGCATCACCACATCTAAAACACTTTCTTTCACCTTTAATCTTCTAATCATCCCGATCTTTTGAATGGCTTCTTCTTCGAGGTTGTCTTACAAACTTTCCTCTTCTTCTAAGAACTTTTGAAATCTCTCGGCCATAGCATACTCCTCATCTTCACTATCGGAACAAGATTCATCATCATCATTGATTCCGCCTTTGCCTTAAGAGCAACGGATTTGATCTTCTCCTTTCTTTCTTTGATGATCTCCGAATCTTTCTCCATTACCATTTCGTGAACTTTGAGGTTGCCAATTAGCTCGTCTAGTGACATTATTGAGAGATCTTTTGATTCTTCAATAGCGGTCACTTTAGCTCTCCATTTTGGGTGGAGTGCTCTAAGAATTTCCGACAAAGTTCTTACTACGAAAAGATTCATCAAGTGCTTTAAGTGATGTAATGATAGTGTTAAAACGAGCAAAGCCACAATCAATGGTTTCATCTTCAGGGATAACAAATTGTTCATATTGTTGAACAAGAAGATCAATTTTGTTATCCTTGACTTGTGAATTACCTTGATGTGTAACAATTAAAGATTCCCAAATATCTTTGGCGGTTTCACACATAAAATTCTTTCATATTCTTTTCTAGGTAAAGCATTATAAAGCATCATTTTAGCTTCATTATTTTTAGTAACTAATTTCTTTTGTTCATCAACGGAAATATCCTTTGTTGTAGAACTAAAATCTCCTTTAACAATAATAAACCAAAGATCTATATCTTTTGATTTTACATATGTTTCAAAACGGTTTTCCAATAGATAAATCCATTGGTTTCAAAGAGTGGTGGTCTTTGCATAGATTGCCCTTCTTTAAAGTTTTCGGAATCCATTGATCGTTTCAAGTTTATAAAATACAAGTTATTTTAGAAATTAAAGCAACGAGGCTCGGTACCAATTGTAGAAAACTAGAAGGGGGTTGAATAGTTTACCGATTAAAAACTTTGTTTTGAAACTTATTGAAATATCAATTGATATTGATCTTGAGTATGTTAATGAAATATGCAAGCAATATGTAATGAGTAAATAAGGAAAGAAATGATCAAACCACAACATGTTGTTTATAGTGGTTGGTCACAAGGACTCTTTTTCCTTGCCCTACTCCACTCCCCGAGTCTCACACTCGCGAGTTTAACTTCACTAGTCAACAAGCTCCTTTCACCGGCGGAGAAAACCTTTACACTTCGCTTACACACTATTTCCGACACTAAGCTAGATGTCGAGTTCTTTCCAAGGGTACAACTACTCCCACACACAATGTATTTTGAGGACTAAAATACTAACCACTCACACTCACAAGATTATGATGGTTTGATACAACAATGAAGTATGAATCAACACTAGATCATACAACACTAAATAAAAAGACTTCCAACTTCGTTGAAGCTTGAATATGACTTGATCTTCTTTGCTACAAAAGAGATCACTAATATGATATGAAACTGAGCTAGAAGGGTTAGAGAGAAGATATGTATGAGAGTATGTTAGAAAGGGATGAGAAACTACTTGGCTTGGCATTGCGATTTATAGCCAATTTGGAGAGGCGTCCGGACCTGGACCCTAAAAAGGGTTCGCCCGTGTACCAAATGGTACCGCCAGTCTGACAGTCAAGATATCAAATCTTGTCTAAAGTCAACTCTATCTAAGTAAGATTGTGCAAGATATGAAGAGTACAAATCTTCACAAAATATCTAATGGAATCTTCCAATGATCTCCATGATGTAATACATGATGTCAAATGTTGTATTACTATTAATAAAAATATGCAAATGCTTAAGTAGTGTTTGGTTTTAAGAACCTAACACATTCTACAAACTATTATCATACATAATGATTAGAGTCATATCAAGATGTTACTAATCATAAATGTAAATGCTTGAATGATGAATATATTGTTTAAGAAAGCTTGTTTTAATATCTAATAAACTTGACAAGCTTTAAGCTTTTATAAATTAAATTTACTTTTGTCGTTAACAAAACTTAGGCAAAGATCAAAAATATAAATAACGTTTAATGACGATATTTGTATTAACACACACCTTCAAGATAGTTATTAGAGCTAGTTGTCACCTAAAAGCTGACAATATAACTCTTTAACTATACAGCATGTCGTGTCACCATGAGGAATTGTCTATCTTAGATGCGATCAATTCAAAGTCGCGCTCTTTCCTCAACTGTCATGATTCTTGTCAATACTCTTAAGCACATGTTGAGGGTATTTATGCTAAAAGATAAAACTCTCCGCAGTGGTACAAAATGTTTTTCATTAAAACACTCTGAGAGATTTTTCTTGAAATGGTTTTATGGCAATGAGTTATAAGGAGATTAAAAGGTTAGGAATAGCGTCCTATGATCCTTGAGCCGGAGGATCTACAGGACACTACAATATTTAGAACTAGAGTCCTTAGGTATGATTGTAAGGGAAATGAGAATGGGAAGAAGGTTTGAAGAATTAAAAGAAATGCAAAGAAAAGGGTGAAAGAAATAGCCCTCAAATTATTCAACCCGGAAATGGAACACCCAGGGTTCAATTCATATGCTCTTGGTTGTCCTTGATGGCCTTAGGTGTGAAGATTAAAAGTGAGTCATGGACCAGAGTGGCCGCATAAGCTAAACAACTTACCCAGCCACTTCAAGTTTCTCTCATGAAGCTGTTTCATTCTCACAGGGAACCCTCATGCTTCTCGGCTTTCTCTTATAGATTCTTTGGTATTGAAGAAGGAGACCCTCTCCAAGTCTCAGCTTCAGGGAAATCAAAACAGCACTATTGAGTCTAGAGTACGAGATTCATCAAAGATCTCTTAGGTACCTTGTCATTTCATTACTTGTGTTCAACAATAAGAACATCGATTAGTGCGTTATCGAGTCCTTCCACGGATCTTAGCAATACATGGAACATTTATGAGAGGTTCACAATTGTGATCTCGGTGATTGAATGGAACTCTGCGGGGTCAACATCAAGCGATACGGCGAAGGTCACCGGTAACTCAGTGGATTCGCTTAGTGTGTCTCAAACGGTCTATGCGTGAGGTGATGCTTGGTGTACCTGTGACTCATCCCCAGGCTTTAAATAGATGTACTTCCGGTACATCGCGTTATCTCACTTGTGGGACTCCGGTTGAGCGGCCTTTGTGAAATTAGGTATGTTTTCACACTATCTTGTGCTGCTCTCGGGATTCAGACTTGTAAGTCTGGAATCCGCTTATTACTAACTTTGTATATTTTACTTCTTATGGAAGCTCACAGAGCGGGGGATGCAGAATCTTCACATGCTCATGCCAACATCATCACTAATGGAAGTTCTAACTAAAAGCATCACAAAAGTTAGATTGATTCTTCGTCAAACCAAAGAATCTACAAAGTTAAAGACTTAAAGAACTTCATCGATCTGAAATCCAACGTCAAAGGCGTGTGAGCATGTTGAAGAATGGCGTGGAGACACTTTGGAGGAAGCGAAGCGGAACTGAGGCGAGACTTGATGCAGACAACAACAACATACTATCACTACCATCACAAAGAACAATGATCAAAGAACAAAGATTAAGATGGCGTCAAAGCGAGAACCCCTGATTTAAAGAAAACAATTTCTACCTGCGGGAGATTGTTCAAATCAAGGCAATTCTTCTCACAAGAAAGAAGAATGTCAGAAGGCGTCAAAGCTACTATTACATCAGCACTTTCACCGTTTGTATTCATCACCAACACTTGAGGGGGAGATTGTTGGAATCACTCCTAAACCTTAATTCAAGTGTTAGTAATTTATATGTAATAGTTAGCTTAATATGGCCTTTATGTTAGTAATTAGCCTTAGGCTTATGTAGAAGGCCCATAAGCCTAGGCCTAGTCCAATAAGGAAAAGGATGGGAACTAGGAGTGTTGCCCTAGCTTCCCTCCTATAAATACTATATAATAACCCTCACTTGAGGGTTGGTTGTTCAATTTATCTCTTTCACATACTCCTACGCCTAACCTTTCTTTATATCGTGTGTGTGTGTGTGTTTGATATTTGTTCAACCGATCTCATCTCCTCTCTATTTCTTCTATTGTTACTTGTGTTGCATATTTGGGAACCTAACAATTTTTACCCTTAAATAATTGATCACTGCTTTGTTAGAAGTTTGTAATAACAATTTCAAATAATTGTAATATGATAATGTCGATCAAATTTTCCTATCCATTAATATATTTAATGTATCTTTCAAAAAAAAATTAATATATTTAATGTTGTAAAATTAATTTAAAACAATAAAAACAAACATAAACAATTAATTTGAAACGAAAAGAGTATTATAAAAAAGAAAGTTTCTATTAACATCCATAAAATACGTGTACCAAAGTTTAATGTGGTCACCAAATCTATAACCTTTAGTTTTAGGTTTTCCCAATCTTTGACTAGTGGGTATGGATTAATTTGTTTATAAAAAAATGTTTTAATTTATTTAAGTGAAAATCATGTTCAAATATAGTAATTTACATGTTTATTTAATGTGTATCTAATGGATTTTTTTTAATTAAGAAAGTTTGTATCAATTGTTAGCGAATCTTTTAGTTTTATCCTCCTTTTCTTGTGAAAGGCAAAACCATAAGTTAGAACATAGTGAAAATTACTGTACTACCCAAAATCAAAATGCCGTGTCTGCACTTACCCATATTTCTTCTCAATATCAAAAATACCCATACATGTCGGGTATATATTTTCGCTATATACACGACATGTACGTGTATGGCCACAAATCATTGTTGCAAATAAACTTGTAGCATCTCGGGTACAAAAGGACGTCTATACACGACATGCCTTTTTTTATTCTTACCAACCTCATCTAGTGTGAAAAACATACACGACATGGTGAAAACATACACGACATGGGTCAATAATTGGACAAAGTTTAGGGGCATGTCGGGTACCATGCAATAAAATACACGACATGGAAAAATAATTGGAGGCATGTCGGGTACCATTCAATAAAATACACGACATGTTTCAATAATTGGACAAAGTTTAGGGTACCATGCAATAAAATACGCGACATGGGAGATACACATGCTCATGTCGTGTATAGAGGATGGAAATACACGACACACATATTTTGCATTCTCATTTCAAGCCCTAGACAATGTCGTGTAATATGATACCTATACCACGACATGTTATGTTTTCTACGACACATGTTTTAGGGTTTTAAGTTGAATGTGCTTCTCCCCTTATGATGGAGTCATACGAAGTTTGTTGTTCAACCCAACAAATAAGAAGATTGTGTTTATGTTTTTATCTTATGTGGTTTGTCTTTCAGTAATGAACGTTTGTAATTTTAGTTGAATAAATGTAATTTGAATACATATGCTAACATTCATTCCAACATTGATAATGAAAATAATACAAATAAGACAATCTTAAAGCATACATGACACTTATTCAGTCATATGATTATGAATCTGACGATTATTCCATATGGCTTTATGACGACGTTCAACTGCTTTAGCTTCCTCATTCTGAAAGTGTTCTTGTTCCGCCCATTCAACCATTTGATCAAATGTGTCATGATTACATTACGTGCTTTTTCCGTCTTCGTTGTCACTTGTGTAGTCTGTTATCACACGATCCATTATTTTTGCCAAGGTAGCATTTGGGCATATATAATTTGCAATAACAAAATCGACACCCACATGGTCAATGTAAATTTCCAAGTTGCCTTGTCTTTGTTCTGAAATGTCAAACATAACATGCATATCATAGTTGTTTCTTAGTTTGACGGTGCTTGTAATGCCAAAGTGTGGTACTTCATAGTAAAGAGCATGAATCTTCCGTCAGCGATGTTTAATGAGATATTGCTTCATTTCTTCTAGCTTCATTCTTGAATCGCGATGTTCATCTTCCAACCATTTACATATTGCGGTTTTCCGCCAATGCAAACCAATTGACCGTTATTGTACAGCATTAAAACTGAAAATGTTTTGTGTATCACGGTGTAGTAGGTTTTGTTTTTTGTTGTACCAAGCTTTATACGGACGCTCTTCAAGCTTGTTTTTTCTTTTAACCATTTCATGTAGAATACCGGACCTGCGCTCTTCGCTTTAGTTTTGTTTCTTCGAAATTACACCGACAAATGATTCTTCAAGAGAACCATCATCGGAATCAAAATTGTGGTTAAATGTATTGGTTGCTCGAAGCGAAAGTTGGAGCTTCGACAACCTGCGATGTCATACATAACATCTATATCATAATCATTTTCAATTGGTTTTAGACCATTCAACGTTTTGTTTTACGGCAATGCGTAATATAGACTGTTGACCCTCGTTGGTAATTTTCTCTTTAGATAAGTAACCATATCCTGAAAATCAATTTCTGGAACATTGATATTCATGTTTGAACCATCTTGATATGTTATTGGGTTAAGTGTAAACTTTCCGTTGAAGTTGATAGTGAAGTTGAATCTGCGTACTAGATGTTGACATTTGATGAATGAAAGAAGTAACAATTGAATTTGAGTAATGAAACCACCACAAAGTAGTGGTTATATATATATATATATATATGATTAAAGGTGCTTAGTCATTTCTTTGTCAGAATAGGTGAATGAGTTATCACGTCATTTTTTTTTATGATTAAAGCTGAAAAGTCAAATATTATGTGTTATCAAATCAACATTGTAAATGATTATGTTTTGGTGATCATCCATTTGTACTTACTGAAATAAGGTGGTTGTGGAAATACATACTAGCATAACATAAACATGACATATGTTACAAAATAAAACCAATGTAAGAAAACAACATAAAAAGGTACTACTTAGTTTACAAACCAAATAAATTAAACCAACTATTATTCGATGACTGAGTATTTTGATCATTTAAATCTTTGAGAGGCGTATGGTTGGGAGTCGTATTGGTCATAACACGGATACGGGTTTTGATGATCATTTTGTTCATGACTTGGTTGACCTTGGTCATATGGGTCTGTTGTGTAAAACATTTGATCATATGGTTGTGGTGAGTATGTGGTTTGTTGAACGGTTGCATTGGGTATGAGTCATAATTAGGGAAGCTATGATCAAGTGTTTGAGTCGGGTATGAGTTGGCCGTAGGTGTATTTTCAGTGTTGCTCGTTAACGACTTTTTTTTCTTTGGGTATTCTTTCCGTTTTATTGGCTGGAAGACAAATGGTTTTTTACATTGCCACGTTTGTGGCTGCTTCACCACACCTACCACAAAGTTTAACTTGTGGTTCCTCACCTGAGATCGTATACGGTCGATTATTTTTGGCCGACCAGGTTGTGGGTTGTCCATTCGTGGAGGAGTGATGGGTTGTATATACCCTGGATAATCCCATTCGTGAAACTCTCCTACAAAATTAACCGACTCTGCGTCACGTCGCCTTTGGTATATTGGTTTTAAACCAATGTTGAACAAATTGCACACAATCCGTTTGATTCAAAAACCTAGTAACAGCAATAACGTGGCCACAAGGTATGCCGGAAAAGACGCCATTTGCGGCATTCACATGACATGTTCTCTAAGTTCACTGCGATTGTATCGCCCATCATAAACCGGAACCGACTTTGATTAACCCCATATACACTCCAAGTTGCACTTTTTATTTTCCTTTTATCCACCTTATGGGCAGCCCAATCTGTGATTTCATACTTCATTTTATTTGCATGAACACAAAGACGTGAATAAGTTTCTTTGTAGTAAACAAAACCATTTAAAAACTATATTTTCTTTTGGAAGATAAATACCCTGCACTTGTCGCCGTTTATAATACCAATCTTGCACCATTGATCGATATTGCTCAGTCAACATTGTGATTGGAATCTTTCTTGATTTTACAGTACAAGCATTCAGACTCAATTTGTTTGATGTACAATAATTGTAACGATTGCGTGGGCAATACGCTCTGGACCATCTTTGCACATCTGCTTCAAGTAACTTGTTGTAGGCCTCAGGCTCAATAGCCTGTAGAATTTGCATCTGACTATCAAATTCTTGAGGTGTATACGCTTTGCATATGCTCCATATAGCCCCTTTGTTTTTTCTTTTTAACGAAATGTTCATCAAAGATGCGACAACAAATACCATGAAACGCCAATGGGTATTCATTGCGTCGCGCTAACGCAATGGCAGGATGCCTATCAGATATTATAACCAAATCCCGGTTATCACCTATGCATTCTTTAAGTACGGAAAACCACCATGACCAACATTCACAGTCTCCCCTCGCATATCGTAAGCAATTGGCACAATTTGGTTGTTTCCATCCATGCCTACTGCTAACAAGTTTGTACCTTTGTATACACCCTTTAAATGAGCCCTGTCGACTATAAGCAGAGGGCGGAGATGTTGCACGAACGTCGAATCTACAAAAATAATTGTAAACACACGTTACAATAAATTTACAATTATTATTTCATGTTTATTTATTTAAAAAAATATGCATGTGATAGTTGTAAATACTTCTTTGAAACACCAATGGCAACGAATAACATCTCGAAAACTCCTTTTTCGTTTGTCTTGATACGTGTGATAGTGCACGGGTTTTTCTAGATTGTGACAATAGTACGGTAACATTTCAAAAGATTCCGTCGGTGAACCCCGTATCATTTGTAACCCATAATCCTTTCCTCTCCATGCTTGTTGATAAGATATATTTATTTTATACTGCGCCAAGATGTCTTTTTGTATATCTTTCGGTTTCAAATCACGGTTATTTTCTTTTAATTTATCTCTAAAAATGTGACCAATAACTTTTTTATTTGCATTTCGATGGTTAGGATATGTTTGAGTTTTGGGACACGTGTGAGTATCTATCATACTTGTAACTCGAAACACATTTGTTTTTTCCACACGTTTAGCGCAAATTCTCCGGTTGCATTCTTTAAAATGATAGCACTTACAAGAAAACCTATATGGTTCCGACCTACTTACCAAAAACTGGTAACCTTCTTGTATACATTTCAACCTAATTGCAACGTCTAACTTTTCTCTTGTGTGAAAAAACTTTTCGACATAAACGTCAGCATCGCTATTATATTGATTTGAAATTATTGGTTTTGGGTGGTAAATAGGTGTTGGAACATCGGGCATCAATGAAAAAATATTCTTCCAGTCATGGTTAACTGGTTTTGGTTTATCATCTACACCAACAAAACAATCATTTTGTTCATCGTCTGCATCATCATCTGACCCGAATGCAAATGATGATCCGGTTTTTGAAATTTGGCTCATCTTTATATCCGGAATCATTATTTTCATAATCAATTGCTTCAAATTTTTGAGATGGGCCATCATTTAAAAAAGACACGTTGTTTTGAAAGCAGATGACGGTGTTTTCGTTAGGTGTTTCTAAAAAATTGTAAAACGTTCGATTTTCTTGGGTTGACCTAAAATATGTAGTTTCTTCCAAATGTGTTGTTTTAGCCACATAAAGATGAGACATTCCTCTATTCGCATAAGTGTAATCAGCAAAAAAAGTTATCTCGTCGTCGTCAGTGATATCTATTCGAAAATCAAATGACGGGTGCTTAAATTTAAAATTAAGTTGAATATTGGGATCCAACTTGAATTTAGAACGCACAAACTCAACTAACCATGAGTATGTGATATTAGTGTACATGACCACACCTCGTTGGGTATTATCAAAATGTAATAAACAGTTGAATTTATGAATTTCTGAAGTCATGGCGATGTATTTATGAATTTGCTATGTTTGGATATACATTTCGGTTTGTATATATATATATATATATACATACAATGCTGTGTAAATTTTTACCCGAAATATGACACAGATGGGACAACTCTATGACAACGATTTGACTACTCCATGACTATTTCTTGTACGTGTAATTTTTACCCGAAATATGACATAGATGGGACAACTCTATGACAACGATTTGACTACTCCATGACTATTTCTTATGCGTAATTTTTGCCGAAATATGACACAGATGGGACAACTCTATGACAACGATTTGACTACTCCATGACTATTTCTTGTACGTCCTGACAATTTAGACCTAACAATTTTAAAAATTAATTTCCCGTTATACGGTGATGGGCCATGGTACGTGTCAGTGTATACCTTGAGTTCGAGACGCTGGAACCATATTGAAAATGACCTTTTGCCTCGAAAAGGGATTAGACTAAAAGGTGCTGCCCAGCGGTAGTGGGTGGTAAAATTTACTGGCTTGGTTATGAAAAATTTCTTTTCAATGATGGTATTTGGTACAAACGCTATATGGTAGTTTCATTTGATTTGGTTAGTCACCAATTTTAACGTAGGCATACCGAAGAGATAAGACGCATGGTTGGGCCTCCATTTCATATATCCCAGCTACGGAACTCTATTGTAATTCAGGGAAGTTTCCTAGCAGATGGGTACAAAGTTTTGTGTGCATGGGTGTTAGAAATTGATGGTGCTATTGTATCATCGTGTACAGTGCTATTCACCATTCCATACCCAATAGAGAATGTGGTAAAATTAGTTGGGTTTACTAAGGATGATGATCCAATTATTGAAGCTAAGATCGACCAAGAGATAGGTCACTCGCTACAAGTGTCGGCGAGCTTCTGAATTGTGGCAAGACATGGGTATTGAAGCGAATGGTGGTTCATTTTTCATTGGCCCCTATAAAGAATCACTAATTCTTCTTAATGAACCAAATCATACCATTGTCGTTTAGTTCGTGTCTTTACCGTTATCAATGTTTGTTTCTGTACTCTTTTTTTAACTATTTAAATGCAAGTTGTTTTTGTTTTTTTAACTAATCAATGTTCTACATTTTTAGCAATGTCATATTCAGCAACATGATTCTATAATGGTCAACTATATAAAAAGTGACATAGTTAATGAATTATTGCTATGACATAGTTAATGAATTATTGGTCTATAAATGGTCAGCTATATAAAGCCAATTCTAGTGGTAGCATGTGTTGACAATTCCATGACATCAACGTGTATGTGTAATTTATTACACGACATATGACAAGGATTTGACAGTTTGTATTCTGTACACTGACATAGATTTGACAATTTATTGACATTAACGTGTATGTGTAATTTATTACGCCATATATGACAAGGATTTGACAGTTCATTTTCGTACCTTAGCGACATAGGTTTGACAATTCATTGACATTAACGTGTATGTGTAATTTATTACGCCATATATGACAAGGATTTGACAGTTCATTTTCGTACACGACATAGATTTGACATTTCATTGACATTAACGTGTATGTGTAATTTATTACGCGATATATGACAAGAATATTTTCTTTATCCCAACATGATTTGACAACACCATAAAAATTTACCTATAAAACCTCATTTACTTCTATTTTTCTAAACACATATCAACATTATTGACATTTCTACTCTCTACAAAGAAGGTTACTCTCCACAATATGTCTCGACAAAACAATACCGGAAACACCAAACGATACAACAACTCACCATTCGTTCCACCATCCCAAAGAAGGGACACAACATATGCACCCCAACATAACGTTGGGGGTTCTTCAACCTCTTCCAACAACCCGACTAGGATAATACCTGGTCCTGGCTGGTATGCAAGCGGCTATTCTCCGCAAAAATTCAGACATTAGGGAAGGTGGCCCCGAATATTGTGTAGTGCCAACACAAGAATATGTAAGGAAAATAAATGAGGATGTCAAGGAGGATGATCATTTTACCCGTGGGCCATGGCTAAGCGCGATTCATAAGCTTCATAATGATGAAGATGTCATAAATGCTGGTTGTCTTGGCGATATAAAAAAATATTGTGTGAAAGGGAAGCTTGAACTTGTTGTAGGTGTAATCAAGACTTGTACACCTAATGCGCTTGGTAAGCTAACAGTGACACTAAAAGATCCAACAGGGACAATGTCTGGTACAATTCATCACAAAGTCCTTACAGAAGAGGCAAGTTACAAAAAGTCTATCAAAGTCGGAGCTGTGTTGGTACTTCGTAATGTTTCGGTGTTTACCCCAAAATCGACACCCCCTTCTCTTAACATTACATTGAGGAACATGGTTGTTGTTTTCGACAAGGATACAGTTTTTATTGGATGAATCTTTACATATTCATCTCCTACTTTTAGGTAATGTTATCTATGTAATGTTTATCTAACTCAACGTCATCTATATGTAATGTTGATTTACTTGAATAAAAGTTTGAATTAACATCAAATATAAGTTAAACATATAATATAAAATATATACGACTTCCATTAAAAATCACTCTCAATCATATCCACAAGAACTAGTCTCCTCGCAACGACAATCGTACAACATCTTAGAGATACTATATCTAATATTCTTGAAAAAGCCTTCAACATCATAACTCCATTGTGGTGGAAACTTACCAGTAACAAACTCATGCATGAGCCAACAAGTGATGACTCCACAATCGTGAGTGTTAGTTTGGTGTGGGATCGGATATTTTTGGTTGTTGTAACGGAATTTGAAATTGTAGTGCGGACGTCCGGTTCTTGTGAAATGTCCTACCTCTTCTAAACATTTGTTAAGAACTCCGGTCCATTCTAGAACATACTCTCGTAAATAATCACTACGCTCCGTGCTAGGCAAAGAGTCGAGAACCAGAAAGGTGGATGACACTAGATCAATAACTGTTGTGACCCAATGATTCCCTCCTGCATTCATCGGCATCACCACCACGTCGAAAATGTATTCAAATATATACAGTTAAATAAACTAGTAAAGCGTAATTTATGAGAAAAATTAATTATAGGTTGAAACACATTTACTTACCCATGTTACTTGATCCCATGAAGGGTACGGCTGCATGCTACCATCTAATGTTCCCATAATCGAAGGAGCTATCGAAAGCATGGGTACACTACCACCATTTTCTGTGGGGTAAGTGGATGATGTCCATGATGACGATCTGTCCATGCGCGCCATCTTGCCTTCCTTCTTATTAATAGCTCAACCCAACAATTCATTTCTTTGAGTCAATAGATTAAACTAAATCATTTTATGTTCTTCAAACTAATACAATCTAAACTTTTAAAAAAACATAACACTATACTTACGTCGTCGGGCAACCAACCAATTTGACCGGTACTCTGGATCAGCCGTTCTTGTATAATTCCGGAAGTAGTTGTTGAAAGAAGGTAAGCTCTGCTACCCAACCCTTTGGATGGCAGTCAAGGTATATCGGGGATGGGTTTAATAAAAATTCCTCCAAACTAACATAACGCTCACGCCTCACCTGAAAAAACAAACGATAAAATACAATATCAAACATTGTTAATTAGCAACTTCATGTTAATAAATTTAAAGGGTCCAGTATACCTTATTCGGGTCAACATTATAAAGCAACAGGTCCGCACGACGACTACCAAACAGCAACACCACCAGCATACTCTTTATACTCATGAACCGCTTGTTCTTCCAAATTAAACGCTAGAATGTTCGAGGTACTCTTTTTTGCGTCTTCTTAGCGGCACGTTTCTTAGGCAAGATTGTGGTTGGCCCCTGTTCGGTGTAAGGATATTGCAGACATTTACCCGGACGACAATCCTCTTTGGTCGATCGATCGCATCCTTAAAAAAGAATAAACAATAAAAATTTAAAAATCAATATAATTACTAATAACAATATTAACCATGAAATATTTTATGTAATTAATAGGTTACCGGGACGTCGACACCTACGTCATAGGCGTGAGATGGACCTGCCTCATAATCAACAGGCGTGGCAAAAGAGCCAAACCCAAGTGGCGTACGGGTAGCCGTATGTCCGGTGGAGGGAAGCCATGATGGACCAGTAGACTTTTTGGTGTAGGTACATGAACACCGTCAAAGAACGAGTCATTCGGTGGATCGCCAAATGGACGGTCGGCATTTGGTATTCCCTGAATGAAAAATTATAATGTAGAGTTGGTTATTTTCAAACATATTTAAATATAAAAAAGATAAAAGCACGTAAACCTACTTAGGTGTTTTGAATAACAATAAATAAATTAACGTAAGCTACTTACAGCAAAATCGCCACCAAAAAATCGTGGATCAAGCTGTTTGAACTTCAAGTCATGTTCTTGTAACTTCGCCTCAAGTGCCTTCATCTGTTGTATAATTTCCGGTGTAATAGAATCGTAAATAGGTTCGTTTAGTGGAGGCTTTTTCGATGGAATTGAGGTCGAATTCCCAGCAAAATATGCTCTACTTTGACCCCACCACTCGGTATTTTGCTCATAGTCATCCGGCATAAGCCTCATCAAAGGTGGGTTTACCTTTAAAAAACATGGACAATATACACAACATTAATAAAAACCAACAAGAAATTATAATCATATTGTAAGAAACTAAGGTCATATTTGAAACTCACATTCAATTGGTCATCCAAAAACCGGTCTATAGACTCTCTATATACCACGTTTCTATAGCTCCACGCAATTGATCGGGGATACAACTGATTATGACAAAAAAACCTTGGGGTCGCACCATGAGTGAAACACTCCAATATCCACGTCTGTAAAAGGCAAATTTGTTTTAAATTTGTTAACGATATACATATACATGAACTTTGTAAATTTATATATCACATACCTTGAAGGCCCATATAAAGCCATTCAAATTGTACTTAGGAAGTTTAGTAGGATCCCTCCCCTCGGCAAAAGTGCTTTGCCCTCGCTTATTTTTGCATCCTTAAGATAATTGTACAAGGTTGGCCATACGTAAGACCCCCACGGGAACACATTCCATGCATCTATATCCTCCACTAACCTAAATACAAAATCGTCGACTACATTCCTAAGCTCGGTCCTTTTTAACACCAACACTAACACGGCTATCAAACAAAGACCAACAAAGATCTTTCGCTAAACAAACGGCTTAACAACTCAATGTCTAGCGCACGGAACACATCACCAACTTTTATTTTTGAAGAATCAGTTGACGAAGGGAACACTCGTCTCCTAAAGGGAATAGGTCCAACTTCATAATCCTTTCTAAAATCTGTTCCAAATCTTAGACCAGTAACTAGACCGAATTCCTCCCTACCAAACTGAACCTCAACCTCACCCACCCGATTAATATCACGTACACGATATCTCAGAGGAACAATATTTGTATCTCCCTCTACACATGGCACTTGGTGGCATATGAAATAATGTACTAACACGCCAGACTCTTGCATTTTTGGCAAATCTAACAACCAACCAAAACATGTATCTCTAAATAATGTTTCCCTACGGGTGTTCACAATCATACTTTTAATAGCACTAATCACGGATAACCAACTCCTACATGTAATTTGGGCAGGATAATCCTAAAATAAATAAACATATATTAATACACATGTACGTAACAAATAAAAAAAATACAAGTGTAAAGGAAAAAAATTGCAAATACCCGTGACCTTCTATATTCACGTACCATATCCACCACCACACAACACCACCACTGCACCACCAACACTTTTTTTATAACCGCAACTAAACCACCAAACTCACAAACTACTTCAACGTCACCACTACAAAACCACCAAACTCACGCACCACAATGTAACCACCACAATGTTACCACCACCATACGATGATGAACAAGATGTCGTGTATATTGGTGATTAAGAAGATGTATATTCTTTCAAGACAAAGTGAAGAAGCTGTCGTGTATATTGTTCCTCATATATGTGATGAAGAAGATGTAGTTTGAATGAACTTGCAAGAACAATGATACACGACATCGTGTATATATTCAAGCTTTAAATGAAGTCCATTGAATCATCAAATCAACTTTTAATTTGCAAGAACATTATTGCAATAACATTGAATCATCAAATCAACCTTTTAATATTTGCTCTTTCCCAATGCTAAAAGATAACCCTAAACCGCTAAGAGATAACCCTAAACCCTCTATACCCTTTAACGTTTTCCGGACATTTTTTCCATCTCGTGTATTTTTCATGCATTAGACACGACATGATTTGTCTTTATTCCAATCTCGTGTATTTTCATGCATGTATACCCTACATAAGCTTGTCTTTATTACCATCTCGTGTATATTCATGCATGTATACACGACATGAGCATGTTTTTGTCACATCTCGTGTGTTTTCTTGATTGGTACCCGACATGCCCCTAAATGAAAACAAAACTATGTCGTGTATGTATCTCATTTTGTACACGAGATGCTACACTTTATTTGCAACAATGATTCATGTCGTGTATGTATCTCATTTTGTACACGAGATGCTACACTTTATTTGCAATAATGATTTGTGGCCATACACGTACATGTCGTGTATATAGCGAAAAATATATACCCGACATGTATGGGTATTTTTGATATTGAGAAGAAAGATGGGTAAGTACAGACACAGTATTTTGATTTTGGGTAGTACAGTAATTTTCACTAGAACATACGTGGGCTTGTTTCTTTTTATTTATGGATTAAGTGGATGAACCCTTTTCCGTTAATGAGTCTTAATGGGGAGAAACATCATTTGCTTGCTCTCTCCATATATACAATTTAATAGAAAAAGAAACATATTATATGTGTGGCCCCATCATTATCTCTCCATTAAGACTTATTAACAGAAAAAAGAAACACCCCGATGCCAACTAATTTGGTTTGCATACAAATCAGTACCAATTTAATGACTTGGTTATGCGTCATTAAAGTTTAAACAAATGCAGGACAAGCATTCGTGGTGAGATCAGACCCCTACCAATAACAAAGCATAACGGATCTTCTTGCAGGCGTTATGTGCTCGCTGCAGCGATTTCACGTGTTTCCACCGTGGCACTTTTTTAACTATTGATAAGTCATAATCGCAAATGCTCCCCACCACAAAATCAATTATCTACACTTTTCTTTTCATGTAGTAATAATACTTTAGACTCTTTTTTGTTTTTTAAGAAACCTTTATAATATCCTTTGTTTAACATTTTAATTAGATGAAAAATTTGAATCAGTGCATTATTCTATCAAATGTTCTTCGTCAAATCCTTTGGAAATGGCATATTGCATTGTCAAAAACTTGAAACAATACATCCTTTTATGGTTTTACCAAATCCATATTATAATGGGAATACCGTAAATGAATTTTGATATAGGGGCAATTGCATATATCCCTCCTAAAGATAATAATTACGTATACATTCAAACAAAACTAATAATTACGTATATATCTTTTTAAAGACATGATTATTACATACATATATGTCCAAATCATTATTTTGTAAATATTTAAAACCATAAAATATAAGGTAATTAAATTTTCAATTTCAAATGTCAAATTTACCCTTACATTGTCTTCCACAAATCTAAACCCAAACATTGATTGAGTAAATAAAAAAAAAATCAATTGAATTCTCGTTCGTAACATTGATCTGCACAAATATCATTCTTGCTTTTAGTTAATTTATTGATTGCCATTATTTAATTTTAATTGTTTCTAATCCAAATCTTATTCAACTTTATTATACTAGCATATGACAGTTGTGCATTTCGTTTGTTGTAAACAATTAAAAATAAATCTTCTTACATTATGTTGTGGTGGGTGTTTGGTATTAGAAGTGTTTATTGCCTTATTGCTTGGTTAATTGTTTTCATTGGGGTTTTTTTGCCAGCTTCACATATGGTGTAGGAGTGTTTTTTTGTTATGAGTTAATCAAAATCTTGTATTAGATATAATGAATACAAAGCGAGTTTTTTGTCACCATCTTTAAGGATCATCTACATGTTTTTATCACTAGATATTAAGATGATATATGTAAAGGTAATGAGAAATGATAAGAACAAAGGTAAAATTGACATTGTATATTCAAAATATAATTATCATGTATTATAAGCTTTTAAATATGCACAAAATAATGATTTGAATATAGATGACATATTTAAGTCTTTGCAAGAATATATACGTAATTATTAGTTTTGTTTAGATATATACGCAATTATTAGCTTTTGGATGGATATATATGTAATTCCTCCTTTGATATATTAACTTGTGAATTAAACATGTAAACCCGTTTAAAACAAGTCTAACTAAAAAAATGTCATAGTTACAAAATATTATATTATGCTAGCTGCATAATACTCTCTTCGTCCTGAAATTATTTTCAGATATAATTTTTAAAAGACTATTCATTTATTAATGTTTTTAATTTTGCAAAAGTCACAAAGAACAACTTTACCTTTTTACAATTAATTAATGTCATTTTTAAATTTCGTTCGTAAATATCAATTTTTATCAGGAGTAATATTGTAAACTCAAACAAATCCAAATACTATACAGTATTTAGTAACTAATATAAATTTTAAAACTTCTGAGAAAGGAAAGGTGAACCAAATAATAATACTAGGACGAGAAGAGTAGTAGCCAATCTCAATGATTCATGTTGAAAACTTATGTTTGGGTATTGATTGGACGAATACAATAGAGATGCATTTTCTCTTAGTTCTTCGGTTACACGAAAGTCATAAGTCACATATTCATATCTTTCATAATACTATTATTGTATCACTTTTCTAAAAAAGTATATTAAATAACATAATAAAGTGACCAGTTGGGACAAAAGAATGAAGAAAATTTTGATTGATTGACATATGAACAATGCAATCTTGAAACAATACCTAAAACTACTTTTAAATTATATTACTGTCGGTTAAAAGAGGTAAACAACAATTCCACTATCAAATATATAAATCCATTTAACTATAATAAACTAGGAAAAAGTTATGTACGAAAAGCCGAAAATAAAGAAAAATCAATTACCAATACATCCCATATATATTATCACTTTACTAAAACATACTCAATATTTTCTCTTTCTCCAATATGTCCAAGTTGGTGCGCAAGAATTGGATTTTAGGCACCAAATAATAAAGTATTGCTATCTGAAAGTATTTTGGTCTTGAGGAAAGAAAGACATTTATTGTGGTGTGAGGTAAATGTTTTGGGCACCAAAAATTACGTGTTACATCCCCATTGGTTAATAAAATAATTACGGTGCTTTTTTTTGGTAGTTGGTGCTTTGTTTAACTTTTGGTGCGCAAGGGTGGTGTTTTGGGCACCAAAAATTACGTGTTACATCCCCATTGGTTAATAAAATAATTACGGTGCTTTTTTTTTGTAGTTGGTGCTTTGTTTAATTTTTTTTGAAGTGGTGGTGTTTTGGCACCAAAATATAAGTGTCACATTCTCATTTGTTCAAATATAAGTCAGGTCTTTGTTTTAATTTTTGTGCAAAGTTTGGTGCGTGGGCACCAAAAGTGACCAAAAATGTATATACGGTCCAAATACATCCTTTTATGAAAATACCCTATTAAATACGACCATTTATAAAAATTGGCCAATAAAAAAAACATGTGAGGCTAAAATACAAAAAATCCAAGCACCTGAAAAAATCAATATTTTTTTAAATAATAATAAATAAATACAAAAAACCGAAATCACAACGGTCACATTTCCAGTCATTTCCACATGACCCCCTTGTACTTTATTCATTTGTCATTTTATTCTCTTCCCTCCTTCTTAAACCCTCACACATTCACACCTTTTCACACACTCCCCTGTTCATCATCCTTTCAAAAAAAAAAAACCATCAATTTATTCATTCATTCATTTATTCATTCGTTTATTCATATATCGGCTCGTGTTGATTTTGATGGCTACTAGAAAGCTGATGGTGGAGGTTTGTAATGCCAAAAACTTAATGCCGAAAGATGGTCAAGGGACGGCTAGCGCGTATGTGATCGTAGATTTCGACGGTCAGCGGAGGCGAACGAAGACGATTTCGAGGGATTTGAACCCTCAGTGGGACGAAAAAATCGAGTTTTTGGTACATGATGCTGCATCTATGGGGGCTGAGATACTTGAGCTTAATGTTTATAATGATAATAAGAAAACTGGTAAAAGGAGTACTTTTTTAGGCAAGGTTAAGATTGCTGGGAGTAGTTTTTTGAAAAGTGGTTCGGAGGGGTTGGTTTATTATCCGTTGGAGAAACGGAGTGTTTTTTCGCAAATAAAAGGCGAAATTGGGCTTAAGGTTTGTTATGTTGATGAGGAGCCACCTCCGGCTCCTGCTCCTGAAGAGCAGAAGCCGGAGGTGGCTGAAACTCCCCCGGCGGCTTCTGAGAAGCCGCCGGAGGAGGAGAAGAAACCGGAGGACGAGAAAAAGCCTGATCCTCCGGTTGAAGAAAAGGAAAAGCCCCCGGAGGAGAAAAAAGCAGAAGACGCTCCTCCGGCGGCTGATGCTGTCCCGGCTACTCCGGTGGCGGCGGTACCTGTACCGCCGCCACCCGTGGAGACTACTGCCATAGCGCAGTCTCCGAGACCGAAGGTGGCGGTTGAGGATAATATGCAGATGATTAGGAAGGCGTCTGAGCTTGATCCTGATGTGGTTTCGCTTTCTAACCATCATCGTAGAACTACGGCGTTTGATCTTGTGGATCGAATGCCGTTTCTCTACGTGAAGGTTGTGAAAGTGAAACGATCGGAAAAAGATTCAAATGATTCGACCGTTTATTATGTGAAACTGTCTATAGGAACACACGGTATTACAACGAAAGCACAAAGTACAAGCAAAGATTGGGATCAAGTTTTCGCATTTGATAAAGAAGGTCTAAACTCAACTTCATTAGAAGTTTCGGTTTTTGATCGCAAAACAGTAAAAGTAACTGAAGAAGGAAAAGATCCAAAAGATGCGAAAGAAGAAGTAATAGAAAGCTGTTTAGGGACGGTGTCGTTTGATCTACCAGAAGTGCCCAAAAGAGTGCCACCAGATAGTCCATTAGCCCCACAATGGTACACACTTGAAGGCGCACCAGATAATGCGCCTGCTACTGATGTGATGCTTTCGGTTTGGTTGGGTACGCAGGCGGATGAGGCGTTTCAGGAGGCGTGGCAGTCGGATTCGGGTGGTTTAATACCCGAGACCCGAGCCAAAGTTTATTTGTCTCCTAAGCTGTGGTATTTGAGGCTCACTGTTATCCAAACGCAGGATTTACAGTTAGGTTCAGGGGCCGAGCCTAAGGTTAAGAACCCGGAGCTGTTTGTGAAAGGTCAGCTCGGGCCTCAGTTGTTTAAGACGAACAGGACTAGTGTCGGTTCGTCTAGTACTTCTAGCAATCCTACGTGGAATGAGGATTTGGTTTTTGTGGCAGCTGAGCCGTTTGAGCCGTATTTGATTATTACCGTTGAGGATGCATCTAACGGTCAGACTGTGGGACATGCTAAGGTGCACGTGGGTAGTATAGACAAGCGTACAGATGATCGGTCAATGGTCGGGTCAAGGTGGTTTAACTTAGTTGGTGATGAGAGTAGACCTTATGCTGGCAGGATTCATGTTGGGGTTTGTTTGGAAGGCGGGTATCACGTGCTTGACGAGGCGGCTCACGTGACTAGTGATGTTCGGCCTACCGCCAAGCAGCTGTCTAAACCGCCGATTGGGTTGCTTGAAGTCGGGATTCGTGGGGCTACTAATTTGCTTCCTGTGAAAACTAAGGATGGGACACGTGGCACGACTGATTCGTATGTGGTTGCTAAGTATGGGCCGAAATGGGTTAGGACCAGGACGATTCTGGATCGGTTTAATCCAAGGTGGAACGAGCAGTATACGTGGGATGTTTATGATCCGTGCACTGTGCTCACGATTGGTGTGTTTGATAACGGGAGGTACAAAGCAGGGGATGGGGATAAAGATAAGCCAAGTAAAGATGTGCGACTTGGGAAGCTTAGGGTGAGACTCTCGACACTTGACACTAACCGTGTTTACATGGGCTCATATTCTTTGATTGTGTTGCTTCCTAATGGTGCTAAGAAAATGGGGGAGATTGAGATTGCAGTGAGGTTTTCGTGTTCTTCGTGGATTAGCTTACTCCAGGCTTACTCAACCCCAATGCTTCCACGGATGCACTATGTTCGTCCGTTGGGCCCACTGCAACAAGATATGCTGAGGCATAATGCTATGAAGATTGTTACTGCAAGATTGGCTCGGTCTGAGCCAGCTTTGGGTCAAGAAGTGGTTCAGTTTATGTTGGATTCGGATACACATACTTGGAGTATGAGGAGAAGCAAGTCAAATTGGTTTCGATTAGTTAATGGTTTGTCAAAAGCAGCTACTTTGGCAAGATGGCTTGACTCGATTCGCACCTGGGTTCACCCACCAACAACGGTTCTGGTTCATGTGCTCCTTCTAGCTATCGTCTTGTGCCCACATTTGATCCTTCCGACTATTTGTTTGTATGCATTCTTGATTGTTGCATTGAGATACAGATACAGAACACGAGCACCAGTCACAATGGATCCAAGGCTCTCCCAAGTTGATTCTGTTGGACCTGATGAGCTTGATGAAGAATTTGACGGGTTCCCAAGTTTAAGATCAGCAGACCAGATTCGTATCAGGTATGACAGATTACGAGCCCTAGCAGGGCGGGCTCAGACGCTGCTTGGTGATGTTGCAGCTCAAGGAGAGAGGTTAGAGGCTTTATGCAATTGGAGAGACCCGAGAGCTACTGGGATTTTCGTGGTTGTTTGCTTGTTGGCTTCACTAGTGTTCTACATTGTTCCATTTAAGGCTTTTCTGCTTGGCTGGGGATTCTTTTACATGCGTCACCCTCGGTTCCGTGGGGATATGCCATCACTGCCGCTCAACTTTTTCAGACGACTCCCGCCTCTCTCAGATCAGATCCTATAAACTCGCTTTAATTTTAATTATGCATGTTTTGATTGTTGATTTTGGTAGCACTTTCAGTGCACTTCTGTTAGGAACAAGTGGGATTCTTATAATTTTTTGTGTAACCCTGTTATTGGATACAAATCGAAATAGTAGTTAATTCAGGAAACTAAAGATTGTGCACAAAATTATTTGCTTTGCAGCCTCTCCATTGCTTACAAGCGACGTATATACACATCTGTTTAAGTACTCACTTTTCTGTGATATCTGTTTAAGTACTCACCGATTGCGTAACCATCATAAACCAGATTGATCATGACAGTTAGAACACTACAATATACTTACAGCGATAAAAGTCAAACATAAAACCAAAGTCAACTACTAACAAAACAATGTCAAGATTCCTGTATATATTACAGTCTCAAGAACTTACAGAATACCAATAACTACGATAAACCAATTCCAATCCCACAAAACAAGTTAGTAATTTGTGAATCACATTATTCTATTAACTAGCTTAATTAATCGAATAACAAAACAATATTGTGTATAAATGATCTCAGACGTTTCCCCACCAAAAAAAGGGAAAAACAAGAAAAAATGGCAGTATTTTGGTTGTTTTATACTGCAACCTATAATCTGGTATTACTGTACACCATAAGGTTTCTACCTTTGTATTAGTTACACAAGAATCTGTGATTTTGCAGCCCCACGAGAACATATCTTCCGGCCGGTTTTGCCGCTTAGAGCACAAACACATATTTCAAGTAGATCATAGTCTTCCTCCCAAAACAAAAGATTAGCTTTTTCGGGATTTGCCAAGAGCATTTTGGACGTCAAAAATCCAGCAATTGTCCATGTTTGGTAAAGTCTTGATTGCTTTCCTATAAACTTTCCGTTTTTGGTGTCATAATATTCCGGCCAGTGATCAGCATACAATTTATTCTCAGCAATTTCCACTGCCTTTCTTGCTAGTTCTATCCTTCCCATCTTGATGCAAGCTAATGTAAACTAAAATACACAAGAAATGAAAAAAGCATCAAGTTTATTCAATAAACACTTGCAAAAATGGATAACAATGAAAATTACCTGCCATAGAAGAGTCGGCCAAGAACCGCCGTTGTGATAAGACCATGGTCTGCAAATGCAAATAGTCAGGAACTTGGTTTAGTTTTATATAACTTATAAATGGGTCAATTTGGAAGTTATATGTAACGGGTCAAATTGTTAAAAAAAGAAGTTTTGAAACAAACGATTCAAAGAAAGCCCAACAAACTGAAAGGCGCTCCAAGTGTATTTCGTAAGTATGAAACCTCTTTTTACTTGTAATCGTATTTGATACACAAGTTATTTATACAAATATTAGTAACATGGACAAAAAGTCTTTCGTGTCAACTCACTGGACCGTACAAAAATGACCTGTTTCCTAATCCCATTTGACCCGTTATTCATCCAATCAGATCCGCCCCACGTTTTGCTACCTCCACAGTCCACATAAATATCCATGATAGTTTAAGAAACAGAAAGAAAAAGAATGAAACTCACGTGTTCTTTGGATCACTACCAGTGATAATGCGCCACTCTTCATGTTCCAAGGCAGGGTAGATGAGCTTCAGAGGCATACTGCCGACAAGATCATCCCACTTAGATTCTACAAGATTCAATATCGAATTGTTTTGTTTTGGGGTGCTTAAAGATGAAACTATTGACCAAATATTCCCAAGTGTAAAAAATCTGAAATCCATATGTGCGGGCTGTAGATTGCCGATCATATAACCTCCCTCTTCCGGGATCCAATCCATTAACCAATGGGGAATTTGTTCAGGGTAAATGTTAAATTTGTTTATTGCTTCTGTAGAATACTCTTCGGTTTTATATCGGTAGATTTCATTAATTTTCTTCATATCTAACCAATAATACTCTCTGATATGAAAAGATAACGCACTTAGCCTATTGTTGACAGTCCTTACTAAATTCTTGGATCCTTCATCTGATGCAAGCATCTCGCGAGCACACCTTAGAGCTGAGTAAAATAACGACTGCAAATGGGAAAATTATATAGTCAGAACTGAAAAGTTGAAAGTCAAAAGATTAGTCAAAAAAAGAACTCACTTGGATCTCTAAAGGGTGGCCATGGATGCCCATTCTTCTATCAATCATACACGAACCATCAGTGACTAAAAGAGAAGGAAACATATCGAACCCATCAGACAAACACAAGTTCAATATCAGTTTGATTCCTGTTTGAACATCTACCCTTTCCTGCATTGCAAAATCACCAGTGATCTTGCTGTATGCTCTCAATAAGATAATCCACCACAATCCTACAATAAGTCGACAATAGTGTCAACAACCATAATACCGACATGTTATCAACATAGTTAAAGTATGGAAAAGATTAAACTTTTACCAGAATCAACCGGTGCAACACGACCTATAGCTGATTCCCCAAAATCTGGGTCTAGTACTTCTTCAACTTTCGTACCATCAAGTGGAACCGTTCTTACTTTAAAACTTGCAGGCATTAACCCCTGTCCCGGACTATAACAATCCACAGTTTTCTCCCAACTCTTCAAAAAACAAAAAAACAACACAATCATAAACCATATTTTGGCATAACTTCACACACGAAACAATTGCCTCAGAAATGGACTTAGTTTGGATTGTTTATATTCCAATGTGCTTATCTGCTTTGGAAAATAAACAGGTACCAACCTACTTCTTTTCTAACACATACGCATACACATTTTCTCTAAGTGGTCATTTTTCCCTTACATAAGCATGTATCAAAAGCGTGTTTCAGATTGCTTATATGCTTCGTCCAAATGCAATAAACAGATTAGTACCTAAATAAGCAATCCCAAATCCCATGAAACGTAATGTAATCCATGATCATCATATAATCATCTTTAAACAACATACACAACCAAACTCTAAAACGCTACATAACACCATTCAAAATCCAACAAATTACCTGCAATTGCAAAGTATGCAACAAGAAATTCCTAACAATCTCCCCCTCCCCCTTCAACAAAAATGCCAAAGCCGAAGGCACAAAATCCCTAATAAACACCTGATCATAATTCAAAGGCATCTTATCATTCGGATCATTAGCCGCCATAGTCCCAACAGGACTCCCACAATACGTCACAACCGCCGCTTTCAACAACCTCCACGCCTCCTTTTCCGCTTCACTTTCCACTTTCTCCCCCCCTTCTACATCATTTACACTCGTCTCCAACGTCGAAAATTCCCTCCTACCATTCTTATATCTATTATCACCACTACAACATGTTATGTTAAAAATCCTATTTTTAGGCCAATTTTGATAAGACAAAGAAAATGGCTTGTGGGTATGATTAATAACACATCTAAGACCCAAATTTGGTAAAAATCTATGTGGGGTCACATGAATATATCTATTAAAAACAGGGGATTTAAGGGTTTGATATAGAAGCCTGCAACCAAGCTTCATGTTGGAAATCTTGATGGTGTTCATAACATAAAAAGATCAATAAAGATTCAAACTTTATAAATTTTTTTTGTGAAATGAATGAAGGGATTATGTTTATAAAGATTTTTGTTAATCTAAAAGTTACCAAGAATCAAATTGGTGTAAAATAGGAAATCACGGAGACGAAATTGTGTTTGTGTGGTGGTTGATAATTGTGTGTTTTTTAAGGTGTTTCCTGTGTGTGGAAAATGGATTGAAAGGATTTTTTTTGCAAGTTGGTTAAAGTGGGTTGTGTTGGGGAGAAGAATGATGAATGATGTCTTTTTGGATGTTTTGATTGGTTATTTGTCAACTTCTATATATGGAAAGTGAATCACTTTATGTATTGAAGTAAAAGTATAAATATTTCTATTTGAAAGAGAGAAATTGTGCAAGTGAAAACTAACTTTATTTATAGTATATTTCACTTTTTTTTTACGAGTAAATTGCAAAAATTGTCTTTGATCAAATTGCACGTTTTGTCTTTAACTTTTCGTAAATGCATGCATCATCCCTGTGAAGAATTATGAGTTGCACTTTCGTCCCTGACCAAAGTAAAAGACTAAAATACCATTGTTAAAAAATGCAACTCAGAGATGAAAGCTGCAACCTAAAGTTTCTTACAAGGACGGTGTTTGCACTTTTGAAAGATTAAGTATAAAACCTGCAATTTAGCCAAACCAATTTTTGCAATTTACTCTTTTTTTTATAGAAATTGATAAAGACAACACTAGAGCTTTCTTAACAAAAAATAAATACGTTTATTACTAAACGAGTACCCGTGCAAGATCTGACACGACACTTTATAACGGCAAATAATTATAGTCGAGATCTTTTGGTTAAGTGTTTCGTGTAACGTTTATGCATACAACGTAAAATAATTAAAATGTAACGAAAAAATGTTGTAACATATGATAATTCAACTACAAATGAAACATGACAACAATTATTTGAAACATTTATTTTCTTTTAGAAAAAAGACTTTTAGCTTTTTCCAATTAATGTGTCATATATAATTGAAATGATATATATATATATATATATATATATATATATATATATATAGTTGATTACTATGCAAGATCTAATATTAGATACAGACTTTCATTCATTCTTAACCAATCAGAATTTAATAAATTAGTTTCCATTTATTTAATTCATTTTATTATCCAAGGCTATTTATGGTAATTTACATTAGCATAAAAGTCGTCCATCTTTTTAGGAAACTGATTTAGAGAATCAGTTATATCTTATATCTCCTTCAAACTCACACACATCTCTTCCTGAAACCCTAATCTCTCTCTTCCAATCTCTAAAACCTATCCATCCCTTTCACAGCCTCTATCCACGAAATCCAGATCCAAAACTAATATATAATCATGTGTACTCCATTTCAGTTAAAACAAAGACCACGAAAACAAAACCGTGGAATCAATCTCTTCAATTGAAAAGAACATCACGAAAATAAAATGATGGCATCAGTCTCTCATCTTCATCAGATTGTTGGTTTATTTGTAATGGTTGATTGGGTTTTAATTGTCTTTTATACAAATAGGTAAGTACTATATTAATTTGTTATATTTTATACATAAAGTTTGTTTGTTAAAATGGTGGCACAATTAAAGCTTTTAAACAGTATTTTAGATGATGAAGATTGTTTTATTTAATCCGGTTGTTTGGATTGTTTATTTTTTAATAAGATAGTGGTAGGATACTGGGTAGTGTGTTCATATGTAGTTTGTGACATAAACCTTTTTATTGTTAATATCTTGTTAGTAATAGTACATGATGGACTTTTTGTTATGAATATAATATATTTTGTTTGCTGTATTCCTAACCCGTTAGAGTTATTTCCTTTATCTAGAGTTCTATACACATGGGGTCATATATCTGTTTGTTAAGTGGTGGTAGGATTTTTATTGCTCGATTTTGGATCCTTACAAATTTTTATTGCTCAATTGGTCTTTGTCTTTGGTTTTTAATTTGCCATTTGGTACGAATTGAATTTATCATTCTGATAACTATATTTTTGGTACGATGTGAATTCATGTATGCCTTACACTAAAATCATGTTAGTAGTTGCTAAAGGTCATGTTTTAGTTTTGGTTTACCTTTATTAGCAAATGGTGCATATGTGTTTTGTGGCTTGTGTAAATAGTGAAAATAGTGTGCATACATGTTTTAAGGTTGATATGAAATCAAAGAAATAGGTATGCATAGATGTTTTAATTTGTGCACATGTGTTTAGATTGTGGATATGTGTTTGCTACTTGTTAATAATTAAAAAAAATTTAAAAAAAAAGTCGATATGAATGTCAATAAGTGGAATGAATTGGCATGTATTGATAGACTAAAGGCTAGAAACAATAATGTTAGCTTAAGGAGGGAGTCGGCGTTCGAACCAAAGGATTCACCAGATGGTCAAATTACTGCTAAAATGTTCACTAATAATTTGAGGCCTGATTGCTTCTTAGGGGAGGGTGTTTTTGGTTTAGAACATACATGTTTTTTTGTTTATTTTTTATTCTACTCACTATTTTTATAGATAATTTAATGGATATGCATCATTAAGCAACAATATTTTGTTAATAATTGTATAACTTTGATTTCTTAGTAAAAGTTGATGCAAATAATAGATTGCCAATAAATGTGCATATGTGTTCGCTAGTTATGGTTAATTCGTTCTTACGTAATTAAATATAAGCAAAGAATGTGCAAACATGTTATACTAATTGTTGCGTTTTAAAAACAAGTTTGTATAATCTAATATAAGTAGAGATTGTGCATATCTAATTGTTTTGATTAGAAGTTCATGGGAAAATATGCGCACATGTGCTATGATAGTTCTTACCATTATAAATTTTATGTACATCATTCATTTGATATAGATAAAGATTGTGCATATGTGTTATGCTAGTTGTATAGATTTCAAAATTCGTTTACTCATTTTTTTGCGATTTAATTATATTTGAACATGTTTGTATCAAGATTTATGAAGATGATTATGACATTCAAGACCTATGAGATGATAAGGATGATATTGAAGGAATCTAGACGAATGCACACATGCATACAAGAGGATAATTTGCGGAAGCAATACAATTATTACTTATGTGTTTTTTTAGCGCGAAGACAAACGAATTTCATCAAGAAACACAAGTATTGCACAAGTGTTTTTTTTTACTTGTAATCAAATGAAATGTAATGTAAAGTATATGATTTATGAATTATTACAGAGGTTTGATTCTCTAGTTTTTGTTTAAAACTTCAAAAGTATAAATGTAATGTATATGTTAACAAAGATTGGTTGATTGAAAATTAGTAATTTGAGCAAAATAGACTAAGCAATTCTGCACTAAAAACACATATTGTATAGGAAAACATATATGCACTAGCGTTATTTAAAACATGTTTGCTAAAACTAATACACAAATTAAAAAAAAAAAAAAAAAAGTTAAATTAAAATTCTTAAAATCCAGGGTTAAAAAAAACGATTTTTAATAAAAATATTCAAAAAATAAAATAAAAATGTCTTTTACCAATATGCCCTTTTAAATTAAATAAAAAGTTTTAATATTTACATAAATGTCATCATGCATTACTAACCATTGATGAAAAATTCAAGGGTCTAGATTGATTTAAAAGAGTACTGTAAAGTCTTAGATATAACGCCTTTATATATATATATATATATATATATATATATATATATATATATATATATATATATATATATATATATATAGAGAGAGAGAGAGATGACACTTTATTTTGAAACTAGTGAGAACTGCGAACCACCTTTACAACTAATAATACACAATGTACATCATTTAATGCTTCATAGCATTTTATTATTTTTATTTAATTCAAAAGGGTATAATAGTAAAAGACTTTTTTTATATTATTTTTGTTTTTTTTATAATTCCCGTTTTTTTAATCTTAAAATTTAGATTTTTTTTTTATTTTTTTAATGCTAATATATTTTTAAATAGTCATGGTGCATACATGTTTTTTATACCTAATCATTTTTTTTGAAGTCTCAAGGAGCATGCATTTTTTTTTCTTCAAATAGGCAAAGGTGCATACATGTTTTTTTCCTCAAATAGTCAAGGTGCATACATGTTTTCAATTAGTCAAAGTGCATACATGTTTTTTTAGCTAACACTTTTTTTTATCAACCTACCAATATTTTTACATGATCGTTATTTTTTTTGAAAGTTTGAAACACAAATTAAAAAACATAAATCATTATAAAAAGAAAAACAAGATTGATATACTTAAATGTTACATTTCACTTGATTACAAGTACAAAAACACATGCAATAATCATATATCTTCAAAAGTCGCAAATTATATTCATGTATAATCGTGTTCATCCACTTCCCGATCTTAAATGATATCATCATCTTCATCAATCAATCTGAAACAAGGATGCAAAGAAACAATTAAACCACAAACTAAGAGTAAATTGCAAAAATCGTCCTTGTGGTTTGGTCAAATTGCATGTTTCGTCCTTGTAAATCAATAAGTGCAAATATCGTCCTTATTTTGCATTGTTACGTGCATTTTTGGTCATTCAACAGTGAAATTTGGCAAACCACAAGGACGGTTTTTGCAATGATGGAGGACCAAAAGTGAATGTAACAGTGCCAAATCCAGACGATTTTTTCACTTAATGAACCACAAGGACGAAACGTGCAATTTGGCCAAACCACAAGGACTATTTTTGCAATTTACTCACAAACAAATAAGAAACGAAAATTAATAACTATCATAACGCATATGCACAATCTTGTGTATATTAAACTAATGATGTAAACATGTTTTTTTAATCATAAACACAAAACATATATGTTTTATACGTAAACATATATGTATCTTTCCAAAACATGTATGTTTTATAATCCAAACACAAAACATATATTTTTTTCTTGAACCAAACCCACAACTACCGGTATATATTAAACCCACAACTAATCGTAATCTATAAAGATCCAATTTTGAACCAAACCCACAACTACCAACATAGATTAAACCATAAAAAACATAACTTTATACTAGTAATTAAAAAAAATCTACATACATCATACATTAAACTAAAATAAAATAACTATTTTAAATCTGAGATCCATGATAAAATTAATATTTTTACAATATGAGATACATGATTATTTAATGTAATTACAATATATTAAACCTACATCATAACGACATTTATTAAAACTATAATTATGTGTGATTAGAGAAAAAAAAACTTAAACATTTAAATAAATACAAGCAATGAATTTAAAAAAGTGAATATTTAAATCTAAACTCTAATATACCTGATCAGAAATATAAACATGAATAAGAGTAGTGAAACGAAGAACAAAATAAGGCATATATGTTTGTGGGGTTCTTTAAGATCATTTAAAACTGAGGTGGTTAGCAAGTGACCTATCGTCGGCCGATGGATGGCGGCTATTTAAATGAGGTCATTCACCGACCTTTGCTAATCCTTACCGGAAAACCACCATCTTCTTCATATCACCGCCGTAACAACTGAAACCCATCACCACCGTCTAAACATGAACAAAATATTCTTAAGATAAATTGGATAACATTAAGATCGATATCACCGTCGGCAAACAAACGTAACAAACAAAACCCAAATGAAACAAACGAAACCCACCACCACCATGACTATAAAGATTTACATTTGCCGAACGTAACAACGAAACCCACCACCACCATTTTCTTCATATCACCACCGTCGCATATTTCTTGGTTACGTTCGGCAAAGGTTAGATTGGCGGCGGCTAGGGTTTTTTTAATGGAGGAGGATGTGTTTATGTTACAAGTGATTGAAGAGAAGTTATATCAAAAATGAAAGAGACGTTTTTAAAAAAATATATTATGATTTTCCTTAATTATCCTTACACTATTTACATCAATATACATGTTCTTTTAATCATTTACATAAATGACACATTTGTCTTTGACCATTGATCAATTAATCCAATGGCTAAAAAGTGGTTCTCGCATTAAAGTGGGGTTCTGAAAATAAAGTTTCACTATATATATATATATATATATATATATATATATATATATATATATATATATATATATATATATATATATAGATAGTTTTGTATTCTATGCAGTACCAATATTAGATACAGTACTTTACAGTACTCTTAAAATGAATCTGGGCCATTAGATGAGTTTGATCAAAGGTTAAGATTAAAAGTGACAAAATTGCAATTAAACAAAAAATAAGGGTTTCTTTTTTACTTAAACAAAAAGCTGAAAGGGTATTATTGATATTACACTTTAACTAAATAAAATGATATTAAAATTATTTCACATATACCCCTTAAAAACCGTCACAATTAACTGGTCATTTTCATCTCTCTTCTAATTTCTAAAACCTAGCCATCACTTTCACAGCCTCCATCCAAATTCATATCCAAAATCGATATTTTATTATGTATAATCGTTGGCTATTGCAAACAAAACCACTGAAAATATATAGATCCAAAAATATACGGATCTGAAATATACGGATCCAAAATCGATATGGTTGGGGTCGTGGTTCCGGTTTGGTCGCGCCGCCTCTCAAGGTGGATCGGAATCATGGTTTCTTGGGTTGCTTGGTGTGAATATATTTGGATATGGAAAATGTCACCATCTTTCTCAATATTTTTCGTGACATCACAATGATCACATGATCAACAGATTGGTAATGTTTTTTTTTATTGTTATTTGTTTTTAATTTTATTTTTGTAATTTTTTTTTCTTTGTGGTCAATTGATTATTTGGTAGATAATGTATTTTTCGGGTTTAATTCGTAACCGGTTTTTCGGGTTCAATTGATTGACGGAATTACCGATTTGTGGTAGACAATTGTTTGTTTGTGAAATATATTTTATTGGAAGTCCCTTCCTGTGCACATACCATACAGTTCAGATCTCAGACTCATTATATAAGAAAAACAAAGTGCCTCAATGTATTTTCAAAGGTATCTATTCTACTTTGGTATTCTGAAAAAAAGGCTACTTGAAAGACAAAAAATAATTTGCATGGCTAAGTAAATTCCCGGTCTAGCTTTGGAATTTGGCTCAGATATGAAAAACCAACATGTCTAAGTCTAACACCGAAAAATACATTATCTACCAAAAAATAGTTATTTAGCTTGAAACGTGACTTTCAATATGTTGATTTAGTATGAAAATAAATTGTATGAACTTGTGGTAACGTCACTTTCAAATCTACATAATTGTTTGGTAACATCACTTTCTAACACCTTCTATATTGTAGATGGAAACGATTTTATAATTTATGTCTAAACGTCGCTTTCAATATTTTTATACTTTTGTTATATAAATTTGTTCTTTAACTAACAGTTTAAGTGTTTAGTTTCCAGAGTTTGTTTTTAGAGCTTCTAACGGTCTACTTTCAAGATATGGATTGTTAAATGAGTTTGTATGTTGTGCCCCAACTATATAATATGTACATGGTTTAGTGTTTTGGATTTGGTTGTGTTGTTGGAGCATATGTGTTATCTAGTTGTTATTTTTTTTAAATTAGTTGACATAAATATAATAATCATGTATGTTTTCCTCAATATGCAGTTAAAGCAAGATCAGGTGCCTACAATGAATGCGCAGCGTGCACATATGTTTTTGGAAAGTGTGCACATATGTTCTAATAAATGTGACGGAAAAGCGCAATGTGGACACCACAAACATACATGTTTTGGAAGACGTGCACATATATTCTAATAAATTTGATGAGAAAGCCCCGCGTGCACATACATTCTTGGAAGCGTGCACATATGTTCTATTGAATTTGATAAGAAAGTGAAGAGTGCACACATGAATTGTATTTTATTTGATATTGAATTTTGTGTATATTATTTATGTTCTTGATTTGTTATTTAATATTGAGAGATTGCATGTATATGTTTTGTTTTTGGTCATAAATATCGAAGATCAAAGAATGTACACTTGAAACATATATGCAATTATCATTTTAAGCAAAATAAAATTAACGTCGAAACAATTAAACGCAAAAAATATATGTAAATATACAATATTTAAAAAAAAACACATGCTTTTTCTGAAAACACGTCAGCGAAAGAAAAATATAAAGCTTAAAAAAAATTACTTTTCCTAATTCCGAAAATTAAAGGTTTTAAAAAAAGTTTTTTAGTTAAAAGTACAAAAAGAAAGTAAAAATGTATTTTATTATTTTAACCTTTTGAATTAATTATAAAGATTTAATAATACTAAATTATTATTGGTCTAAATGAGTACGTGAAAAGATCAGATCTAATATTGATGTACTGATAGAACAGCCCTATATATATATATATATATATATATATATATATATATATATATATATATATATATATATATATATATATATATATATATATATATATATATAGGGGAGAGTTAATGTGAGATCAAACTTAAAGTTGTAAAAATAAGATCAAGTCTAAAAAACCACTAAAACATTTATAAATAACAATTTTAGCATTAATACACAAAAAAAAAAATATTTTAATACAAATTAACATTTTAGCAACTAATTGCCAAATGATACATGAGTTTGAATTAGCGATACACCTGATACACATTACACTAATAAATATTTCAAACCCTGATACACATACAAAAACCTGATACACATTACACTTCTAATCAAAGTGTATCACCTAGGTTTCGTAAATTTTAAAAAGAAATCTATTAAAAATTTAAAAATTTTAGTTGTAGTTAATAAAAAATTTATTGTTGTTGTAAGGAGAGTGTCACTTGTCAAATTTTAGTTGGATTTCATTTTAACAACTTTAAGTATGATCTTATTTGATATAAATTATATATATATATATATATATATATATATATATATATATATATATATATATATATATATATATAGAGTAAGGATCCAGTGAGAAGTAAATTAAAATAAGAAGTGGTGAGAAGTGACCAAAACTACGTATTTGAGATGCAACGACTTGCATTAGATACATTTCTATTCATATAGATGCAACATCTTGAGTTTTGAAAGTTAATTTGATATATATGTGGTGCAAATTATTTTCATGATTTCGGCACGTGCAGATGAACAAAAAACAAGAGAAATTATGAAATGCATCTAATATACATATATGCATCTGATTAAAAGCTAGAAAACACACTATGATGCGTTATAATGCATCTAATTTAGGTCGGTGCATCTCGAATTTGTTATTTTAGTTCTTCTTATTCATTCGTATTTTAAGTAATCTTCTTATTTGATCCTAACTATATATATATATATATATATATATATATATATATATAGGAAGGATCCGTAAGAAGAAAAATAAAATAAAAGTATAAGAAGAATTTCTAATCACATATTTCAAATAAGGAGAGATTTTCAAGGGGAGATGCATCTATTTTAATAGGTGCATCTAAAATGTGTGGTTGTGGTTTCTTCTTATCATTCTTATTTTAATTTTTCATTCTTATTTGATCCTAACTCTTATATATATATATATATATATATATATATATATATATATATATATATATATATATATATATATATAAAGATCAAGCTTAAAGTTGTTAAAATCGATTTGATCCTTCTTTCTTGGATCTTCGTGACTATCTCCAAAACCCTACAACAACGGCTAGTTGTTGCAAACCCTAAAACGGCTCATGAAGCGTGGAAAACCCTAGCCGCCATTTTTTCCGACAAAAAAGGACCCGCTCCATTGCTTTGAAAGTAGAGATACGCTCCTTAAAACTAGGTGATATGGGCATTGATGCCTATTTTCGAAAAATTGAATCCGTTGTAACAATCTTGAATAGCCTTGGGTCGAGTCTAGATGATGATGATGTGGTAACCTTTGCTTTGGAAGGGTTGCCCGCAAAATACGATAACGTGGCCACCATCATTGCTCATCGGGATCCCTTTCCCGACCTCAAAACCTTTCGGTCCATGCTCACTACGGAGGAGATGCGCTTAAAGTCCCGTACTCACGACACCATCTCCGATTCCACCTCATCCTCACCAATGGTCTTACTAGCCAACTGTTAGGTTCCCAAATATGCAACACAAGTATCAATAGAAGAGATAAGATGAAGAAGAGATCGGATGAACAATAAATCAAACACACACACACGTTATACTAAGGATGGTTATGCGTAGGAGTATGTGAAACAGATAAATTGAACAACCAACCCTCAAGTGAGGGTTATTACAATGTATTTATAGGAGGGAAGCTAGGGCAACACTCCTAGTTCCCATCCTTTTCCTTATTGGACTAGGCCTAGGCTTATGGGCCTTCTACATAAGCCTAAGGCTAATAACAAACATAAAGGCCATATTAAGCTAACTATTACATATGAATCACTAACACTTGATTTAGGTTTAGGAGTGATTCCAACAATCTCCCCCTAAGTGTTGGTGATGAATGAATATGAACGGTTAAGGTACTGATGTAATGGAAGCTTTGACGTCTTCGGACATTCTTCTTTCTTGTGAGAAAAATTGCCTTGATTTGTACAATCTCCCAGTGTAGAGAAATTGTTTTCTGTAAACAGTTCTGCTTTGACATCATCTTAATCTTTGTTCTTTGATCATTGTTCTTCGTGATGATAGTGATAGTACGTTGTTGTTGTTCTGCATCAAGTGCGCTTCTCAGTGCCCGCATTTGCTCCGGTGTCTCCACGTCATTCTTCAACATGCTCACACGCTTTGACGTTGGATTTCAAGATCTGATGAAGTTCTTTAAGTCTTTAACTTTGTAGATTCTTTGGTTTGACGAAGAATCATTCCGACTTTTGTGTTGCTTTTAGATAGAACTTCCATTAGTGATGATGTTGGCATGAGCATGTGAAGAATCTGCACGATCATTCCGCTCCCGAGCTTCCATAAGAAGAAAACATGAAAACGGTTAGTAATAAGCGGATTCCGGAACTTACAAGTTTGAACTTCGAGAGTGTTAAATGACATAGTGTGAAAACACAACTCTAATTCTCACAAGGGCCATTCTTGAACCGGAGTCCCACAAGTGAGATAAGCGATGTACCGGAAATACATCTACGGTTCAGATGAGTCGCTGAGGTACACCGAAGCATCACCTCAAGACTGTAGACCGTTTGAGACACACTAAGCGTAATCCATGGGGAGTTACCGAAGTGACTGTCGTTTTGATGTTGACCACGGCGAGTTTCCATTCAATCACTGAGGATCACAATTGTGAACCTCTCATAAATGTTCTCGGCAGATTGCTAAGATCTGTGAAGGACTCGATAACGTACCACTGATGTTCTTATTGTTGAACACCACGTGATGAAATGTCAAGTGTACCTAAGAGATCTTTTGATGAATCTCGTGGCTCTAGACTCAATTGTACGTTTTGGTTTTCCGGCGGAGACTTGGGAGAGGGTCTCCTTCTTCAATACCAGCAATCTATAAGAGAAAGCCGATAGTTTACGTAGGGTTCCCTGTGAGAATGAAACAAGCTTCTGAGAGAAACTTGAGTGGTTAAGAAGGTTTAGTATCGCCACCGGGTCCATGACGACTTTAATCTTCAATACCGGTGTCATCTAGTGACAACCAGTAGCATGTGAATTGAACCCGGTTGCGCCTTACTAAGTTGAATAATCTGGAGGGCTATTTCTTTTCACCCTTTTCTTTGCTTTTCTTTTTAATTCTTCAACTCCTTCTTTCTCCGATTCTCATTTTCTCCTTTTTATAATCATACCTAAGGACTTCTAATTCTAACTATTGATAGTGTCCTTGGGTAGATCCCTCCGACTCTCTGGGATCATAGGACGGTTATTCCTAACCTTAATAACCTTATAACTCCATTGCCATAAAACCATTTACATGAAAATCTCTTAAAGTGTTTATGAATGAAAAACATTTTGTACCACTGAAAGAGTTTGATCTTTTGCATAAATACTCCCCCTCCACATGTGCTTAAGAGTTTTGACAGAAATGCACGAGTGAGGAAAGAGCTGCACTTTTTGAATTGATCAACTCAAGATAGACAATTCCTTGCGAGACACGATTACGTTGTATAGTTAAAGAGATACATTGTCAGCTTTTAGGTGACAACTAGCTCTATTAACTACCTTGAATATGTGGACAACCTCGAAAGGTTGTCAAACCCATCAAAGTTCATGTCTATCAAGAGCTTCTCAAATAGGTACAATTTACTTGGATAAGTCTTGGAAGACACATCTTTTCAATGTATGACTTCGGTTTCTCAATTCATGGGTTGAAGTCTTTTCACACGAGAATTCATGAGCAAAACACAACATATTTCTTATCACGTATTTTCTCCCCAAAAATGGCATATAAATGTTATTTTTGAAGAAATGTTGAGAATAAATATGACCATTTTGAGTTTTGTGGGAAGATAACCACTAAGAACAATTTGTGAACAAAGATTTTAAGTCAAATACTCCCCCTCAACACGTGATATAAACGGTTGAGGTTTTGAAAATCATAAGGGGAAGTACTTGTTCTTTTGAGCAAAACCTTGAAAAGTGAAAGGTTTGATAGGTTTTACTCAAAAGTAAGAAACTTTCGCTCCTTTTGTAAGGATTGTGGCACTGAAGCGTACCACATGGTCCTTTCTTGACAAGAACGGGTTGTACACTCTTATGTGTGCACAAGCCATAGACATATAAATCACACATTCAAAATATTATGAAATAGAAGCAGTTCAAGGGGTACCAGGAAGTCCATCAATGTTTCCGGAATGCGAATCGGGCGTTGATAGCCCGAGAGCAATCGGGCGACGCCTACAAAGTTTTTCGATTCAATCGATCCCTTCGATACAACCTTTCATCAATCATGGTGATGATCCTCTTCACATCCCGTCTTTCCTTAGAATTCCATCGCTTTTTAGACCCAATTCCTTCATGAATATCCTTCAACCTATAAGCTAATCCGTCCCTAACCTTCTTCAATGTGTGATCCCCAAACTTGTGAAGATCTCTACACGCCATCAGCGCTTCGCGTAGTGTTTCACTAAGGTAAACCACTCCGAATGGTTGGTGATGAGTGTATTGTGAAAGCTGGTTAATGTCGGGAAGATCTAGCTGAGGTGGAGTGAAGTTGACAAGGGTCTGATATGATTCAACTGTAGTGGAGATCTTCTACACGTTCTCGATGACTATGCGTCGATGAAGATCAACAAGGACTTGATGAATTCACGTTGTAATTCTTGAAAATTGTCTCATCGGGCGACTCGTACTTTGGCAAGGTACATGTCTTCAATGTCGTTGATAAACAAATTCTCAAAGTCCGCCGGAGAATGCATAATCCCTTTCGTCTTGCCTTTTGACCACAATATTCTTGAGGAAAGTGTAGTCCCATTTAGACGAAAGATCAACATGTTTGATGGCAACGATACTCTTAGTAATGAACACTTCATGTTGAGACTTGAACCCGGCAGCTTAAGTAGTAGATTCTTGATTCGGCCAATGGTGAATCCCATACAATGCATCACGGTCATACTCTTCCACATTGTTGGAGAACATGTGGTTAGCTCTTTCCTCGATGGCTATGCGGTTAGAGTATATGGGCCGGAATGGAAGTGTCGATGATGTAGCGTATTTCCTTGAACCATCGCCACCGTGAAGAAGAAATTCTACGTCTTTGTTGAAGAAATATCTGAATGAAATCCTAGGTCGATCGGGTTGGCCAATTGTTGGTAGAGGTTTGGACCACGGTCGATTGTAATATGGAGGATTTTCCGTTTGGTGAAGTCGATGTTTGCTTCTTGGTTGAGCCAATCCATATTGTTAGACATGACTCGTGCTATATTATCAAGGTGATACTCAACTTCAATAGCACTTTCCCGAGTGTCTTTTAGCGCTTAAAATGCTTCATTCTTGATTCGCTTCAACTCGGTTCGGTCATCTTTTCACACGAATTTTTCTTGCAGTAGTTTTGCATGCTCCAATGTACTACATCGCAACCTCTTGACCGGATGGGTAGGGAGTGGAATCAACAAGCTTCGAGAACCATTCAAATTCAGTATCATCCTCGTCCGACCATGATAAGGCGTCGGTCATGCGCTTTTCTTCTTTTCTTTGGTGCGGTTGAAGATTCGGTTTCAGAGCTGTGTTAGGAGAGATGGGTTGTTGTTGTGGCTCAGGGATTTCCTCATCGTCACCACCCGTATATTCAAAGTGATCACCGATTTTCTCGAATCGGTGGTGTCTCGAATCCTCGAGGTTTTAGGTTGAAGAGCAGGAGGAGATCTTTGTTGATGGAGTCCTTTGAGTGGAGGCGCATTGATCGAATGGAGGATGATTCACCGAGACTTCTTCTGCGTTTGGGCTCGTTATCCTTATCCTGATCTTTGTCTTCGTCGTCTCTTGAACGTTTGGGCCTTACAACTTCTTCTCAGTATCTGACAAGTTGGTATTCCGCAATGCTTCAAACAATTTAGCTTGGGAGGCAAACGCTGCGGCGTTTGACATTTGAGCTACTAGCCGGTTCACCAATTCATCATCTGAGAAGATTGTGAGTTCAACTGGATTGATGCTCAAATTCATTGGAGTTGATTTCATGGCTTGCTTGGCGAGATGTAAGAGATTCGGATAAAGTTGTCTGGTATACATCTCCTTTGTCAGTTTAGGAACGACCTCCATGAGTAACTTGTGAGAGTATCCTTGGATCATCTCGTCCATTCTCCTTTGAAGATCATCTTTCATGAGCTTCTGGACATACTTCCTTTCAACTTGCATCTTGTCATTCTCATCATGAAGATCAGACTTGGTCGCAAGAAATTCAACTTTAGAGTATGTCTTTCTTTCCGACTGCAGCCTTTGACGATTCGAGTCTTAGCATGAGACTTCCAAGAGGCGGTTGGCTTCTTCACTAATCCGGATGTGGATCCGGGTTCTTTTGATGGTGGTGGTGAAGAGTGAGAAGATGAATCTGATGATGATGAGATATGAGGAGACTCCGTGTCCTTTGGTGGCTTAGAAGTTTCTTCCTTTGAACGCGAGGACTATCTAGAAGAAACTTATCATACTCAACATCTTCATTTCAGATTTAGCTTTTTCATCAACTTTGGCTTTAGCTGCTGACTTCTTCATCGCCTTTTTCCTTCTCTAACTTCTCGATTCGGTTCTTCAATGTTGTAATCAATAGAATCTTCCACGCGCTTTTGTTGTTGCTCAAGAGTGGTGGCGCGGATCCCTTATCGGGTTGATTAACGCATCGACGGACCTGGTGAAGGATGAACTCCACCACTGATCCTCGGACACTCATTTGATCTTTAGCAAATTCTTTTGCAACGTGTTGGAGTCTAAGGAATTTGAACTTTTTCTTGTATGTTGCATCTTGTTGCTCTTCATCTGATTCTTCTTCATCTTGTTGCTCAATGACTGGAGTCTTTCCTTTTCCGTGTTCAGCTGGTGGACTGGGAGGTTTAGATACCGTTGTAGTGTCACCTTTAGCAGTTTAGAGTAGAAAATCTCTTCATCTCGATGCGCTGTACCCTCCGAGTCCTCGTCGGTTAGCTTTCTTTCTGCGGTTCGGGCTTAGGTACGGGAATAGGAACAACTTCCTTGGCGGAACTGTCCTCTTTGTGGAGGATTCCTCCCGGGAACTTCCTCGACTCTCGGTGCTTTCGGCACTTCCTCCTTCCTCTTCGGTTTTCCTTGTAGGCGTACCAGAAGATTTTTCATCAAGAAATCCAACTTTGTTCTCTTCCACAGCAACCAAGTATCTTTTATAAGAGTAGATCTTTTTGATTTCATCTGAGAGAAGATGGTCTGGTAACACAGCACCCTATTTCTTAGTTGTTGATTCCTTGAATTTGACAGTTAGGGTAGGTTCAGACAACATGTCGTGATTGTCAGGGTCATTGATTCTCTTGGGGATATCTGGGTTATACCCAAGTGCTATCTGGATCAACAGTTTAGTGTATCTGATGTAAGGAATCTTTGAGCCAAGCTTGAGAACGTCATCATGTCATCCCAAATCGAGCTTCAACTTCGATGTGCTTCATGTTGATCGAGCCCAAAGATTTGCAGTTCCACGAGCTTGGGATGCTCATAGCCTTGCCACGCTTGACGAAACGATTTTGTGATGATGATATAAAGGGTTCTCCAAGGCTGAGGAATGTTCTTTAGATCCACATGTAAATGCTTATTGATTACTCCCCGAAGCTTCGCGTACCCAATATCAATCAAGAATTGCGTAACGTTCTTCGGTTGGTGCAGCAGAGAATTCGTTGGTATGATGTCGGAATGAGGAGGACGACCTTAAATACGGTGTGATGGTGAGTTATTTGTGGTTGAGAGTTATAGTCACGGCATTCGTCCTTTGATCATTTGCATAGTATTCGGAATTGCAATGTAGATCTCGAACAAAGGGCGTGAAATTGGTGAGCATGTTCGATAGGGATGATTCTTCAGTAATATCCATCGCAATGAGACAAGAAGATTCCGGCGGTGAGAGTTTCAAAGTCCACAAGATTATTCTTTCCAATCTTCATTGGATAGCCATCGCGGGAAGATATCAAGCAATGGTGAGGACATTTGGTGCATCCACATTCATTTGAGCTTCCATGTCGTGATCTGAAACACATTTAGCCAAAAGAACCAACATATCGAAAGACATAATGTTAGTCAATAGAAGGTTTTATTGTCTACTTAATGAATGAGATATGTCAATGATTGTTACGAGTCCAAAGTCACTTGTTTTTTCAATAGTCCAATGTTGAGAAAATTTTTCGTGAGTTAGTTAACTTTAAGTTTTAAAGTTTATGTTATCACTTATTTTCCACAACATATTAAACGTTTAAGCTTATTAGTGACATTTATTGGTTTCATTACGTTATGATTTATTTATTTACAAGTATGCACGCGTAACAATTCATAATGAAGGTTTGATCAAGGCTTAAGCGTAAAGATGGTAGCTTATGCGTAAGCAGGAGTTATCGGCGTAGACACAAGCTTATGCGTAGGAACCCCGACTTACGCGTAAGAAATATTACGCGCGAGGAACAGGTAACCTTTTATGCGTAGAGCTTACGCGTAAGCGTATATAAAACCTTACGCATAAGGCTTACTCGTAAGAGTAGACCTTATGCGTAGTGGTCACATCGCTTGTTACGCATATCCTTCCACGGATACGCGTAGTCCCTTTGTAGAACCTTACGCGTAAATGCTACGCGTAAGATTATTCTTACGCATAACCTTCTACGCGTAAGGTGATCCTTATGCGTAGATTGCTAAATGACCTTGATTCTGAATTTTACGTGTAGCAGTCCTGAAATAAAATCATCATAGCATCAAAATTAACACATACATTCTTTCTATATCAGATCATGGCATGAAAACACATCAAACAGTTTACGCGTAAGATTACTTACGCGTAGACTTAAACCCTAGTTTCAAGAATTACGCGTAACTAATCTAGCTATGGAAATTGCACCAAACTTATTCTGGGAATTCTTAGAAGCCTATGAAGTTGTCTTATACAAGTATTAACATCAAACAAGTTATGAATAAAAAATGCCCAAATCGTATGAACAAGAACCCTAAATTTCAATTTTGTCATTTTGGGTGTTTCTGGGCAAGTTATAGCTATGGATAGGTTCAATTCAACACAAAAGCAACCTCATACAACAAACTTTTTAACCTGAAACACTCTCATTTGAAAACACCCAAACTTCACGCATAAACCCTAATTCCCAAAATCAATTAATTCATGTATCTGGATGTGTTTATGTGATGAAAATGTGATCATAGATGTTAAGAAAACGTTTTGACACAATCATATCAACCACAAACACACAAACTTGATTGTGTGTTCATACTATTTATGCGTAGAACACAAAAATCATTGTAACTCAAGTTTTAACCGTTGGATTTATGAACAATTCAAAACCATTGTTTAAAATCTTGTTACTAACACAGAAACACTTACAAAATGATGATCGGAAACACGGATTTGAAGATGAAATCTTATGCGTGGGATTGGGTTGGTGAGTAATAAATGAAGTGAAGTAAATGAGTTAGGTGGATGTATTTTATTAAAATAACTTTGAGCTTTTGACAATATTAGCCCCTCCACCTTTTCCATTTTCATCCAAAGCCTTTTAACTTCCATTTTGGTTACCAAACGAAAGATTTTAAGACAGAAACTTGACAACACTCCCCCTCGACTTAAGAAATAATGAAAGTTTATAAATTTTAGTCCGAGGAGTGTCAGAAACTAGAAATGTGACCATCATTATTAAAAGAAACAACCGGGATAGGATAACATGCAAGTACACAATTATTTTGAAATAGTTAAGTATTTATTTTCTCCCCCTCAACACTTGATCGGAAAAATATTGAATTTTGAAAGATTTGAGTGTCGACGGAAGAGATGTACTTGCCATGTTAAAAGAAATATAGATAGAAGAATATTTTTGTTGTTTTATAAAGTTTTATATTTTTGTATTTTGTTTTTGAAAAATTATTTACAAAAGAGATTTTGGTGTTTGACTGGTTTTTAAGAATGTTTTAAGAGTTCATCTATTTCCTCTTGAGTCAAACACCGCATACCAATTCGGTGGACCAACTCATTAAACCTAGCAGGAGCTAAGGCTTTGGTGAGAAGGTCTTCCAATTGGTATTCTGCATTAACGGTATAATTCAACAGCACACTGTTCCACGTGGTCCTTGATGAAGTGATATCGAAGATCGATGTGCTTTGACTTTGAGTGTTGAACTGAGTTGCACGAGATCGCAATAGAACTCCGATTGTCACAAAGATACATCGGGATTACATTCCAAATACGTAACCATAGTCTTTGAGTTGTGTTCTCATCCAAATGACTTGAGCACAACACGCAAACATGGCTACATATTATTCTGCCGGTTGATGACGGTGATGTACAGCGATCCCTGCTTCTTCGATTGCCAAGATACCGCATTTGTCACCAAGAAATTGTAGTGCTCACTGGAAGTACTTTTCCTAGAGTCTAAGTACCGGCTGCGTGATCGGCGTCTGAAAAAGCTATTAGTTCAAAACCAGAATCCTTCGGTTCAGATCCCCAAATTAATGGTTCCCTTGATGTATCGGAGGATTCTTTTAGCCTCTGAGAGGTGGGTTTCAGTTGGTCGCGAATGATAACGGGAGCAAAGATATACGGCAAAGACAATATCAGTCTGTGGCGGCATTAGATACATGAGACCCAATAATACTACGGTATTTGGTAGGGTCAACCAATTTCCCATGCAAATCAGCGTCCAGCTTCTTGGTATGTGCCATTGGTGTGGCATAAGTATCACAAGTATTCATTCCGAATTTGTTCAGAATTTCAAGGGCATATTTGGGCTGACTCAAGAAAATACCACGGGGTGATTGATGAACTTGTAGTTCTAGAAAGAACGTAAGTTCACCCATCATGGACATTTCAAAATGTTTCTTCATTAGTTTTGCAAAGCGATTGAGTACTTTTTATGAGTTGACCCAAAAATGATGTCATCCACATAAATTTGAACAATTAAAATATGTTCCCGTGATATTGTATGAAAAGAGTTGGGTCGACCGAACCTTTGGTAAAATTATTAGCAATGAGGAAAGATGATAGCTTATCATACCATGCCGAGAGCTTGTTTGAGACCATCTGAGCTTTGTTCGTTTGTAGACATGTTTCTAAGCGCTGGATCAACGAATCCTTCGGGTGGTGACATAAACTGCTTTTAGTTGACCATTCGTAAAGGCGGTTTTGGCGTCCATCGAAAAGGACCGTAATGTTCATATGGCTGCGAATGCCGTGAAATATCCAACAGCCTCAAGTCTAGCCACCGGAGCAAATGATTCTTCAAAGTCAATACCCTCTTCCTGTCTATAACCCTTAGCCAGGGCGTGACTTGTTTCGATAACGTTCCCTTCCGCCGGCATCCAATTTGTTTTCCAAATCCATTTTAGACCAATGACGAGATCCTGTTGGTCTTTCAACTAGTTCCCATACTTCAAGACGTTTGAATTGGTTGAGTTCTTCTTGCATGGATTCAATCCAGTTATCTTTGTCATTGCATCCTTAATGTTTTTGGGTTCGGGCTTTAGCGGGCGGGTGGCATAAACGTATAAATGCAATGTTCACCGTCTGTGTGAAGACGTTGTCTCAGAACGACGGCGGTTGATTCGGTTACCAATAATATTTTCCAGAGGATGGTCTTTTGTCCATCTATGTGGGGAGGGTTGATGTTGGTATCGTTGAGTGATTTTGAGGATTCAAATGGCTTGTTGATGATTCACGACATCGCAGCACGGCGGTTTCATTAGTAAATGGGTTAAAGCGATTTAGATCAAAATCTGCAGTGGGGTACTTCATTGAGAACATCATCACCGGTTCATCATTGTTGGGCGGTTTGTTCAACTGTTGTAGTTGAGTCAATCAGCTGGTGCATCTTCACGATTGTTATGCTTGGTGTATCGTATTAGAGTATTATCAGGCGTTGAGGCAGCGGATGCACACGAGCACGTTCATCAATATCGTCCTTCGAGCACGAGGAGCAAATAGTCTTTCCATTTGTTGTGCGAGTAATGAGGGCGTTGAAGCTTTGGTGATGGGGTTTGGGGAAAGTTTAAGCGGTTGTGACAGGGTTCCAAGTCGTTATACTTTCGAAGCCATTTCGAGAAGTTCATCAAAATTAGCATGAATCGTTTCCATAACTTGCTTTGTGCGGCGATTCCGGATCCGGTAACCTTTTGAATTCTCACAATATCCAATAAAGACTCCAATGTCATCTTTAGCTTTGAGCTTTCCAAAGTCATCACGATCATTATTTGGATAGCAAAGAGATCCAAAGACATGAAAGTGCTTGAGATTCGGTTTATTGTGAGAAGCTCAAATGGTGTTTTGTTGTGGCGTTTGTAATCATTGAATGGTTTTGAGTGTAGCATGCGGTTGAGGGCGAGCACGCCCACCCATAGTAACACGGAAGTTTAGCATTAATTAACATCGTTCGCGGCTTCCACTAAGCGATCGGTTTTAGATCTTTCAACAACTCCGTTTTGTTATGGTGTGCGGGCAATAGATGTTTGATGCTCAATTCCCACTTTCTCATAATATTCCCGAAGAGTTTGATTCACAAAGTCAGTTCCTTTGTCTGCTTAATACGTTGTCTAACGTTGTTGTTGGAGCTGAATTTGAATTTTCGTAAGAAAGGTGATGATCATTTGTGGAGCTTGATCTTTACTTTGAAGAAAATAAACCCAAGTCCATCTTGAGTAGTCATCAACAATTACCAAGATGTAGCGTTTACCATTTATCGTCTGCTTGCGGGCATCGGGCCACACAAATCCATGTGAAGAAGATGAAGCACATCTGTCGAGAGTGTTCCACCTTTGAAGGAAAATGAGCACGAGTGCTTTTCCCTTGTTCACAAGCTGAGCATAAATGATCTTTAGAATACAGAATCGTGGGGAGACCTTCAACAAGTTTGTGTCGAGCAAGGTTGGTTTGAAAGTTTAGATGTGATGAGACGCGGTGCCATAGCCAAGATTTTGTAGATGTAGCCTTTGAGAGTAAACAAATGGGAGATGAAGCGATCATGTCTTGCATGGAGATAATGTAGAGACTGGATGGCGTTGGCGGACATAAGATCATTTCCTTGAAGATCACCAATGAAACAAGTTTTCTCCCTGAAAGCTACTTCCAAGTCTCCATCACAAAATTGACCAACCGAGAATAGATTGTGACCGAGGCCTTCCACATAATAAACCCCGCTAATTTCGATGTTGCCATTAATGTAATCTCCGTAGCCCATGATAGCTGCGAAGTGATCATTCGAGACCGGCGGTGCGATGAACTTTGAAACAAAGTTTGATAACAGCTTAAGTTGCTGCGTCATGTGTCGGGGAACATCCGCTATCAACAATCGGAGGATGATGTATCATCATGCATGAACCTGACGACGACACGATGGAATAGAAGTAGATGTGGAACCCCGAAGTGTTAGAGGGTTCCTGGCAATATAGTTTAAATACACACATCAATGATTTTAGGCATCCATTTAAATCCTAGTGTATTATGTAACCATTTCTGTCATCTCCAACTAGTCTTAGCTTTAGTCTTAGTGAATGTGCTAGGTGGTACAACAATCCATGGAGGTGATCTTGGAACTACAGGGGACATTAATGCGTTTCTTAGAATCTAGAAGGCGGTTTACCAAGCGGGGCGGACTTAGAAGCATTAGTGGGCCTAGAGGTATTCTGAATCTTAGGATTCCGTAAGCGAGAGATGATAGCTTTAGCAACACATTTGTCATGACAATCGAATTCATACTTTTACGATAAATAACACAAGGTGCATCGGTGAATATCAAAAGTACTTAAAGGTTTTGCATTCGTTACATCACTATTCCTATTACATTTGCGGGCCTTAATATTTATAGTGGAAGCAACATGAGTTTTATTCATAGTCCTAGGGTGTTCTTCTACTTCAGCATTCTGTATTTTTCTTTTCTTAGGTCCGCCTTCCTATTCTTCCTTGTATTGCTCCTAGGGTGAAGTGCGGGGCGTTTGGAAAAGAGGCAACTATTCTGTTTCAAGAGAAGCGCGTTAGCAACTTGTGATTTGAGTAGGGATTCTAAGTTCACGATTACTAAGTGTTCGGTGCTATTTTCTTAATCACGGTTAGGAAGTTGTTCATACTTTCCTAACTTTTCCCTTAACTTAGTGATAGTGTGCACCAAATCTTGATTTTTGAACAAAGATTTCAAAGAAAATTCATGACTTCTTTAGTGTGTGCAAGATAATGATCAAGTTCGTTTGATGCTTCATCACGAGTCTGTTTGAGTAAATCAAATATGACACCATATTCCTTTTTAACTTTTGCAAGTTCTTGTTCATATTTTGAGATTTGACACTTAAAGACACGTTTTGATCATCCAGTTGCTCAATTTTAGGATCAGAAGATTTTGCACAGCTGGTGATTTTGTGTTGAAAACAAGTTGTTGATCGTGAATATCTTTTTGACACCAATTAAGACGACGTATTGCATTTGAAAGTTCGTTTGATAATCATTTATTTTCAAGCTGTTAAAGACTTCGACTGATTTTTTTGCACCATATCGTATTCACAACATTATCAACGAAATCAGAACGGTAAAGATATTATCGGATGCATATGGCAAAGAAAGTAATAACGCATGGCGTATGGATATCAGCACAGATAACATCTTCCAAGAGTCGATCAACATCTTTTCTCAACAGTTTCTTTTTACGTTTAGTATTTGAAATTGATGTTTCGTTTTCTCGAAAACTGTTTTCATGAGACCAAGTTCCTTGTGAAAATCCTTTTCCCAATATAGTGCACAATTTTTCAAATTTTGACATGGGGTAAATTCTTTTCTGAAGAATATCTCTATTTCCATATGGTGGCGATTGAAAATGTTGAATTTTTATTTCAGAATGAAATTCAATCTCACATTCCAAAATTTTGAGGTCGGGATAAGAAAGTGTTAAAGTATTTGATAACGCGACAACTTTTGGCATTAGTTTTACTTCACTAGTGAAGGTAAATGACCATTAATTTGTGCACCATTTGGTTGAGACTGACTTTAAACCGGTGTAATGATAACCAAAGGTTTGTTAGAAGTATCTTGTTGTGACAAAAGTTACGGCTTTTGAATAGTTAAATGGTTTGTTATAAACGACATTTTCCATTTTTGACCGACTCTCGTCATCAGCATCTAATTCTTCCATGCGATTATATTCAACAACAGTCATAATTGAATCATCAATTCTATGTTCTCGCATCAGAAACTTCGTGATTTGGTTTGAATGCTCGGTGAAAACTTAGGTTTATAATCAACAAGATTCGGTCCATATCCATTTGGATTTGGTTTGAAAGAAAACTTTTGAACAAGGTGATTGATTCACCATGTTTATAAACAACAGCTTTAAACTCTTTGATTTTGTTTTGTAAGTCGACAATTTCCTCAAGATAGTCATCTATTCGCTTCATGAATGCTTTTTGTACCGTGAGAATCGTTTTTGACAAATTAACAACCTTGGTTTTGAGTTTCCAGCGTTAATTTGTTGTTTATGTTCATGTTTCATTTGTTCTATTTTTGAGACAACAAAGCATTCTTCAGCGGCAAGATGATCTAATCGTCGCTCCAAAGATTTTTATTTTGGTGTGATTTGCAAAAGCCGCTTCAAAACCTTTTTCACTGTTTTCTTGAAGTTTTGAAAAATTGAGTTGTCGAATTAAACATTCATTATCCTTTTGTTAGGCATCAAGCATTTTTCTTTAATTTCTAAATTTCCAAACGAGAATGTTGGTCTTTAATTAAGGTCAAGAGCTCGCTTTCTCGTCAGACAAACATCTTGTTCAACGAGATTCTCAACATGATCATTCTTTAGATCCTCAAATATAATGACGGAGTCAACTTGATTATCACTATTAACCATACGGTCATCTTGATCATCAAATATAACTACGGGATCTATTTGATAATCATCGAATGAGATGTGGAAGACTCATGTTGAACACTCGATCCTTGTCGATAAGAAAGTGGCGAGATATCGACTCATTGATGATAATTGTTTGTTCAGTATTTAGACAAGTTCGCCGCATACACCGTGTCACTCTTGTGTAGAGCTTGCATTTGTGCCATCAACATCATCGCGCATTAGCTCGCAAGTCCTCCATATCATCATCGACCGTGATCCATGCCTCTGCTCCTTGTTGGTAAGAGTTCCACCACCATCCTTAAGACAAGAGCAAAGCCTCTTTGAAATAAGCACCTCTTTCGGCTTAGGACATGCATTATCCGTGATGACCTTCTCATTACGCTTATAGCATCGAAGACCTAACCCCATTCGAAAGCATTTCCTTGTTCAACCACCTGAGCCCTTTGTGCCGGGAGCACCCATGTTATTCCTTCCCATAGCATTGAACCCTTGACCACCTCCCACCACGCACCATAACCACGATTTTGAACTTCACCCGCCCTTGTTCACAACAAACGATTTTTGTATTAGAAGAGGAACGACGCATTTTTGGATTTGTTTGTATAATGGCCAAATGCTTTAGCAATCATAACAAATCCTTGTTGCAAGTCATCGAAGGCATCGGAGTCCTCACATTCCACTGTAAAGAGCTTGAGCGTTGTTGTTGTTGTATGGAACCAATTGATTTTGTTGAGGTTGTTACGGACGGATCGTAAGGTTTGATGGTTTCAGTTGTTGGTTGAAGAGCTTGTTGAGGAGGAATGTTTGTTTGAGCCCACAAAGCAAGTTGTTGATTGTCCGAAGATGGTGGAACAGCTTTGACCACGGAGAATCCTTTCCTTATCAACTTTTTTGGTGAGGCTTCAGATAGTCGCATAAACAACCGTAGGTAGCATGATGCATATCTTTAGCTTGACGGAGAAAAATGACATACTTCTCCCATTCCTGACCAAGACTACTTAGGAACTTTGTGTTGACAAAGAATGTGTGGCATGATGATATTGTGTTTGTCCAAATAATTAATGATGTCTCAAAGCGATGATGATAAGATTCTAATGACTCTCCCGTTCAATCATGAAGTGTTCATAAGCAAGTAGATTTTGGATTCCATGTCTTCCTGATTGAGTGTTGTGCCTTGTATAAGAAGATGAATTGCTTCCCACATTGCTTTTGCGCCTTTGAGCATCAACACTTCAAGGATTGATTGGGTAATCCTAAATAAGCATTGCGTAAAGTTCGCTTCAAAGTGTGAAGTTGATCATCCGTGAGTTCTGCAACAATTCCAATGTTGGTGACATCATCTCTTGGTGGAACAAAGATTAGGATCTCCTGTGTAACGACAAAGAGGCATATGAAATGGACCTTCCATAATGACCTTCTTTAAAAACTTTCCATGTGGCTTCTTTAGATCACAAAACGTAAAGAACCGAATCACCCATTGATCATAATTACCGGAGCATTGGAGGTCTATCAAGTGAGTCAGCTTCATGAATTGATTGTTGGCTACTCAAGGCTTCACACATCTTGCCAAACCATGCTGGTTCCTTCATAGTATTCCTCGATGGATGTTGATTGTAGAAGTTTGTGTAAGGTTGTACTTGAAGACTAGTTGGTGGTTGAATCATTTGAGGTTGTGGAATTGCTGCAAGTAGTGGAGTATGTTGTTGATTAAATTGTTGTTGATAAACCGCTTGTTGTTGATTCCATTGTTGATGTTGTGGACTTAGTTGTTGTTGTTGTTGATTATAAGTGTAAGGAAAATAGTTAGAGTATGGTGGTTGTGACATGTTGAAAACTTGTGTTGGTAAAATGGATCTTTGTAGTCTAATGAACCTTTGTTGATGAAGTATTCTTAGGGCGAGAAATCACAATAGCCAAGTAGCACTTATGCAAAACACCAAAGTTACACGAAGCCAAGAGTTACGCGTAGGTTTAGCTTACGCGTAGTAAGAGAAAAACACTAAAATTATGCGTAAACGCGAAGTTGGGTAGAAAACTTAGCGTGATTACCTTATGCGTAAGACTAGGCTTAGGCGTAAGATGAATCTTATGCTTAGATATTCTACGCCGAAGTTTAAGCTTGTTAAGTTTAGGTTTTAGCCCAAGTGATTTTTACAATATCACAAAGGCAAAAGATATCCCAAGTCGACGCTTTTCGTGCTTATCCAAGCAAGAAACCACGAGAAAACCAATAAACGAAGATCAAACCAAGAGCACGTTACGCCGTAGTTTTAGGGTTTAACTACGCCGAGAACTACTCAGAAAATGATTGTTGCCCAAAGATGTTTCTAAACCGTGTTTTGTGATGAAATAGCTTCAATATCACCAAAATAACACAAAAGTGTGAAACTTGATGATCCAAAGTGTCTAAAACCGCTATGCAGAAACACTACCCGTAAAAAAACCAAGCTCAAAACAACGATCCACACGCAAGTTGTTGAAATTTTTGCCAAAACGCTTATTTTAACACCTTAAAACGTTGAAAGTACAAGAATCTTGGATTAAAAAGTGTAAAAACGTGTTTTGTTTAACCAAAGTATCACATATGCTTTACGCCAAGACCAAAACCTACTTCAAAAATAATACGATTCACCCAACTAGTAGGCGATTGATACCATTGTTAGGTTCCCAAATATGCAACACAAGTATCAATAGAAGAGATAAGATGAAGAAGAGATCGGATGAACAATAAATCAACACACACACACACGTTATACTAAGGATGGTTATGCGTAGGAGTATGTGAAAGAGATAAATTGAACAACCAACCCTCAAGTGAGGGTTATTACAATGTATTTATAGGAGGGAATCTAGGGCAACACTCCTTAGTTCCCATCCTTTTCCCTTATTGGACTAGGCCTAGGCTTATGGGCCTTCTACATAAGCCTAAGGCTAATAACAAACATAAAGGCCATATTAAGCTAACTATTACATATGAATCACTAACACTTGATTTAGGTTTAGGAGTGATTCCAACACCAACACCGGTACCAACCAACGACGTTCATCCTCCTCCTCAGAAAAAGTTTACAAACCATGTCTAAATTGGACCAAGGGTTCTTGTCGATTTGGTGCCTCGTGCAAATTTCTGCATAATGGTACGCATGGTGGTACAACTACTTTGCATGCTACTGGACCCCCACACTCTCAATCATCCACCAATCATTTGTCACCTAATGACCTACAAACCCTTCAACACCTACTTGCAAAAATGGGATGCTCTGGGACAAATATTGGTAATCAGTTGCAAGGTCAACCTACACCAACCAACAATGGACTGACCCCTCTTGCTTTTTTCACCTGTCCACCTAGTTTTGGACTTAAGCCCCTCCGGACTCCTCACAAAGAAGACATGAACATAACCCAACCGCCTCGCACGGCCGGAACCCCACCATTTATGGATCGCCAGTAACACAATAGCCTATTCTACCGAAACGCCAGCTTCAACTCATGCGACGATTCAACAAGAACCTCCGGCTCACCACCAACGATTCGGCACAGCTTTGCTGGTCACAACCGGTTCGTATTAATTATAATACCCGGTTCATAAATCACCGCATCCTGGACTCGCTCCATCTTCACTTGGGGTGACTGGTCAATTTACTTTGGGTTCGGGTCAAGAGACTATTCTACCACATGCTTTTGCCACTCCCACTCTTCATGAACCCACTCCTGGAAACTAGAATATGGATACAGGTGCGTCCTCTCATCTAAATGACTCGGTCAATAATCTTAGTGATGTATTTAATTCGAGCATTTATTCTTTCAGTTGGTGACGGGCAATACACCCCGCCACCAACTCCGCCATAGCATTTTACCAACACCCTTTCGCCCCCTTCACTTAAATAATGTTCTTATCACCCCTCATATTGTTAAAAACTTAATTTCGTAAGGCCGCTTTTGTATGTGAAAATTATTAATCTGTTGAATTTGATCCGCTTGGTTTTTCTCATATGACTTTCAAACCCGCCATGTCGCTCCGCCGTGATAGCACTAGCGCACTCTACCCTCGTCACCAAGCCTTTCCCATTCCCCAAGCCTACCTCACAAGTCAAGATATGCGGCATCAACGCCTTGGTCATCCAGGAAGTGAAGTGTTGCGTAGTATTATTTCTAATAACTCTATTTCATGTAATAAAGAGAAATCTCATGTGCTTTGTCATGCTTGTCAGCTTGGCAAACACGTGCGACTTCCATTTGTTAGTTCATCTACTTTGGTTCAAGGTTGTTTTGATATTGTTCACTCGGATTTATGGGCTTCCCCATCTCGAGCCTCCCACTGCTCAAATATTATGTTATATTTACGGATGATTATTCTCGGCCAGGCTGGTTTATCCGCTGACTAACAACTGACGCTTTGTCAAAATTTACATTATTTCGCGACCTTGTCAAAACTCAATTTAATCGTGAAATCAAGTCTTTCTTTTGTGACCATGGTGGTGAATTTGATAACCATGCTTTTCATAAATTATTTAACAACAATGGGATACACTTTCGCTTCTCTCCCCAGACCTCTCAACAAAATGGGAAATCAACGTATGATTCGCACCATTAACAACATTATCCGCACTTGCTTTTCTGCCACACCTACCCCAAAAGTAACGGGTTGAAGCCCTCAACATGGCCGCTATCTATTAAATATTTTACCCTCCCGCGCTATTGACAATGAAATTCCCTTTACACGCATGTTTGGCACCCCACCGACTACCGCGATCTTACGTGTTTGGGTGCCTTTGCTACCCTCACATTGATACCAACCACAAACTCGCCACGCCACTCCATCCATATATTTTGGGCATGCCACTAATCATCTGGCTACCGCTGCTTAGACCTAAACACTAACAAAATAATAATATCACCACATGTCACCTTGATGAGTCGCTTTTCCATTCGCTCCACCACACCCACTATAAACCGCTCTTATGATTTCTTGGATGATTCCCTAATCTCATTTCCAACATCATAAAACCCTCCCCAACACCAACTCCACCATCACATCATCCCCTGTAACCACCAACCCCACCTACCTCACCCATTTCACCCTTTATTCGACTCTCCACCTTCTCCCCATCGGTGGCATCCCCGCACATACCCTCACTCCCACAAATCACCGACCTCCTATACACCAGAGCCCCGCCTTTTTTTCCAAACTCCCCTATTATTAACCCTACTCGACCACGACGCCGGGCTTCATCCCATGGTTACATCTTTGCGGGACTACCCGCCCCTAATCTTCGCATGTTTGTCATGTGTCTTTCTCCTTTACCCCGATCCTATAATGTTGCCGTGACCAATTGGTTAAATGCTATGTATGATGAATTTAATGCTCTTATTAAAAACAACACTTGATTTTCTGTACCCGGCCCTACGCACGCCAACATTGTTTCGATGTATGTGGTTATTTCGCCACAAGTACTTGGCGATGGTATTCTCGCCGCCAAGGCTCAGCTTTGTCGTAATGGCGCCTCGATAGAGGGGTTGATGTTGATGAGGCATTTAGCCCGGTTGTTAAACCCGCACTATAATGCGACAGTTTCGCCTTTGGCCGCCCGGACATTGGCCGATTCACCGCCTTGATGTTAAGAATGCCTTTTGCACGGGATTTATCCGAGATCTTTATATGCACCAACCCCCGGTTTTCGTGGATATTGAGCATCCGACTATGTATGTTTGTTACGCTAGATCTTTGTATGGGTTGAAACAAGCTCCCGCTTGGTTTCACCGATTTGCCACCTTTGTTCTTTGGATTGTTTTACACACGCCTCTCCTTGTTTATCTATCATCGGACACATACTTATCTTTTATTATGTTGATGACATTGTAACCGATGTTCTTTCTTCGATAGCGCATTACGCCAGTATTATTGCATCTTTACATACGGAGTTCTCTATGACTGATTTGGGATCACTTAATTACTTTTGGGTATCTGCTACACGGACCCTTCTCGGTATGTTTTTATCTCAACGCAATGCTGCTGTAGATTCTTGAGCGTGCGTATCGCATGGTCCAAACGGACCGCTGACACCGAGTCTAAACTGGGGATGATGGTCCTTTGGTATCCGATCCCACATTATATAGGAGTCTTCCAGGTCACTTCAAGATCTCACATTCATCACTGATATATCCTATGCCAGACAAAAAGGTGTGTTTCATATGCATGATCGCGAGAGCCCCATTTCTCTCAAGACTAAACGGATTTTGCATTATATCGAGGTCCGATTACGGTTACGATATTCGCCTTCCTCCACTACATCATTGGTCTACTCGATGCTGGGATTGCCGGTCGCCGTCAACGCCTAGAGGTCCACTTCCGCTATTGTGTATTTCTTTGGCAACACCTTCATCTCATGGTTCCATGGTTTTCAACCGACACTTTCGCTCTAGTGTCGCAGGCGATATGGGTTGCCGCATTGCTGAAACATGTTGGTTGCGGAATCTTCTTCGAGAGCTACATAATCTTCCAAGATTCTATCGCGATAATGACGCTAGTCTATGAGCGCGGAGCAAGCAA